>LPNX010767955.1:1535-166627 GCA_001517045.1 Pseudotsuga menziesii
TGTCGTCACTTAAGCAACGCTTAGGAGGATATCCGTCGCTTAAGCGACGCTTGCAAGCCTAGCCGTCGATTAAGCGATGCTTATCAAGCCTAGTCGTCGCTTAAGCGACGCTGATCACCACCATTTCAAAAAAAAAAATTTATCTTCCTGATTTTTGGCACTGTTAAAATAAAAAATCCACGCGCTGTCGGAAAAAACCGTCGGATTTTGGATCAAAATCTAGTAGTGTTTGGTGTATCTTTGGACATTATTTTTCTTCCTTTTCCTATAGATATCCTTGTCATAGTACCTTTATTAGCCCAATTTCCTATGTTTTTCTTGAAAAATTCCATGATGATCTAAGGGTATTGAAGTCTTGTTTGATCTCATATTTATTTTCATTTATTTTTAGTTCAATGGGAATCAAGTTGTCTAAGTTGATGAAGTTACATGAATCCTGATCTTGTAGTAGTCCTACTAGGAAAATATGGTAACCATGACCAATCATGCAACCACGCTGCTTCCTGTAGTGGTAGGGATATGATAACGGATGCATAGTTGGAGGTACTTTTGATTTACATGTAGAAAAAGGGGAACATGGGATTGACAGAGAATTACATTTCAATTGTGTCATGTTCGTTACATTAGTCCCATATGGAATCAACAAATTGCTAGAATCGAATATTGATATTCTCCTACGATCCTGCAACGCGAGCATCAACCATGAATTCGTTGAATGAAGATCCAATTACTTCTCTTTGCTATGTTTTACTGTGACTATTATGCCATGTAATATTTTATGCTAATTTGGGGATTTAATTAGTTTCGGGATACGATGGAAATGATCTCTCATGTAACTTCCTTGAACACATGCCACAACTCTGTTGTGTGGTTTTGCTATTTTGGATCTCAAATGATGTATAAATACTGATCAAACCTTTGATACGAAGCTAGCTGGATATTTTAGGATACAATGATATTATATAGGAAGGAAATTTATTGCAATATTTTTCATCATTAATAGAAGAATCAGTCGAATGCTTATTTGATATTTAGCTCTGAGTTTTATTAAATAAGTAGTGGGTGCGGTTTTGAATGAAGGTATCCCCCCCTTCAAATCTAGAATCATACCTTGTGTTTGTTTCTTTTCTTTGCAAGTGTGGTGTGATAGATTAATATTGAATGTGCAATATCAATTAATCTGTAGCTACTTTCTTTCCTGTAAATCACATAATTTAATGTAGCTACTTTATTCTTTTATCAACACAATTTGATTTCTTGTCGCGTTGAAATTGGGTTTTTATTTCTTAATGGTTGGATTGAGTTTAAACACTAGGGAATGCATGATCAACATCAGCTCAAGTAGAGGATTGTAGAGTATTGATTAACACTATTGTGTTAACCCATGGGTCAACTAATCATATTGTAGCTGGAATAGTTTTGTTCTTCGTTCTCCATGTTTTCTAGTGTGATATAGTTTAGAATGGTGTTTTTCAGGTATTGATTACACTTGTCAAGTGAAACTCAACGTAGTATCTGTTAAAGAATGAAACTTCAAAATATATTCTTATTGTATTATTGTTGTAATTACTTTGAAAGAGGTTCGTATTGTATTTGATCATGTAAAGAACCCTAAAAGAATGAATGTAACCCCTCTTGTAAAGTCAGCTCAGAAGAATCCATAATACACATTAAACAAGTATTATTTAATGTTTCCCTTGAGAATTCAACCCAAGTAGATAGAGAAGTCGACACCATAAGGAAAAATGACACCCTAAAGACATATATATAGGCGAGGCACATTTCTCATTTGGACACTTAATCACTCAAGAAAGTTCGCTAGAGGAGGAAAAATAGATGCATTGTGAAGACATCTTATTCTTAGGGTTTCTTATCTTATATATTCTCGGGATATTTGTGTGGAAGAGATTTAGCTCTTCATTGTACTAGATTGACATTGTACTTCCTAATGAATCGATATTGAATAAGTTGTTGGGTTTTCTTCCCTTTAAGGGATTCCCAGAGGAGAAATGTTTGTGTCTCTTTTATGTTGTGCTTGTATTTAATTTAGTGATCCTATTACTTATAATTGTGATATAGTAGAATTTTTTAAAGATATAATATAGCTACAATTCAAGTGCAAATTTTAACATGGTATTTGAGCCATACTAAAAGAGGACTTTGTGCAACAATTTGACAGAAGATGAAATATAGGGATTCCTATTCTAGGAACTTCCACTTACATATCAACTTGAAAAGGATGTGAAAATAAATCTCCGTAGGAGGGAAAACTTTCTTGTGGAGGCATATTCCATATGTAAGGATGTTCAATTTTGACGTCACCATTACTACTCGAGAAAACTAGGGCATCATATTTTGTCAGTTTTGCCCAAATATATAGAAGAATAATAAATTTTCTCAACTTGCTTTTGGGAGGCACATATTTTCCTTGGAGAAAAATTTCAAGATTTCAAAAGTTGAAAAATTAGGGTTTCTCTGACAGACCTTAGGTCGAAAAATTTCAGAAGAACATTGCAGCTAGTACTTGACTTGAGCATCTCAATCGGTAAGTTCTACAATATTTGTTTCCACTTGAGGTTCTCATATTTTTAAGAATGTCAAGATGTCAAACAATATCAAGCTTGAATATAAGCTTGAAGGGGATGATAACTTCTGAAGATGGAAGTATAGAGTGATTCTCATTCTAGAAGAGAATGACTTGGAGAATTATGTCAAGGAATTGATTGCAGAGCTATAGGGAGAAGAAGACACAACAAGACATAAGAAGAACTTGGTTAGGGATAAGAGGATTATTGTTGATTCCATCGGGGATCATTTGATCCCTCATGTTTCATTATTGAATACACCTAAGGACATGTTTGATTCTCTAACCAAGCTATATGAAGGGAAGAACATCAATTAGAAGATGACCTTGAGAACTCAACTCAAGAATGTGAAGATGAAAAATTTAGAGACCATCCAATCTTACTTCAAAAGGGTCTCTCAATTAGTTATGAATTTAGTCAACTAAGTTGATCAGTGTTAACTAAATTCATAACTAATTGAGAGACTCCTGGTGGCACTCAGAGTGGGCTCCATGTGTGTTCAATTTTTACAGGACTATTTGATCAGTGTTAACTAAATTCTTCCTCTCTATCATGTCCCATCAATTTTGATCAGTAAAGTGTTGACCATGCCAAAACTCCTAGGTGTTCCAAGTGACATTAATTACTCTAGCCTAGTGAATTTTGTCAAAACATTATCTATGAAGATTATACTTAGTTTTATTTTTATTATTAATTAATTAATGTGAAAATAATATGTGGAATTAAGCTTTCCATGCCAGGAGGGCGCAATGGGAAAGTCGACTTTCCAAGGAGGAGATTTTGAAAGTGACAAGAGACTGGAAAAAGCAATCAGTCATAGGAAGAAGGAAAGTGCCAAAAGCAAAATAAAAGTTGTCTTAAGAAAAGCATGCAAAAATTAACTACGGAGGGTGCAGTTTCATTTTGGAGGCTCAGTCTCAAAAGAAGGAAAGACATAAAAGCTATCATAGGGAAAAGAAAGAAACAATTGACCAAGGATGGTGCACTTTCCTTTTTGGAGGCTCAACACAAAAGCAGGATAGGCTGAAAAAGTTGTCATAGACAAAAGCAAATTTGGGCCTAAGGAGGGCACAGTTTCCAAGTTAGATGAATCAAACGGATAAGGAAACAAATCACATGGTCCCTACTTGCCAGTTACTCAAGGAGAGTGCATTCATGGTTAGGGTTATGATTTATATGTAGATGACTTGCTTTCACAGGTCACCTATTACCTATACCTTCCCAACAAGTCACCCATGGATCTATTTAAATAAAAATTGAGCTCCTTTACTCAGCTTGGTTGATGATTGATTTGTGTTCATGTAAAGCATAGCTTCTACTGAGTGATGCACCTAAGACATTTGGGAGATGTGCCCTAATTCCTTCCATCACCTCTCTTCTTCCTCCCTTTCTATTTCATTGCAGGTGTTGGAGAGATAATCTAAAACACAATAGATTCAATAATAAATCCATTGCATACATTCTCTCCAATGAATTAGAGCTCAAGTGAAGTGAAAGCTTCACCTACGCTCCCATCCATTTTGATGTCATATTTGGGCCTCCTGCGCAATGTTTTGAGTCCAATCTTGGAGTAATCAATCCTCCAACTACTTCTTGATGTGAAAAAACCCATAAAATATGTTTAATATCTCTATAATACTGCAATAATTCTTTCCAATAAGCTTACATGTCAAGTTTTCCATGAACAGGATCTAAATTGTCATTAAATGAGGGTTTTTTATCAGTTTAAAGCAATGATAGATGAGTACTCGCCATGAGAATGAATTTGAATGGTGTAAGTGAATCTATATTAGGCTCTGTTAAATTCCATTCTTATACATGATATCTTCCTGATACGAATTTCATATATTTCAGTACACCCTAGCTAGATGACTAGGCAAAATTGACCAGTCTCACTGTTTATTTAATTATAAGAGTTATGTGCATCCATTTTTTATTCTGTAAGTTGCTATGGATTTCGGAATGAATATAATATACATCCAAACCATGATACTAATATTTCATTTATGTTGTACACTGTTTGGGAAGCCTCCACTACGCAAGGTCTCCCGAGGCCAAATTGCCCATTTTCCCTAAACCATACCAAAAAACCTTAGATCATTCCAGATATGTCCTTTAATATATAAAACCTTATTTAATCCATTTTATCAGTTATAACATACCTCTGGACCTTTCCTCTGACCCTTGGTTGATTGGACATGAGAAAATTGCTTCCTAGTTTCACGGTTAGGTGACTCGGAAGCGTGGGAGTAAGTTTCAGCATAGTTGACTCTGAAACCTGAATGGTCCCTGATATAAATTTGTTAGGTAATACAATGTATCAGTCCTAAAAATTTTCCTTGGTTGCTTCCATCATCTGCTTCCCTGTGTATTCAACTCTAAGAAAAAATACCCCTATTTGCCTAGTTCAAATTTGACTGATTGAATGCACAAGTTTGGTTCAGAAAAAATTAATTTAATTTGCTGCAAGATTAGTGTTCTGATATGTACATCATATCTCAGAAAATTACACTCTGTTCTGCATTCTTATTTTCAAAGTTAATTCATATAGGCCTGGAGCTCCTCCGCTTAGCTAAAATTAAACACAACTATGATTGGAGAGAAAAATGGAGGTTTGTACGAATTGAAGTGTCAAGTAGAACAATACATGATATACGAAACAATGAACCTGTGTGAATTTAGGCATAGAATATTTTCTCACATCCAATGATATAGCCTTGGAAATTGTAAATAAGACAGTGACAAGTCTATTAGAGATCCATGAAAACCATGATGGTATATGAAAAGGGCGTGCTCATGGAAAGAACATGAAGAGTCAATTTCCAAGTAGCGACAACAAGGCAAAGGGAATACTAGATATCATACACTCAAACGTATGTGGACCAATGTCAGTAAAATCACTAAGAGGGTATGCATATTATGTTTCTTTTATTGATGACTATTCTTGTAAAACTTAGATTTACTTTTTGAAATATAAAGATGCCATTGTTTAACATATTTAAAGAATTCAAAGCCCTTGTAGAAAAACACACCAAAATGAAGATAAAGAACTTGAGATCACATAATGGTGAGGAATACATATCATAAGAATTTAAAATACTATGCAGAGAAGTTGGGATTAAGAGGGAGACAAGCACTCCCTATAATCCTCAACATAATGACATGGTAGAAATAAAGAATTGAATGATAATGGAAGCAGTGAAGGAGATGATCCATGATCATGATCTACCGATGCACTTATGGGCCGAAGCAGCTAAAGCAACAATATATGTGTAGAATAGAACATCTCATTGAGTCCTTGAGAACAATATACCAAAAGAAATGTTTACAAGATAGAAATGATAGTTTAGCCACTTGAGGATATTTGTCTGTCTAGTATATTTACATGTTCCCGAGGACAAGAGAACAAAGTTGGGTCCTTCATGAAAGAAGGGCATATTTGTTGAGTAAATTGAAACATCAAAGGAATCCATAATTTATATTCCAGGTTACAAGCAAATTGAGACAAGTAAAGATGGCACCTTCGATGAGGACACAACCTTCAACATATTAAGGAAGATTTGTTCCAAATAAGTTCAGGAGGATCCTAAAGCTCCTAGAGTGTCGGGTCCCAGAAGAATATATGGTTCCAGAAGATCTGACCCCAGAAGGTCATGATATGGTAGAACCAAAAGGGCCTGTATATCCACCTCGGGAGGTGTGTACACATAAGAGAAGACCAACTTGGGCACGAGAGGCTATTCAAGATGTAGAGAAATATGGTGTTCTATATTGGAATTTCAGAGAAAGCAAGAGATCTTGACCATATTCCAGATATGTGGCCTTACTATGTGATAATGTAAAACCTTCCAGTTATGAAAAAAGTAATCGAGAAGAAACTATGGAAGGAATCAATGATTGAAGAGTACTAATTGATCATAAATAATGATGTTTGGGAGGTGGTTCCAAGAATAGAAACAAAGTGAGTAGTGTTGAATATAGTTCTCATTGATGTCAAAGGAGTTCAGTAATGACAAAGGAATAACAAATAAACATGATGGAAGGGAAAACTTAGTGTAAGACAAAGGAATAACAAAGTGAAGTTACGAAGTCAGATGGTCCAGGTCAAAGGAGAGAAGATAGATCGACGACGAGAAAGGATCTGCAAAGTAAATGTGCAAAGAAGATAAAATTCCGGAACACGAAAGTGAAGTTTCATGTTTGATAGTTGATCAACGGACAAAAAGGATTCCACAAGTGATCAACGGTTCACAGGAATTACAGAAAGAGATTGGCAGAAGTCATATTTGAGAATTTATGAAAAAAAGACCTACAATTTGCAATCCATAAATTGCGGAAGACAATTTGCGGAAGCTATTTAGAGAAAAGTAGAAAAGAAGACCCACAACCACAACTCGTAATTGTGGAAGGAAGGAGATCCTACAGATTACAGAAAAAATGTTGCGGTCGCATACTTGCGGAAGTCGTCTTTTGAAATTTCGGAAATGCATATCCGCAATCCGCATTCCATAATTTGCAATTGTGTAAAGTTAATTGCAGAAGGTGATTGTGGTAAGGTAATTGAGAAAATATAAATGTAGAAAGCTAAATGCAAAAAGAAAAATGCAAAAGGATTCCTGTTGCAGAAAGTTTGTCATGGATGGAAATTGTGGAAGGATTTCTATTGCGGAAAGTTCATTGCAGAAAAGCAAATTTGAAAGGATTTCTGTTGCGGAAAAGCAATTGCGGAAGGATTTCTGTTGCAGAAAGGTCGTTGCAGAAAGAAAATTGTGAAAGGTCATCATTGATAAATTTAAACAGAGTTAAAAATGCTAAAAATAGTATATCATTAATCTACAAGAAGAAAACAAGAAAAGTAATTAACGTAGAGTTAATTGAACAGAAGAGTAATGTATAGAATTAAAACAGAGAATTAATTCTGAATGAAGGAACGTGTTTGATGGAAAGACACGAAGAGTGAAAAGGTGTGTTTAATGAAAATACACATTTCCAGATTGAAAGGATGCAATTGCTGAAAAATGTATGTTGTTGTAAAGGTATGGAAGAAGTACTTAAATAGAAGTCCAAAGTGGATAGTAAGGTGTCTTGGTAGTCCAGATCAATGTACCAATAGCAACATAAGACAAAGACCAAGGAAGTAGACATAAGAATATATGAAAGTATGATGAAAAGATAATAGGGTGGTAGGGTGGTGCTAGGGCAGGCTATAGGATTGCAAGGGGGCCGTAGCCTCCTTCCAGTAGTAGTTGGTAAATAGGGTGTAGAAGCATCCTTTCAGTAGTAGCTGATAAACTAGGGGGTCGTAGCTTCCTTCCAGTAGTAGTTTGTAAATAGGGTGTAGAAGCATCCTTTCAGTAGTATCTGATAAAACAGGGGGTCACAGCTCCTTCCGGTAGTGGTTGGTAAATAGGGTGTAGTAGCATCCTTGTCTGTAGTAATAGGCATAAACCATTTGTAAAATATAATTTTGTAGTAATAGAAAGTGTTGGTGGTTTTCCCAATTGGGATTCCACGATAAAATTTGTGTTCTTTGTATCTTGTTGTTCCCGTGTGTTAATGAATAAGTTAAAATTGGTTTTAAATTGTTAAAAGTTAATAATACTGATTTACCCCCCCATCTCAGTATTGTCCAATATTCCAACACGTAGTGTCTTCCAAATGAATCTACAAAATAAAGCATGTAACATACATTAATGTTGAGAAATACAAGGGAATATTTGTGGCTTGTGGCTTCTCCCATAAAGAAGGAATTGACCATGAATAAAATTTTTCTCCTGTAGCAAGATACACTTCGATTAGAACTATACTTGCGATAGTTGTAGTGATGAAGTGGAAGGTACACCATATGGACTTGAAAACAAATTTCTTGAATGGTGTGATAGAAGAAGAAGTGTGTGTGGAGTAACCACTAGGATTTGAGACACATGACAGGAAAACACATGTATAGGTTGAAGAAGGCCTTGTATAGATTGAAGCAGGAATCCAAGATGTGGTACATAAAGATTGATAGTTTTCTGTCAAGATTGAGATTTACTAAGAGTAAAGCATATTCAAACCTTTACTACAAGGTTGAGAATGGGAGACCAATGATATTGCTACAATATGTAGATGAGCTATTTCTAACAAGAGATGAGGAGCTCATTGTAGAAAGTAAAAAGAAGTTTTCCACAAAGTTTGAGATGAAATATCTAGGTTTGATGCACTATTTATTAGGTCTAGAAGTGTGGTAGAGTCCAGATAATATTTTCCTTAGCCAAGGAAAACATGTTGTGGATATCCTAAAGAGATTTCGGATGTTGGATTGTAAGGTCATGGCTAAACTGATGGAATCAAAATTGAAGTTGTTATGTGATACTTCTTTAGAGATAGTGGATGCCATATTATACATAAAAATGATTGGTTCGTTGATGTATTTGATGAACACTATACCAAATGTATTCTTTGCGGTGAACACTTTGAGTCAATACATGTTGAGCTGAGATGTGTTCACCTTATTGGGGTAAAGCATGTGATGAGGTACCTTAAGGGTACACTTGAGTATGGACTCATGTATGAGTTAGATCAAAAGATTCGCTTGCAAGGCTACATTGATTCAGAATGGGACAGTAGTGTCACATACAGGAAGAGGACTTCGATATTTTTCTTAAGTTTTGGATCATGCACAATTTCTTTGTTAAGTAGGAAGAAAACTAGTGTGGAACTCAGTACAACCGAGAAAGAGTATATTGCAGTGTTCTCAACTAGTACTGAAATGGCGTGGCTTCAAAAGTTATTTGCAGGGATGTTTGATCTCAAGTTAGAGGAAAATTGTATTTTCGGTGACAATCAGAGTTGTGTGAAGTTGTCTGAGAACCTAGTGTTTCATGAAAAGTCCAAGCATATCAATATTAGGTACCATTACATCAGATATATGGTACATAAGGGAGCAGTGAAGCTCCAGTATATTATGACGAATGATTAGAAAACCGATGTGTTGACCAAGCCTATGTCGAGAGTGAAGTTTGAGTACTTTAGGGACAAGCTTGGTGTGATACAGAGAGATGTCCCTTGTGAAAGGGAAGGATTAGTCTAATATATGATTCTGGGGATATATGATGATGTGATAGCAATAAGTGGTCATTTATGAGCATGTATTACTAGTCTATGTGAAAATTGGAGAGAGTGACCAACTCATGATGACTAGAGAGAGTGAACCTAATTTTGATGACTAGAAAGAGTGACCATATTTTTGTATGTGTATCCAGTCGAGTTGTGTATATAGTTAGGGATAATATGTGTGTGCATTGGAGAGAGTGACCAACCCATGATTATTGGAAAGAGTTACCATATTTGTGATGACTGGAGTGAGTGACCATACTTGTGATGAATAGAGAGAGTGACCATACTTTTGTATGTGTATCCAATTGAGTATGCTTATCCAATCGAGGTAAGTATCCAGTGAAATAGAGAGCGTGACCAACATATGAGGATTAGATAGAGTGACCATACTTGTGATGGTTGGATATAGTGACCATACTTGCGATGACTAGAGAGTGTGACCATACTTGAAATGTTTGGAGAGAGTGACCATACTTGTGATGACTAGTGAGAGTGACCATAATTTTGTATGTGTATCCAGTTGAGTATGTGTATCCAAACATGTATGTGTATCCAGTCAAGTATGCATATCCAACCGAGTATGTGTATCCAATCGAGTTGTGTATCTAGTTCGACATGTGTGACTAGATGGAGTCCCATAATGGCATAATGTGTGCTCCTACCTTGTTAATGTGTTGCTACCGTGATGCTCTCGGATGTATGATCGTGACTGATGCAAGATTGAGATGATGGCTTGCTTGTGGTGAAATTCTAGTGATGTATAGATTCGAGAGATGTCAGAAGTCAATGGTTAGAGTTGTAAAGAGTTGCAGTAGCAATGATGATGATAATGTGAGAAGAATACCTTCCTTGTTAAGAGGGAGTGTTGAACAATGTAACTTCAAGAGATATTCTTATTGTATTATTTTTATACTTCCTTTGGAAGATATTAATATTTTATTTGATCATGTAAAGAACCCTAATAGAATGAATGTAACCCTTCTTGTAAAGTCAGATCAAAAGAATACTGAAGAAATATTAAATAATTATTATTTAATGTTTCCCTTGAGAAGTTGGCCCAAACAATTAGAGAAGCCGACCCCATAAAGAAAAAGGACATCGTAAAGTCTATTATAAATAGGGTAGGCACACTGCTCATTTGGACACACGTACTCAAGCAAGTTCACTAGAGAGAGAAGAAGAACAAGTTCGCTAAAGGAGGAAGAGTATCTGCATTGTGAAGATATATTATTCTTGGGGTTTCTTATCTTATCTATTCAAGGGATATTTGTGTGGAAGAGATTTAGCTCTTCATTGTACCGGTTTGACCTTGTACTTGTTGACGAATCTATACTGAAGAAGTTGTTGGGGTTTCTTCCCTTAAGGGTTTCCTAGAGGAGAAATTTTGTGTCTCTTTTATGTTGTGCTTATCGTTTTTTCAATGATCCTATTACTTATCATTGTGATATAGTAGAATTTCTTAAAGATATAATATAACTACTATTCAAGTTCAAATTCTAACAGTATTTTCAATCATAATATGATGGATTACATATGACTTCCTTGCGCTTCTACCTTAGGAGGTCACTCAAGTCCCTGTCAATATTGGAATACACCTTAGTGTTGAGTATATAGTTGTCATTGATGTCTAAGGTGTTCACGAATTACAAAGGAATAACTAGTGGATATGATGGCAAGACAAACTCAGTGAAGACTAAGGTAGTGATGGCATGGCATGGCATAGTTGAGGATGTGGCATGACACATATGATGATATGGAATATGATTGTGTCCTAATGATGATATCACTAAGGTAGTGATGGCATGGAATGGAATAGTTGAGGATGTGGTATGACATATATGATGACATGGAATATGGTGGTGTCTTAATGATGATGTCATAAAAGTTCATTTTTAAAAAATGCAATGGATGAGATGGACATGGATGATAAAACAACATGAATGGCTGATCTGAAAAATTCCAAGATAGTGTCAACAGTATCATGTAAACAATGGTTAATGAAACAAAGAAAAGAGGTTGACTGGAAGTAGAGATGCAGTATGAATGACAAAGCTGGCTAGAAAAATGAAGAGTGGAACTACAGAAGAGTGAAATGAACGGGAGATAGACAAAGAAACTATATCTACGAGAGTGCTTATAAATTCTTCAGAGAAACTATATCTGTAAGAGTGTTTATAAATTCCTTATAATAAGCAACATGATGAAATTATTTGTGTATATAAGTATTCAAAACTGTTAGAAATAGTCGCAGAGGATTTTCGCAAAAGAAATCGTGCAGATCCGGAAAGTCATGGTGAGATCTGCATTCGATCTAAAATTGACAGTCATGAAGCATCCCGCACGAGATACGATGGTTAAGGATCAGTCCGCAAAATATAGGTGGAAGGATGAAGTTCGGCAATCTAGAAGATCGGACGGCTAAGATTAATTTTACTAAAAAGAGATCGATGGTGCGGAAGAAAAATGAGGAAAGGGAATTGTGAAAATAACATTTAAAGATTCTATGAACCTGCAACCTGCAACCCACAATACAGAAGATCGTACGACTGAGATTAGTTTCGATAAAAACAAATCGATGGTGTGGAAGAAAAATGTGGAAAGGGAACTCTGGAAATAACGTTTAAAGATTCAATGAACCTACAACCTGCAACCCAGAGGATTGAAGGTCAGGAAAGACTCTGCAAAGGATCGATGGTGTAGATGAAAAATTGTGGAAAGGAGCTTGCGGAAAGGAGCTTGTGGAAAGAAGCTTGCGGAAAGAAGCTTGAGGAAAGGATCTTGCAGAAAGGAGCTTGTAGAAAGGAGCTTGTAGAAAGTTGAGATATGATTTGAGGAAATGTTACATTTCCGCATTCCGTAATCCACATCTTATTTTAGATCAAATATTAGGAAAACACCTGATGAAGATCAACGGTGGGGAATCATTGATGAGGAAACCGTGGTGCGGAAATACAATTTCGAGGAGGAAATCTATGCGTTAAATCGACGGTCTGAAGAGACTTAGAAATCAGATCAACGGTCAGGAAAACGCCTGACAAATATCAACGGTGGGGAATCGTTGATGAGGAAACGATGGTGTGGAAATATGATTTCAAGGGGGACATTAGAGGAAATTTCAACCCAAAATGGGCATCCTTAGAAAAATAATAAAATAATATTTATTAATTTTGGAGGAAGAAAAGAAAAAAAACTACTTTTTTGGTTCATAATTTCGACATATCTCCCTGTGATTTTACTCAAAATTCGATCAAGAGAGCTCCCTAGATGCAAAATTAAATTCCACATCCATTGAGTACCCAATCATCATACTTTTGACAGACCCCACTACCCCAAAAACAAGAAATACCTGAAAAAATGTGATGATGGTGTCATCATCCCATTTTTTAGGTATTTCTTGTTTTTGGGGTAGCAGGGTTCGTCAAAAGTATGCCGAGTGGGTACTCTTTGGATGCAGAATTTAATTTCGCATCTAGGGAACTCTCCTGATTGAAATTTGAGTAAAAACACAGGGAGATATGTCGAAAATATGAATAAAAAAGTAGTTTTTGTCTATGATACCTATCCCCAAATTTATATTAAAAAATTGTTTAAGACCTATACGGTATTTCAAATTTAAAGAAATTTAATTGGCTAACACATGATGACCTGGAATTTGAATTATGGTTAAAAGGCCCATTTTGATTTGAAATTTCCTTTAATGAATCTATGTGCTATATCGACGGATTGGAGAGACTCAAAATTAGATCAACAACTTGGATTGATTATGGAGAGGGAGATTGTGGAAGCACTAGAAAACGTTAAGCTAAGTTGTAGAAATGAATTCTGAGGTGCATCCATAAATGGTAAAGAAGAATGTCCAAACATGAAACTCATAGATGTAAGTTGAAGACCATGTTTTGTGAGAGAAAAATGTACAGATGAGCCTACAATGAAGACAGCCTGCAGATGAGGAAAAGAATCCCACGGGTGTGAGAAAAGAGAAGCCCAAAGGTTTGAAGATAGAGTATTCCCGCTGATAGAGGAAAGGAAGTCCACGTGCATTGTCTTGATGGATCCTACGATCAGAGAAGAAGGGATCTCGCAGATCAGAAGTGATCAAGACGTTTTTAATTCATTATTTAATTAAAAATCATTAATCATAGATTGAAAAGGTGTGACTATTAGATTTGAAAGGGCATGATTCTAAAAGGGTATGTTTCTAGAATAAAGAGATGCATCTGTAGGAAACATGAAGGTACTTATACATTGAGTTATGAGTGAGAGGTCTCTCGTGGTCCATATCAGCAAATTAGAAATAGAGACTAGTGGGTGTGACAAAGAATGGAGAGAGAAGAAATCTAACATATTATAGAAACCATATTAGGGTGGCAGTAGTGGCGCCAGGGTAGGAAACATTCCTGAAGGGGGTTGTTTCCTCCTTCCAACAGAAGCTGGTAAATATGGTGTAGAAGCATCATGTCAGTTGTAGCTGACAAAACAGGGTGTTTTAGTATCCTTTCAGTAGCAGCTAATAAACCAGGGGGTCGTAGCCTCCTTCCAGTGGTAGCTAGTAAATACAGTGTTGTAGCATCCTTTCAGTAGTAGTTGATAAACCAGGGGGTCGTAGTCTCCTTCTAGTAGTTGCTAGTAAATAGATGTAATACCATCCTTGTCTATAACAATAGGTAAAACTATTTGTAAATAACAATTTTGCAGTAATAGTACGTATTGGTGGTTTACCCTATTGGGATTCCACGTTACAATTGTGTTATGTGTATTTTTGTTGTTATGTGTTTTTAATAATAGATTTAAAAAGTGGTTAAATTAGTAAAAATATAACAATACTGATTCAACCCTCCCCCCCCCGCCCTCAATATTGACCAATAAACCAAAAATTGGTATTAAAGCGGGTTCCTTCACTATAGTTTAACCACTGGAAGGAAGATCCCATTAAAACCATTATGGATCAACAAGAAGAGATTTGCACAGTAAATGGATCTCCAATACTTAGAAAATAAGAATACATATTTTGGAGTATAAGAATGAAAATTTATATGAAGGCATTGGGAGATGATGTATGGAATTCAATGATCACTGATTACTTCCCACCAAAGAGGATAAGGACTCCAGCTCAAAAGAAATCCAAGAAGCATAAATCAATGGCAATGGATTCAATCCTTAAAGGATTACCTGATGATGTCAAAGAGAAAATAGGTGAATGTAACTCTGCAAAGGAACTTCGGGACAAGATAAAAGACCTATACTCAGTTGATCAAAGAGAAAATGGAAGACTTGCTATTCTCAAGGATGTTAGTGAAGATGAAAAGATAAGTGAAGATAAAGAAAATTTATTTATAAGGACAACAAACTTAGATGAGGAATCATAAGTGGACATAGAAGCCCAATACATGGTTGATGTAGATGAAATTGAAAAATGTAGGAAAAAGAACAAAGTCTTGAAAGAAAAATGGTCAAAATATCAAGAAGAGAAGAAGTCAAAAGAAGAGGAAGTCAAAACCCTCCAAGAAGAGCTACGCAATTCAAGACAACAAGTGATGGCTAGTATGGAAGAGGTCAAGAGCTTAAAACAAGAAGTTGTTCAATTCAAGGAAGAATTAAAGAAGCTAAAAGATCAGCTGACTGTTAGTGAGAAGCTCAAGGAAAGTACTGAAGCTCTTAATAAATTCCTCAACTTACAAAGATCCCCCAGGGATAAAAAAAGCCTTGCATATAATCATAAAGGATCAAGCTCCATCATTCATGAAAATGTTTAAAATGTTAAATGTCAACATGATGCCTCCAAAGATACACCTAGGCAATAGAAGAATCACAAGGAAATGAAGACCAGTTATCATAATTTTGCTCATCCTCCCAAGATGAAAAATTTCAGAAGACATGCAAAAGAAAAGAGTCATTATAAGCAAAAAAACCAAAGATTCTCCAAATATACATTCAAGTTTGGTCACAGGCTGGTGATTGTAGAATCAAAGAAGAAGCTGAAGGGCTAGTAAGAAAATAAGACACCAACATCTCTAATGGAAAAAGACTTATTTGTTTCATATGTCACAGTATTGGACACTTTGCAAAACATTGCAAGAATAGTACATGCAGATCTTCCCAGGAAACTCAAAAAAGGTGGAAGATGAAAACCAAGGAACAAAGAAATAAAAAACCAGTAAGCAGAGTACCTCTTGGAAAAATCTGGAGAAGAAAGGAAGACTCCAAAGATATAGAAGAAATAAATATTTCAAACATCAGTGAGGTCTCCAAAGATGACAGTGAACATAATTATGCCACAGATAAAAAGGGCATCCATTATAAGGAAAAACAAGACGGAGATGTAAAAGGATACACCGATAAAAATAAAGGTGATGAAGAAGGATGTAGTGATGACTGTGGGATCCTTTCCTAAAATATATCTCATGATTTAAATAAAACCCTGAAAATAACATTAGAAAGGATCATATATTCAAGGGGAGTTAAAGTCAGGAAATTCCAATTGGTATCTAAGAAAAATTCAATTGGTATCTAATGTTGAAATATGTTGAAAGCTATCTTCTTCAAATATGATGGGTGATCAAGGTTGGTGTATGGATGACATAAGAGAAAGTATGAAGTAACGTTAGAAATACAAATAAAGTATACATCTTGGAAAATGAAAACCAATGCTACTTAAGTATGGTAGAAGAAAGTTGGTTATGGCACAGAAAGTTGGGACATTTAGGTTTTGACAATCTTGCCAAAATAAGCAATGAAGTAAAACTTTCAGATTCATTTTGGAGAGAAGCTGTATACATAGTTGTCTACATAATTAATAGAGGACAACTTAGAGTGAATACGGATAAGACCCCCTACGAATTGTGTTATGGAAGACCAGCCTCAGTCAAATATTTTAAAGTGTTTCGCAGTAACTATTACATCAAAAGAAATGAGGACGACCTTGGAAAGTTGGACACTAGGACTGATGAAGGAATATTTCTAGGATACTCATCCACCAAAAGGGAATATAGGTGTTACAATAAAAGGTTACATAAAATTGTATAAAGTGCCGATGTGAAAGTAGATGATATAAAACCAAGGAAAGAGAAAAATCTTGACAGTATTGAAAATACATGTGAAGATGAAATAAAAGACTTGCAAAAGGACGAGAGCATTCTTAATGAAGAAGAAAACAAAGGAAAAGGTTGAGGTTATGAGTCTTTATGTCTAAGATAGTGATACCAGAGAAACTATGTAATAAGCTGAAGTAATCTTTGTGTTGAGGATATGAAGTTATGGGTATCTGGACAGTTGATAATATAGATATAAAATAAAAAATAATCCAGTAGTATATGCTAGGTTTTTATATGAAGATATAAATGCACAGGCTTAAGGAATTTTGGAAAAAACGGAAGTCAGTTAACTTACAGGCGGAATAGACCATTAAATATGGCAGCAGGAAAAGAATTTAAAAAAAAAAAACATGTATCCTGGAACAGAAAATGGAAGAGTGTGAAAAAATACCAACTTTAAACGCCATCACAAAAATGTTGACAAAGGAGAGGAAGTACAGTGATAGGGGGAGTCCATGGATCTATCAGTTAAGCTATCATCCAAGAACCTGTTGCAAGAAAGGAGTGTTAAGAGAAATGATAATACATTGATTAAATAACACAGTTCAATTAAAAAAGGGGAGATATGATGATAGGGGGAGTTGTCAGAAAGTAGAAAGACAGGAAATCCTATATCAAAATAGGTACAACATTGGCATAACAGGTTATCCTTTGTCATTGTTGTCAAAGGGGGAGAATATGTAGAGGTTTCCATCAATGTCAAAGGGGGAGATTTTTTAGTATATAGTTGTCATTGATGTCAACGGTGTTCACAAATGACAAAGGAATAACTAGTGGATATGACGGCAGGACAAAATCAGTGAAAGACTAAGGTAGTGATGGCATGGCATGGCATAGTTGAGGATGTGGCATGACACATATGATGACATGGAATATGATGGTTTCCTAATGATGATATCACTAAGGTAGTGATGGCATGGCATGGCATAGTTGAGTATGTCACATGACACATATGATGGCATGGAATATGATGGTGTCCTAATGATAATGTCATAAAAGTTCATTTTTAACAAATGCAATGGATGAGATGGACATAGATGATAAGACAATAAGAATGATTGATCTGAAGACTTCCAAGACTATGTTGACAGTATGATGTAAGCAATGGTTAATGAAATAAAGAACAGAGGTCGAGTGGAACTAGAGATGCAGTATGAATGACAAAGCTGGTTAGACAAATGAAGAGAGGGACTGCAGAAGAGTGAAATGAACAGGAGACAGATAGAGAAACTATATCTGCGATAGTGCTTATAAATTCTTCAGAGAAACTGAATCTATGAGAGTGTTTATAAATTCCTTATAATCGGCAGTGTGATGAAACTCTCTATGTATATAAGTATTCAAAATTGTTAGAAACAATCGTAGAGGATCTTCGCAAAAGAAATTTGTGCAGATCCGCAAAGTCATGGTGAGATCTGCATTCGATCTAAAATCGACAATCAGGAAGCATCCCAAATGAGATCCGATGGTTAAGGATCAGTTCCGTAAAAGATAGGTTGAAGGATGAAGTTTTGCAATCTGGAAGATCGGATGGCTGAGATTAGTTCCGCTAAAAAGAGATCGACGATGCGGAAGGGAATTGCGGAAATAACGTTTAAATATTCTATGAACGCACAACCTGCATTCCAAAAGATCGGATGTCTGATATTAGTTCCGCTAAAAAGAGATCGATGGTGCAGAAGAAAAATGTGGAAAGGGAACTATGGAAATAACATTTAAAGTTTCAATGAACCCGCAACCTGCAATACAGAAGAACGAAGGTCGGGAAACACCCCATAGAGGATCGACAACGTGGATGAAAAATCGCAAAAATAATCTTGTGAAAAGGAGCTCACGGAAAGGAGCTCACGGAAACTTATCTTGTGGAAAGGAGCTTTCGGAAAGGAGCTTGCAGATATTCAAGATATGATTTGGGGAAATGTTACATTTCTACATCTCGCAATCCACATCTGATTTTAGATCAACGGTCAAGAAAACACCTGACGGAGATCAAAGGTGGGGAATTGTTGATGAGGAAACCATGGTGTGGAAATACAATTTTGAGGAGGAAATATATGTGTTAGATCGACGGTCCGGAGAGAATTAGAAATCATATCAACGGTCTGGAAAAAGCCTGACGAAGATCAATGGTGGGGAATCATTGATGAGGAAACCATGGTGTGAAAATATGATTTTGAGGGTGAAATCTATGTGCTAGATTGAAAGACTGGAGAGAATCAAAATTAGATCAACGACTTGGATTGATTTTGGAGAAGGAGATTGTGGAAGAACCAGAAAATTTTAACTTGAGCTGTGGAAATGAAATCTAAGGTGCGTCCATAAATGGTAAAGAAGAATGTCCAAACATGAAACTCATAGATTGAAGGTGAAGCCTGTGTTTTGTGAGAGAAACATGTACAAATGAGACTGCAATGAAGACATCCCGCAGAGAGCTTCCAGAGGAGGAAAAGAAGCCCACAGACATGAGAAAAAGAGAAGGATGAAGGTATGAAGATAGAGTATTCCCGCTGATAGAAAAAAGGAAGTCCACAGGCATTGGAATGATGGATTCCGCGATTAGAGAAGAAGGGAGCTCACAGATCAAAAGTGATCAAGAAGTTTTTAATTAATTATTTAATTAAAAATAATTAATCACAGATTGTTGAAAAGGTGTGACTATCAGATTTGAAAGGGAATGATTGTGAAAGGGTATGTTTCCAAAATAAAGAGATGCATCCCTAGGAAACATGAAGGTACTTATACACTGAGATATGAGTGAGAGAAGGTCTCTTGTGGTCCAAATCAGAAAATTAGAAACAAAAACCAGTGGGTGTGACAGAGAATGGAGGGAGAAGAAATATAACATATTACATAAAAAATATTAGGGTGGCAGAAAGGTGCTAGGGTAGGAAACATGCCTGCAGGGGATTGTTGCCTCCGTCCACCAGAAGCTGGTAAATAGGGTGTAGGAGCATCCTGTTAGTCGTAGCTAAAAAAATAGGGTGTCGTAGCATCCTTTGAGTATCAGCTGATAAACCAGGGGGTCATATCCTCCTTCCAGTAGTAGCTGGTAAATAGGGTGTTGTAGCATCCTTTCAGTAACAACTGATAAACCATGGGATTGTAGCCTCCTTCTAGTGGTAGTTGGTAAATAGGGTGTTGTAGCATCCTTTCAGTAGTAGCTGATAAACCAGGGGGTCATAGTCTCCATCTAGTAGTTGCTGGTAAATAGGGTGTAATACCATCCTTATCTGTAACAGCAGCAAAAACTATTTGTAAATAACAATTTTGCAGTAATAGTACGTATTGGTGGCTTACCCTATTGGGATTCCATGTTAAAATTGTGTTCTTTGTATTCTTGTTGTTATGTGTTTTTTAATAATATATTTAAAAAGTGGTTAAATTAGTAAAGAGATAATAATATTGATTCACCCCCGCTCTTAGTATTGACCAATAAACCAATAATTGGTATTAGAGAGGGTTCCTTCACTACAATTTAACCACTAGAAGGAAGATCCCATTAAAACCACTATGGATCAACAAGAAGAGATTTGCACAACAAATGGATCTTGAATACTTAGAAAAGAAGAATACATATTTTGGATTCTAAGAATGAAAATTTATATGAAGGCATTGGGACATGATGTATGGAATTTAGTGATCACTGATTACTTCCCACCAAAGAGGATAAGGACTCTAGCTCAAAATAAATCCAGTAATAGGACATATTGGTGGTTTACCCTATTGTTCTTCCACGTTAAAATTATGTTATGTGTATTCTTGTTGTTATGTGTTTTTAATAATAGATTTAAAAAGTGGTAAAATTAGTAAAAAGATAACAATATTGATTCAACCCCCCTTAGTATTGACCAATAAACCAACACTTAGTCATTTTTGCAATTTATTTCATTTGCTTTGTGCAAATTTGTGAAGTAATTATAGGTTTTGTAGCACTTGAAAGCACTTTAAGAATATTATCTACATATATTTTGCACATTGCCTCACAACTTTACTAATCCAGATTGATGATTTATGTTGTAAGAAATATTATGCAATAATTTATCCAAGAAAATGTGATGCAACATTGGAAACAAACTTGCCTAAAAGTACTAAAGGTTAATTACTCTAAGAGTCACTTCATATGACTTTATTGACCCATGAAAGACATCCAAGAGTAGTTTTTGGACTGAAAAATCAGATTAAGGAATAAGAAAACATTACAAAAGATGAAGGAATTTGGACGTCATAATATTCTCCTCTTGTAAGGAATTGAACTAAACTAGCCATGATTTTTTGGTTGTCCTGAACTAAAAATATCTAAAGTAATATCTCCCTTGCACAAACTCTATTTGATTTCAAATTTTTATACCCTTGTCGAAAAATATAACTTATGTATGTGACATATTCCAATCTCTCTCCAAGGTGAACATGGACACTAAATATCATTCTTGAATATGTGTTGAGCCTAATTGAAGTGCTCAAAACCTATCATAGAAACCCATGCCTTAAATGCAATGATTTCAATTTTTTAACATGTTTGGTACTATGATTTCAAACATGTGAAAACTCCTTAAGAAATCTATTTTTGTTGTTGAATTCCACCTTTAAGTTCATATTGGTCATCTGGATAACAAATAACATATTCTTCTTCAATCTAGGAAAACACAACGTATATGTTATGTACCTCACTACTCCATTATCTAAAACTATTGGAATATTATTTTCACCCTTGAAAAGTTTAGTTGTCATTGATTTAATTGAGGAATGATTCAAGATTTTTGTCCACTTGAGAGATTGGGTTTCAAAACTTACAAATTTAGATAATTGGTATTTGGATCATTCTATTTTTCCTCTGTGTGATTTTATGAAGAATCTAAATAATTTGTGAATAGATTTAGTATTTACATTCCAACATATCCATAGTTACCGTTAGTTTCTTGCGAATTAATTTTACAATGCTCTATGGAATTCATAGAAAATCATATCAACATATCTAAAATACATTTCCATTTTGCATCATAAACACATTATCTAAGATGTTTCTTTCAAAATATGTTATAAACATGTATATTAGGTTTCAATCTAGCAAAGCTAGAGAAGTTTTATTGAGATCATGCCATTGTTGTAATTTGCACTTTCATTAAGAATGTCAAGTATTGTTCATTAAGAAGTTTCGAATCTACCTGTGAAAATACTTCACTATGTATTGATGATCCTCAATATATCATGGACTTCAAACATGTTTTAAATACATGAACTTCCAAATAGTTTAACCTTCTAATATTTTTGTCACAAAATTTCAAATAAAAGTTCAATTTTAATATTTAATCAAAATGACTTTCCTTCTTCTCATATTACAAACAATGTTTTTCTTATATTTCAATCCTGTTTACAACCTCAAAATTTCAGTGAAAAATACAAATCTTATGTCACTCTAATACCATGTATGAAAAATTCGGCGTAGACATACATCTCTCATGCACACTTTTAGACTATGTCTCATTACAACTTATAAAATCCTTACATGCTTAAGATGGTTAGCCCAACCCCCTAACCACAACATTTAAAAATTACATTGATCACATGTCATAATATAAGGTGACCTTTGTACACAATTTTAATACTCATTTCTAAAAATCATTGATCTATTGATACTCCATCGTAACAACATCGTATGAATTGAAGGGATTGATATGGATGAAAATATCTCACAAAGATTGTAATTTTCCTTAATTGAGTGGAATTTGTATGTACATTTAGTACTCCAACTTTATCTATTCTAATTCCTAGTATGTGGGTACATTTATATATTTGCATTATTATGTTCATAGGATCAATGTTGGGGCTTGAATGATAGTATTAATCACATTCTATTTTGAGACCATGCTCATTATGGAAATGATGCGTATGTCATAATGAATTTTCATTAACAAATGCATGAAGGAAAACTTCTATCTTTTACTAGTCTTCTATTATATGAAGTAGCCTCTTTAGCCAATCAAAATTATTTTTTAGGTAATTTCACTGAAGAGAGAATATATCATAGTTATAATAGGTCTCCATAGGTGAAGATAAAACATCTAATAAAACCTTTTCATAGAAGCTATGGATTATTTCAGAATAGGGATCGAGATTTAGGGCATACACAATTTTGGATGCCTTGTGGATATCAAATTAAAGGGGAAACATGTATTGCATTTTAGAAAAAGATAAGCAAAATGTGTTAGTCTATTTATGGTCTCATGATTCAGATGGGGCATCATAATTTTAATGTCAATGACCCATGTTCAACCCTTGGATCATAATTTAGTTGAGTTTAATGAGTTTCATATGAAAAATTAATTTGAAAAAAGGAAAGAGAGAGAAATATAATGAACATGCAGAAGAGACAAATAACACAAATATATAAAAAAGACAATGGCATAGTGGGGATTAAGGAACTTTCCCTTGTCAAAATTGTTACAAAAATGATGTAGTAACAAATAAAAATAAGTATGGTCAGGGATGAATTGAGCATGGGCTCTTTACTGTTCCACTAGAAAGGAGGGAAGATCATAGTCAATGGAAATGATGCAAGTCTTAAATCAAAACAAGTTGATTTTGAAAAGAAAGAATAATACTGCTAAAATTTAAAAAATGCTATGATAAAGTTGTTGAAGTATTGTAACATCAAAGGATATTATAAATGTATTTTACTGATGTACCCCAAGGGAGATGTTTTATTGCTCCATCGAGATGTTATTATTGTAATTGGTCATCGTAGAGTCATTAGGTAAATCCTCCATTGTAAGTTGGGGCAATAGTACCCTAATGAATATAATATAATAATGTTTTGTGATTTCCTAGGTGAAGTCGGCCTAGTCAGTTTAGTGGGGCCGACTTGTTAGGTTAAAAGTCAAGTGACATAAAGAGTATAAATATAGAATTTGTGTTCCTCATTTAAACAACCACTCACTTGTTTATAGCGCATAGGAGAGAGAGAGAGAGAGAGAGAGAGAGAGAGAGAGAGAGAGAGAGAGAGAGAGAGAGAGAGAGAGAGNCTTATACATCTATATATAGGATTTTTTGTTGGGTTTTCTTCCCCATGAGGGTTTCCCAGGATAAATATCTGTGTTCTTTTGTGTGGTTGGGCTTGTCTATATTTCAGTGATCCTTTTGTATGGTTATGATGTTATGATGCTAAAATGTTATTAGAGCTTGCCTAACAATTAAAAACCTTAACATGGTATAATATATACCATGAAAGAAGTCTTTGTGGAGATGAAACACTACTATAGCTACAACTACTGAAGATTAGGGTTTCATGCTTGAAAACTCTAAAAGAAAAATATATTCATGTTGGGACTTTCGCTATAAATAGAGATTGGAGCAGGATTAGGAGCCAAAATGTTTATAGGCTAAAGATGAAATATCTATGTACCTTGTGTAAAATTTTCAGCCTCATATTTGCTATAATTTAGGCGATATGATTCCTCCAACTCAGGGTTCCAGCCTCTCTCAGGGTTCAACCTTAAACATGTGACCTAGGGATAATTTCTATATCTCATGCTAGGAAGGTCCAAATGAAATTTCAAAATATGTTGGAGATAGGGAACGGAATTTAGGTGTAAATGTTTCATACCCTGAAGGTGAAACAGTGACATATGGAAGTCTTTGCAAGTTCTCTATGCTGAATAGTCCTGAAATAAGTCACATCAGGAAAATTCACATAAGTCCCACTTAGTGAAACCAATTATACTCTAACCTGTGGGGTTGGAAATTAAATAGATGAGGATACCTCAGTTTGAATTTTTATACCAAGAGGAGCAATAATTTCAGAGATACAATAGAAAAATGATTAGGTATTATGTAGAAGAAATTGAAGAAAACTAGGGCTTCTTGTTCTGGGAACTTCCCTCCATCGATCAGTTGAAAAATGAGGACTATAAAATTCTCCCTAGGAGGGCACATATTTATATGAAAGAAGTTTCTCATTCTATGGATTTTCAATTTTTACCTAACACTACTTCCGGAGAAAGCTAGGGCATTAGATATTTTGAAGTTCCTTTCACAGTTTTGGGAAAATAAGTATGTTGCTCAGCTCGCGTTGAGGAGGAAAATATTTGTATCCAACCAGATCTGAAAGATACCTAAGTTGAAAAATTAGGGTTTATCTATTAAACCCTAGGTCCACCAAAAGAATTATTCCAGAAAATATTTCAATGAAGCGTCAGATTGAAACAATCTCATTGTTCAAAGAAGAAGTTGTAGATCCAGAAGGAGATGAATACAAAGCACAAGAAGGAATCTACCAAACAAACAAAGATAAGTAATTGAATTTTATTTTCCTATGCATGTTGTGTATTATGCATGATATAATGTTTTCATTAATGAAAATATAATACTAATATGCATGTTATGGGTAAGTAGCCCATGGTTCAATACAACACTCCATTTCTACTTATCTGGAATGAAACCTATTTGTTGACATATTGGATTAGTGAAGATTATCAATGATGTTTGTAATGTCCCAAATTTTTCATTGGGACACAATGGCCAAATCACATTTTCCATATTCATGAAAGTTGTCAAAGGATGCTAAAAGTCAAATAATTTCCAAGGAGGAAAATCACTTTTTTCCTAGGTTGGGGGTGGAAGCTTTGAGATTTGGAATAAGGGGGATAATAAATGATGTTTAGACATTAGAAGAGGATAGATATCTAATAATGTAGCTTATCAAATAAATACAAGAGAAAATTGAAATTTATATGGAGAATGGAGACACATGGAGACTATGGGGCCCATTCAGGCTAGAATTCCTATGTTAATTGGCATCCTCCTCTTGCAATTTCGAATCTATTGGAAGCCTAATGTTTTGGGATGGATTATGAGGTTAATATACTTGTCCATATACTTCATAGGTAAAATTTGTTGCTTGTGGAGCCTAATCTTCCAGATCCAGAGATATTATTCAGTTGTGATTGTAACCCAGGAGTACTGTACACTCGTTCCCCTTGCCTTGGGGTTCGGGGTAGCGCCCTTGAGAAAACGGGGGTTCAGGGGCGGAGCCCCCAAATTTTTTTTTTTGGGATGTGTGTTGGCCAATAGTATTGCAGACCCATGGTATTGGGTTAACCCTAGAATTTTTCCCATGGTATTTCCCCTATAAAAGAGAGCATTGTAAATCGACTGGATATGGTATTGTATTGTACTGGAAGAGAGACTGTGAGAGAGTGAAGAGGAAGTGCAGCGGTTTTGCTGTAGGGTGTATCCCTTCATCTTTCTGGACTATAATAAAAGGACTAGCAAATTTCTTTGTGGACATAACCCATCGTTTGGGTGAACCACATTATATCTGTGTCTCTCTGTATTTTTAATGTGTTTTGCATCTTATTTATTGATTTAACTATATATCTGTTATTGCTCTGCGGTCCTATTTTCTAACAATTGGTATCAGAGTCAAAAGGTATATTTGGTTGGTAAACTTGCAGGAAAGAAGGGTTCCTGGTTCGAGTGGGAGTAATGGTGGAAGAAGGAAAGTTTAGGGTCAAGAAATTTAACGGCCAAAACTATTAGTTATGGAAATGCAAATGGAGGATTATCTGTACCAGAAAGATCTGTACCTGCCGTTGGGCAGAAAAGCAAAACAACCGACGGCTATGAAGGATGAAGAATGGGAGGTTCTTGATAGAAAGGCACTAGGAACAATACGGCTGTGCCTGGCTTCGTCGGTGGCCTTCAATATTTCGAAAGAAAAAACAACATAGGGTTTGATGAGCGCATTGAGTAAGCTCTATGAAAAACCCTTAGCTTCTAACAAGGTATTTTTAATGAAGCGTTTATTTAATATGAATATGTCAGAAGGTGGATCTATTGCTGACCATTTAAATGAGTTTAATACACTTACCAGTCAGTTAAGTTTAGTAAAAGTGAACTTTGATGATGAGGTTAGGGCTCTTCTAATCTTGTGCTCATTGCCAGAAATATGGAATAGCTTGGTCATGGCTGTAAGTAACTCTGTCCCTAGTTCAAGCACTCCTAAGTTTGATGATGTTGTTAGTGTTATTCTTAGCGAGGAAATGCGAAGGAAAATCATAGGTGAGACATCAGGTAATGCGTTGACCATGGAGAGCAGAGGGAGACAAAACGAGAGAGGAAGGAGCCCAAGAAATCACGGCAAGTCTAAAAAGGGAAGATCCAAGTCCAGATTCAGAAAAATAGAATGCTGGAACTGTGGTAAGAAAGGAAATCTAAAGAAAGACTACAGAGCACCAAAGAAGAAAGGTGAGATCTAGCAAGAGACTACCCAGGAAGCTAATGTAGCAGGTGATGTGTTACAAGATGCTTTGATTCTTGCATTAGATAATACTAGTGATTACTGGGTAGTAGATTCAAGGTCTTCATGTCATGCTACACCCCATAGGAAATTCTTTTATGATTATTTTCAAGGTGATTTTGGGCATGTGTTATTGGGGGATGATGAACCATGTAAAATTGTTGGAAAGGGTAAGGTATGGATTAAGATAAATAATGGAAATGACTGGTTGCTAAAGGATGTAAGGCACATTCCTGCTATGAAAAGAAATCTGATCTCAACAAGGAAGTTGGGAGATGGCGGCTGTTTGTCTACGTTTGGAAAAACGTGGTGGAAGGTCACTAAAGGATCAAAGGTAATTGAAAAAGGAGATAGGATAGGTACGTTATATTTATGTCCTCATAATACTGATTATTCTATTTCTGTAGCTTCCAAAGAAACAGGTGCAGGGTTGTGGCATCATAGGCTTGGCCACATGAGTGAGAAGGGGATGCAGATTCTCCACTCAAGGAAACTACTTCCAGATCTGAAGCAGGTAAGTTTGGAATTTTGTGAGAACTGTGTTTATGGAAAACAGAAGAGAGTTAGATTTCTCAAGGTTGGGAAACAAAATAAGAGTGAAAAATTAGAACTTGTCCATATAGATGTATGGGGACCAACTTAGGTACAATCTCTTGGTGGATCTCGTTATTATGTTACTTTTTGATGATGCAACTAGAAAAACTTGGGTTTATTGCATTAGACAGAAATCTGATGTGTTTGATACTTTTAAGAAGTGGAAAGATTTGGCTGAGAATGAGACAGGAAAAAGGTTGAAATGTCTCAGATCTGATAATGGAGGTGAGTACTGCAGCAAGGAGTTTGACAGTTACTGTTCACATAATGGGATTCACAAAGAGAAGACAATCCCTAGAACACCCCAAGAAAATGGTGTGTCAGAAAGGATGAACAGAACGATCATGGAGCGTGCAAGGTGTATGAGATTGCATGCAGGGTTGCCCTTACAGTTTTGGGCTGATGCTGTAAACACTGTTGTTTATTTAATAAACAGAGGGCCTTCAAGTGCTTTGGATGGTGGCATTCCAGAGGAGGCATGGACAGGTAAACAGGTAAAATACTCATTTCTGAGAACTTTTGGTTGTGAAGCATTTGTCCATATTGATAAAGATGATAGAACAAAGCTTGAGGCTAAATCCAAGAAATGTACCTTTATTGGATACGGGGTTGATGATTTTGGTTATCGCTTATGGGATCTTAAAAATTGCAAAATCATTAGGAGTAGAGATGTAGTATTCAATGAAAATTTCATGTACAAAGATCATTTGCAGGGAAAGAAAGAAGAAAAGGAAAACACAGAGTACACAGTGCTTGATGAAATCAAAGAAAATGAAGTTCCAAAAGCACCAGAAAATCAAGAACAATAGTAGGTACCTGAAACTCCTACAACTGTAAGAAAGTCTACCAGGTTAAGTAGACCCCCTGAATGATTCTCTCCTTCACTGTATTATTTATTGATGACTGATTCTGGTGAGCCATAATGTTTTGAAGAAGCAATGCAGGTAGAAACTAGAAAGAAGTGGGAGCAAGGCATGGATGAGGAGATGGACTCATTGGTAAGAAACCAAACTTGGGATCTGGTTAAGTTGCCTATAGAAAAAAGGGTATTGTAGAATAAATGGGTTTATAGGTTGAAGGAAGAAGATGGAGGAAAGAAGCAGTACAAGGCTAGACTTATTGTAAAGGGGTTTGCACAAAAGAAAGGTATAGACTTTGATGAAATTTTTTCTCCTGTTGTTAAAATGACTTCAATTAGAACTATTTTAAGTCTAGTGGCGGTAGAAGATTTGCATCTTGAACAATTAGATGTAAAAATGGCCTTTCTGCATGGGGATTTGGAGGAAGAGATTTATATGCAGCAACCAAAAGGGTATGAGGTCAAAGGGAAGGAGAATTTGGTTTGCAGGTTGAAGAAGAGCTTGTATGGCCTGAAGCAAGCTCCAAGGCAGTGGTATTTAAAATTTGATAAGTTCATGACAGAACAAGGTTATGATAGATGTCATTCTGACCACTGTGTTTATTTCAAGAGGTTAGATAACAGAAGATATATTATCTTGTTATTGTATGTGGATGACATGCTTGTTGTAGGGTCTAACATGTAGGATATAAATGTGCTCAAAATAAAACTAGCTAAATCATTTATGATGAAGGATTTGGGTGTTGCAAAGCAAATCCTTGGTATGAGAATAACAAGAGACAGGAAAAATTGCAAATTGACATTGTCTCAAGGTGAGTACATAGAAAAGGTGTTGCAGAGGTTTAGAATGCAAAATGCAAAACTAGTGAGCACACCTTTGGAAAGCCATTTCAAACTAAGCAAGCATATGTGTCCAGAGACATGGGAAGAGATAGATTACATGTCCAAGATTCCCTATTCATCAACAGTTGGGAGCTTGATGTATGCCATGGTGTGCACAAGACCAGATATTGCACATGTAGTGGGAGTTGTGAGTAGGTATATGAATAATCCAGGTAAAGAGCATTGGAAAGCAGTACAGTGGATTCTCAGGTATTTGAGAGGTATCACTTCTCATGCATTATGTTTTGGAGGTTCAGACACTATTCTACAGGGATATGTTGATGCAGATATGGCTGGTGATAAAGACAGCAGGAGGAGCACCACAGGGTATGTGTTCACTGTAGGTGGAACAGCAGTAAGTTGGATTTCAAAAATGCAATAGGTTGTTGCACTTTCAACAACAGAAGCAGAGTATGTTGCTGCTACAGAGGCTAGTAAGGAGATGATTTGGTTGCAGAGGTTCATGGAAGAATTGGGTAAGAAACATGAGAATAGTAGGTTGTACAGTGACATCCAGAGTGCCATTCATCTTGCAAAGAACTCAGTTTTTCATTCGAGGACTAAACATATAGAACTCAAGTACCACTTCATAAGATTTATTCTAGATGAAGAACTGTTAAAACTGGAAAAGATTCACACTATCCATAATCCTGTAGACATGTTGACAAAGGGACTAACCAGAGAGAAACTGAGTTCCTACTCAGTTTCTATTGGCCTTAAAGCATGAAGGTGAAAAGAAGAAATTTTCCAAGTCCAAGGTCCAGCAATTGCAGTAGCGGTAGAGTTGCTATGATTAGTCTCCAAGTGGGAGATTGTTGGTTGTGGAGAGCCCCCGAATTTTTTTTTTGGGATGTGTGTTGGCCAACAGTATTGCGGACCCATGGTATTGGGTTAACCCTAGAATTTTTCCCATGGTATTTCCCCTATAAAAGAGAGCATTGTAAATCGACTGGATATGGTATTGTATTGTACTGGAAGAGAGACTGTGAGAGCGTGAAGAGGAAGTGCAGCAGTTTTGCTGCAGGGTGTATCCCTTCATCTTTCTGGACTGTAATAAAAGGACTGGAAAATTTCTTTGTGGATGTAGCCCATCGTTTGGGTGAACCACGTTATATCTGTGCCTCTCTGTATTTTTAATGTGTTTTGCATCTTATTTATTGATTTAACTGTATATCTGTTATTGCTCTGCGGTCCTGTTTTCTAACAAAATTTTGGATGAATTGTAACTTACATGACAGAGGAAGAGCCAAATGAGAGTTTCATGGACACTTGGTAGATTCCCCTTACATTTATGACATCTATGACACCAATGATGGAGATTCTATGATAGTTATGACACAAGTCAGATATGAAGGCTATCATACTAACATTTCAGGACTGAATATAGAATCTTAGAGGTTGAATTCGGGAGTTGGAGAAGGCCAAGAGGCTCCTACTCAAATTTGGGAGAAGAGGGATGATGAAGAGAGAGGCCACATGGCATAGCATGAGCAGCCACACCAATTCGACTTGGATTTAGTTTATGTATGGATTTGGAACCTTAGAATACCAATAATGTTTATAAAATACAGGGATCATCCATGAGAATATGATTTTTCTTATTTATGAAATTGTCATTTGTGAATTGTGAGAGCTAGTGGATGACTAGTTTTCTTGCTTAAGCCAATTTCGAGGGTGAAAGATTCCCATCCTAGTTGGTGTTTGGAAAGGACACTCAGGTATTTCATGGAGATTTAATAGATTCTTATTTTCAGGTTAAATCTATAGGAATTTCATGGACATCTCAATATCATATTTTTCTTCCATTCATCTCAAGTTTTCTCACCATATTTCAGCTCTATGGAGTGAGGCGCACTTGGTGAGCTATTCATCTCTTTGAGGAAGCTTATCTTGATCCAGTATTTTGTATTCTGATATAAATTCTCTTTTATTCAATTTAAAAAATCTCTCAGGTCAAAAATCCAATATATATCATGTATTATTGTCCAATATTGAAGAAACCATGCCATTTCCCCAATACCTTGTTGTAAACTCTTGCAATCTTGATGGAATCGAATATATGTGTGCAACATTGATGATTTATGAATGAATGAACTGTAATTAATGAATAATATGGGTTTAATGTTCAGTAACTGAAAATTTTTGGCCATTGGGTCGAATTTCATATCATTTGGAGAAAACTACATCTCGTTTCCCCAAGTGTCCAAAACTAGTTTTTTATATCTGATTGAATGAAGTGATAAGAACCATGGGAGATCGATTGGTTATGAATATGAGTCTCTGATAATGTCTTATACACATTCCCTTCTTCAATTTAATAATTTTAGTGGGTTTTTTCAAATTTGGGAAGCCATTTCTACCACTTACCCCGGGGGGGATTTGAGCCCAAAATTGCCATGTAAAATCATCCATCTTGATCAGAATTTAGTACAAACTTGCAAAAGTGTTTGGAGGGCCATAATGCAACCCTAAAAATTATAATTAATTTATTATATCATTCATACACCTTCTCTAAATATTTGGGGGAAATTGGGTTGATTTGGAGACCAAGACACTAAAACTAGTCAAGAGCCAAAATTGTGAAAAATTTGGAAAATTGGGCATCTTAATAAAATTTCCTAAAAGGGGACATTACAGTGGTATCAGAGCATGATATTGGAACCTGATGTGGTCTGATATTTATTAGGACAATAAATAAAGGACCACCATTATATATTGAAACCCAAAAGTGCTTTTATTGAAGGAAAAAAAAGGTAGGAGAAGAAGGCAATTTTTTTTAGGAAACTATGACTAGGGATAAAAAGGGAACCTCATATGATGGTAAAGAGCGTATAAAATTATGGAACCTATATTTTAAGACATGAAAAAGAATATTATGAAATAATTTGAATTTTTTTCTATCCAAAGTTGGGAAAAATATATTGATTTTAAGAAAACCAAGGGGAAAAATGCATCAGCTTGCTTGAAGGAGAAAAAAGAGGAGACCCATGAACAACCTAGTTCTGAAATAGGTGAAGTAGAAGAAGTAGTACATGAAGAGGATATAAATTTAATCCTAAATTACTATGAAAAATATGAGGAAACATCACATGAGAAGGAATAATAGTACCTTGAAACTATTGAATATCATGCTGAAACAAATTCTACTATGGATATGGACCAAAGGGAATCTATTGATGGATGTTTGAACTATGAAGGAGTACCTACTATTGGGTGCTCACACCTCTGTGTTGGTGACATAGAGATAAATTTTGAAAGTGTTTCTACAAGACAAAATTCCATTAAACATGAAAATGAAGACCTTGTAGCAGTTGAAGAAGAAACAAGATCAACTTCCCCATCACCACTTGAGCTTCATGAAGTTGGTCCAAGAAAGAAGGAAGAATATGAGGAGGTTCATTTGCAGAAGACTATTTTCTTGAAGGGTCCTTAAATATGAATGAAAAGAAGATACAAGAGTCCCTTAGAATAATCCATGACACTCAAGCATTGGTATCAAATTCTTGTTGGAGAGCTACTTCCTTGGAGGAGCCATCATTCCTTGAAGACATGGAGAAGATTCAAAGAGAAATGTGCAACATCAAAGTTAATTTCATGTCTTTTCTTTTTGATAGAAAAAATTCATTGATCTTAGTGAATGGTTACATGAATCCTACTTGAATAATAATGAAGTTATTGATAAGCTCACAATTCAAAATGAGCAACTTCTTGAAAAGTTGCAAGACATTTGCTTTTCCTCCGATGTTTCAGATTTTCATAAGGTAGATTGCCTAGAGGATTCTCATGACATGATGGATCATGAGAAACATGAAAAATTGCAGGTTATTGATGTGCTTGAGGATGATAGTGATGATATCCAATCACTAGTAATGGTGGAAGAGGAACTTGAGTTGCCTCTTGAAAATGGTTACACAATTTTTGAAGAAGTGCATAATTCCACCACCTTGGAACCAACCCATGAGGAAATTTTTGCATTTTTTAGGGAGGTGCATAATATTACCCCTATGGATCCTTCACATTATGAAAATTTTGCACTTACTGATAATTTGTGTGAGTTGTTTCTTTCTCCTACATCCTACACTTCTAAAATTTGCAGCAGTCATACTAATGAAGTATGGGTGAAAGGTTTCTTTTTGATGGTGCCACATGAAGAGCATGTATATTCTATTTCTCCATTTTATGAGGGAATTATTAGAGAACCATATTATTTAAATTTTCAGCAGCATCCTTGTTTACATTATGATTATAAAAATCTACATGGGTGCACCTATGATGTTCACTTTAGTCACTTGGAGACTCATGATTTTCCTTGCTCCTTTCCTAGTCTATTTGAAGTTGGAGGAACTTCATCCCACACTTAGGTGAAGAGTTATATGAATGAAGAAAATTATTATTGGAAAAAACATCCTCTGATGTTACATGATGATATACATATTCATGAGTGTATTTATGAGACATCTTTGAGCCACTTGAAGTCTTCATGTTTTCCTTGCTCCTTATTTTGTTCATATTTTGGTGGAGGTTCTCCATTCACTTATTGGATGAAAGAACACATGGATTGTAGTAGGGATTTCTCCCTTGCTATAGGGCAGGAATGGCTCCCTTCCATCTATAGGATGGAAGGGTAGGTTCCTGTGTGGAGATGCAAGAAAAATAAACAGGACAGAAAGGAAGAAAAAATAGACAAGAAACGGCCGAAAACCCCTCTGCAAACAATGTTAGGGCTTGGATCCGGATACCTGCAAACAACTATTAGAAACAATAAACCTGCAAAAACAAGTTAGAAATAAACCTGCAAACAAGCTATGGATTAGATAAAAGCAAAGAAATAAAAGAAAACACACATGTATACCTTCTCTTCGGTGTAATGGGCCACCATGCCCTGGCTGGAAGAAGCACCTCTCTCTCTCTCTTGGCTAGGGAGGAGCTATGGCTCAATGGAGGAATGAATGGAGGAGAGGAGGGATGTGGGTGGCTTGAGAGACAAAGGGTCTCAAGGCATCCACGGGAAGCATAATAGTATGCAAAGAGAAGAGTTGTTTGAGAGTGACCCCCACCCCTCTTTTTATGGCATTTTTAGGGTTCTAAGCCCTTGGTCAGGGCTTTAGCCCATTTTTTGGGATTTTAGCCCCTTCCACCCTAACTTTAGCTCCTTTTAGGGGTTTAGGCTCCTTTGAGGGGTTTTAGCCCCTTTTTGGAGGCTTTAGCCCCTAGGAAAGTTATTTAGGCTCCTTTTTGGGGTTTTTAAGCCCTTTTACTCATTTTTAAGCCTTTTTGAGGGTGTGGGGGTCTAATGGGGTGATACGAAGGTTGTGCATGGCTTCCCTTGGGTGGTGTAGGCCATGTAGAGCTGAGTGAGGGATTTTTTGGGTTAACAGATTACCCCCTGTTGTGTGAGGGCAGGATCTCATTATATGGTCGATGGACATCATAGGATTTGTTGCAGAGAGGTGGTGCTTTTGGGGCTGGGGAATGGTGTTTTTTGGTTTTTGTATTAATATGGTTCCCATCAATGGGTGAGATACAAATAATGTGTGACATGTATATGGATGAGGTGGGCATCCCCATGCTCATGACAATGTCAAAATAATAATGTGATTTATGCTCTAAAATACAAGAGCCGATCATATACAACTGATGATACAATAATGGTTGCCTCAATTAGAGGCTGAATATAATACTGATCTGAATAATTGCTACATTGGACCCATGGAATTCTCATGGAATGCTATATCTTCACGACTGATGGCCTACTAGATCTGAAATGGTACATAGCTGTATGGACTTACTGATGGAAAGTCAGAGTCTCTGTGGTACAGGTATGCTACATCAATCATAAATCTATATAGAAGTGTTGCTGGGGCTTCTGAACACTGTCTCCAATGCAACCTGGAAATCACAAGGGACATAACCTGTTTAGGTCCCTCAAATAGACTCATCAATGTGCTAGAGTCAGGTGACATCCAGGGTCTTCAACCAAATACTACACGGACCAATACCCTGTACGAATCTCAACGGTGCGATGATGTAGCTAGAGTCAAGCACGTTAGAAACAACCATCTCGAGAGGCACTAAGGACTCCTCTCAAGTGGTCCAAGGAACTCATCAATGGGGTTAATGAAACCAAGATATAGGGACCTATGGGTCTATCCTCTGGAATATGTGTGTTGTCGTCGACAGAGGGAGACCTGCCCTAGGTCAAGGCAATGGTGTTTCCTTGACCAGAGGCACGCGGGGGATAACCGAAATATGTGAGACAATCTGTGGACTGATCCAATGAATTGGGGGGGGGGGGGGGAGGAAAAGAATTGAACAGGGGCAGAGGGAGTGTGGTAGACTCAAAATTCCTTTGTTTAGAGTATGACAGCAGGGCGGACCAGGAAACAAATGAAATTGACTCATGGGAATGGGATCATAGCTGTAATACTGGGAATGTCACTGCAGATGGGAAATACTTGGGGGAGGTGGACAGTTTTGATATTGATTGGATCCAAGGAAGACACATTGAAGAGTACTCTGAACAAAGGCGACCCAAAGTGGGAATGTTGCCAAACTATTTTTTGTGGGGTGGTGTCTAGAGACACCATTGTGGTACGATCTCGTGGATTTTTGGCGACCCTAAGAAGGTAAATGCTCGATGGTGCTTTCAATTTTAGAGAGTCTGAAAGCACGAAGAAGACTCCAATGGGGATCTTTTTTGTTGGTAGTCTCCTATGCTCAAAAAAGGATAAAAGTTTACATAGGAGAGATCACCCATCCTTTGGGGGATGAGAGACTTCTTTACCGTTGGTAATTCGATCAGGTCAGAAAAGGTTAAACCTATACTGACTGGACGGTCATTCATATACTTGTACGAACATGAACAAAACCAAGTTTGCTCGGAAATATTTTCTTAATGAGAAGGATGGAAAAGAGCTTAATGTCAACCCATGGTGAGCTTTTTCGTAAAGTGTGGCCCCTCTTCCCGAGAAAGCATAAAAGTATGCAGAGGGGAAAGGTCTTGGCTTGAATACGCCAAGGTGGTCCTTTTCATTGAATGGTCTACATATTCCACAAAAGGAGATAAACATGATGATGTAGATGCCCTTTCCTATACTTTATCGAGCGGGAAAGGAAGCAGCCGTGCTCGACTATATTTTTATTGTTTTTAGGAGTCAGAGAAGAGCTTAAACTGAACTCTAGTATGGTCAACCAATTGCGATGGCATAGGCGGTGCCCCATGTCGGGACGGTGGAAAGTGGTCCAAAGTCCATCCACACAATATCATATGGAGCAGAAGGCTCTCAAACATACCAATACATGCGCGGGATAGATCGCAGCAGAGGCTCACGAGTCAGTGCGGTAGAGGACCGCAAACCGAGGTGGCTCTCGAATAGAGGTCAAGAGAGCTGTGTGTGAGTTGCGATGGATGGACTTGACTACATGTGATGTGAGTGAAAGTCCGAGGGCACTTATATGCCAAACACATGCAATAAAAATAAATTGTTTTGTGGACAATGGTCCATAGGTCCGCGTAAGGTGTGGTGGATGGAGAAGACAAGTATGTGTTAAAATACAAAACAAAACTAAAAATGGTGTCCCTTAATGGGCGGTGGCCTGGGGACCCACATGAGTAGGGGTAGGTAAGAGTGATGCAATTACATGTCCACAGACACTTGCATCGCCATGCTGTGGCTCGTAAATCGAGGTGACTTCTGGGGAGCGGTCCTAAAATTTGTTTGTTAAACATGAGACGGTGGTCTCGTGAGGAGATAGAAATTTGGGCCCAGAGGTCTGAGAGGTGTCTTGAACAGGCTCCGGGTGACTTTGGATTAGCAGCTAATGGTACTGCCCCTGAATTGTGGTGAAAAAATGTTGAAAAACAAAAAGGGAAAAAAACTATGCTATAAGGGACTCATAGTGGTAGTATCAAGCATAGGATCTCTTGAGGTGGAGCCCGTTGCGCAGCTTCTTTAAGAGTTGACTGTCTAAGTCAGTGAAGAGGTATGCTCCCTTGCCGAGACAAAGGTCATTGGCAAGGTAGGGCGACGGAATTTGGTCTTTTATCGGAAGAACCGATTCCACACTGTGGTTTAAAGGGAATGGGGTAAAACCGAAGGTGGTCTTACACATATCTCCATCATCACGTAAGTGGTGCCGGGATAGATTAGGTGGATCTTCCACAGCCAACGAGACAGAAGGGAAATTGGTGCTAGAGGTCATGTAAATGTTATTGGTTGTGGTTTTTGTGGCATTACCCCGAGTCTCTGTTGGAGGAAGAGGGGAAGGCTTGGAGATAGGAGGAGTCTTTGATGGACCTGGAGGTAGGTGTAACATCCTCTCAATTGGATGGACATGAGTCAACACATCTTGGGGCCTCAGAGGTAGGGTAGCTGGTTCAAGGTAACACATAGGATCTCCCAGTGTGAAATTCTGTAGATTGTGGGTTGCTAAGATAGACTTACTCATGATCTCGGACGGTAGGAAAAGGAAAGGGAAAAGGAAAAGGAAAAGGAAAATGTTGATTGGGAATTAACCCCACTGTTTCCCTCATAACTAAGGTTGAGGTTGCAGTTGAATATTGAGATGCAGTTGCAGAAACAATGGAAGAGACAAGTCTGATGGACCGTAAGTGATGGTGGAGACAAGAGAGTTTGTAGAACTGGACAACATGTAAATGGACATGGCGTCTGAAGATGGGAGTGGGGGGTGAACTTCTTTGATCAGGGTGATCTTAGATTCAAGGGAATGTTGATGAAGGTCGACTAAAGTGATTTGGAACTTGGGAAAGTCTTGATAGTGGTGAGAATAGTGACCATACAGTCCACAAAGGGTGCAGGCATGGTTTTTTCTCAATGCCTTGTTTCTCACTATTGGCACGGTTGGAAGTTCAACCACGGGGAGGTTTTTGGTTGTATCCATGGCATCCAAATGCACATGGATCATTGGAATCTCAGGGTAGTTCTGAGTCAAATGGCCTTGTACTTTGCAGATAGTGCAAGGTGGGATCTGTCGAGGTTTAGTGGTACCTTTGGCATTCTTTCCCCTGGCCCTTTTTGGGTGGGGCGGTGCGGGTGCACGTGTGGTGGTTGGTTTTTGCGGGCCGAGTGGAGGATGAGACTCGACTAGAATGGGTTGCATGGGGGTTAAGACCACCTGGGGCATTAGTGGTTGAGCTGGTGGATCAAGATACCACCCAAGAATTCCCAATGTAAAGTTGGGTAGGATTAGGGTGGCCATTACTATCTTGCTCAAGACACCAGGTGGGGGAAAAAGGAAGGGAATTGTATGGACTGGAGAGGAGCCCAGATAAATCCCTGATGGTTGTATGTGGGGGTGAGGTTGTGGTTGCGGCTGCGTGTAATGTTGTAGCTATGGATGATGTTGCAGCTGCTGCTGATGTTGCGGATGCTATTGATATATATTGTGGCTGCGGACGGTGTTGTGGTTACGGTTGGGGCTATGGATGTGGTTGTTGTTTGGGTGCAACGGTGCTGGATGAGAGCATGCACAATTCCACAGTCTCGTTTGGCGTCGGTGGTGGTGACACTAAGGGGAAATGAGATGTCATGGTGGTATCGAAAAACAACCCAGGGCCCACATTGAACAATGGGGAGGCTGGTGTGTTGTAAACCATGGTGTTGATTGTAGGGACAACATTGGCGTGTGTGGTTGTCCCTAGTGGATCAATGGTGGTGATGGTAGGGATAATATTGGCGGGTGCCGTTAACCCTTACGGATCATGATAAGTGAGCTGATCAATCATCACAATCTTCCCTTCGTGGGGGAACATCATGAGACGGAAGATAGTTGATGCGACAGCTCTCATGGCATACATATAACTTCTTCCAAGGAGAAGGTTATAGTCTAGTTGAGCGTTGAAAAACTCTATGTTGATCAACACTGTCTTCCCGACTAATGTGATGGGGACATGGGGGAGGATTCCTTGGGATTTAGTGGAATGGCCATCATAATCCTGCAGAGTTGTGGAGGATGGTTGCAGAATTGGAGATCCAAGTTTTTGCTAGACTAGGGTAGACATAACGCATGTAGATGCCCCCTCATCTACTATGCACCAGTGCACAACCAAATTCTGGATAGACACTGGGATTTGGAAGACAATGGTGGATGGCATGTGCGGTTCTCCATTCTCCGTGTCGAATGTGATAAACTTAGAGTCGGAGGGGTCTATGGCCCCAAGGGCGGCTAGTAAGTCTTTCCGCTACATTGGGAATGTTTTGAGTACCTCAAGAGAAGACATGGCTGTTGGTGTTTGGGCCAAATCATCCATGATGCTATAGTTGACGGTAGCTCTTGCCGTGGTGTTATTGGCAACTCGACATATGGGGGGGGCAGGGGAAGGGGGGTAACTGAAGAGGTGCATTAACCGATTTGGACGTAGAGGCCACTGATCTGTCAGTGGGTTTGGTGGTGGTTTCGTACTGATTTCATCTGGTTTGTAGGTTGACCTCTTCAGTATTCATGGCTAGCAGGTGGTGGACACCTATTTCAGCCATGGGAGGTGCCCCCGGAGCGTTGGGATTGGGTTGGGTAGGAGGTGCGGTTGCCACCAATCCTTGGACTGGTAATGGGTTCTGAAGCACCATAGGAGGTAGTCCTTGTGGTGCTGGGTTGGGTTGGGCTTGATTTGTAGTGTTGGTGGCCTGTTGAACCTCGTTCCAAATGGCCTACTTAGCATGCCCCATGAGGGGACACTCGAATGTGTAGTTCCCATAGACCTCATAGAGTGTGCATGGTTGGTTTGTGCACAACGGGGCGTTGCATCTTGGTGCATTTGGTCGTGAGGGATTTTGGGCGGGTCGGTTTGCTGCGGCATTATTGGGAGGGTTTGGTTGTTGACCACCTCCCTACGGTTGGTTATTGGCTTGGTTCTGGGGCCGATTATTTCTAGCTTTCCCTTGTTGATTATTGGGGGTTGGCTGGGTGGGACGGTTTTGTTGTGTAAATACTTGTCCCAACGGAGCAGGTGGAGCGGGGGTGGGGGCTTAAACCACTTGCATTGGTGGTGCATAATAAATTTAGGTAGGTGGTGGTGCCACAAATGTGGGAATTTTCCCCGCGTATTGCTATGTCTGCCATGCCAAGGCCTAAGCCTACTGCGTTGGTGCAGGTTGTGCGTAGGAAGTTGTTGCTCCGGACTGGGACATCATTCTCGCATAGTATGAAGTTTGGTTTTGGTAGGCAACACTAGCGGTGTTTCTTGGTTGTGGTGGAACTGTAGGTGGTGTCAGACGGTGTTGTGGTTGTTGGGAGACCGAGCCTGTGATGCCATTTGCGGCATGAGATGCCCCCGGTGCATCTCGGTAGGAGGTACCCGGATGGGGAGCGTTTGAAATGATGGTGTAAAGGTATCCAGACTGTGCATAGATTAAGTCAAACTGTTGGGCTTTTAGTATGGCCTCCTCTTCAGATGCGACATCATTTTCTATGGGTGGGAGCAAGGTTTTGAGAAACCAATCCAAGAAGATCCTATTGTCAAGTTGGATTTTACACAAACTACGATGTCATCGCCACTCATGGATGTGGTTGGTTATATGTGTCACAGTGCTCTGGCTGCAGGATGACAAGATCTCCACCCCTTCATCATATCTGACGAGGAGTTGGAAATACTGTAGGAACATGAAAGCTAGGGAGTTGAAATCTGGGTACTTGGCTTGCGGTAGCTCAATGTACCATTTGGTTACCGCACCTGTGAGGGTGCATTGGAATAGTCTTAGCCTGATCGAGTCTTCTACGATGCTATTTGAGGAGAACCATAGATGAAATGTCATGATATGATTTTGGGGACACTCCCCTACCTTCCCTTCAAACTTGGGAATGTCTAAGGGAAGTTTGGTTGGCATGGGAGGCTAGAAGGTTTGATGGAAGATGGGTTCGTTTGTTAATAAAGCCAAATTAGGCAAGTTAAGATGAGCCATGAAAGGAATATTTGACCCCAGGTTGATGTGAGATGGGTAAGGTATGGTGGTGGGGTTTGCAGGTGCATAATGTACCTGCATAGCTAGGGTTTCTGGTGGTGCCATTATAGATGGGCCAATGCCCCCAAGTGTGGTGTGAGGGATAGTGTGGATGGAAGGGCCACTACCCCCATGTGTGTCAGGAGGGGTAGTGCATGTGGAAGGGGCACTGCCCCCCTGTGTGACAGGAGGGGTAGTGTATGTGGAAGTTCCACTTCCCACAAGTGTTGCAGGTGGGATATCTTGAATGGTTACTATGGGTGGTGGAAGTTGACTGACGATAGTTTGCATGACCGTGTTGGGGATGTTAGTTTTTCAACATTAAGCTAGCATTATTAGGATCTTTAACAGAGAGAACAACAAGTACAGCAATCAAACACAAGAGACAATGAACACAGTGTTTTTCCTTGGGGAAAACATAAAGGAGAAAACCCCGTAACTTCCTCGGAGATAGAATCAACACAAAAGGTAAAACCCCAAAATAGTAAGATGCACTCCCGACATCAGTAATCTTCTTCTTGTCTAGCCCAAGTGTCTTCTCCTTCCTCAACTATGCGCTACACTTGAGTGTGTATGATTTGTGTATCAAATAGAGACTCCAGCTCTCTATTTATACTAATCCCGGCATGACTAAAACCCTACCAGGGCCAACCTCTACTAGGAGATTCTAAGAACCCTAGTGCCCTGGAACTGCGGGGACTTTAACCCTTAGACAATCGGAGGGTTACCCACTATGACTTGACATGACTTGTTTACATTATATATCCTCCTGATCGGAACATCAAGGCATGTCAACATGACTCAATTACATTATAGATACATCCTGGAATAAACATCAGGTTACAATGCATAAGATACATAGATGAATACATTCTGAAGTTACAAATACATCAACACTCCCTCTTAACTAGGAAGGTATTCTTTCGACACAATTTTTAGCACTGGTCTTCTTCTCTGTATCAACTGGATCATCTTGTCATCTTCATCTTCAAGTCTTCTTCGTCTTCATGCCATATTATTTTCTGGATCTGGATCATCACTCGATCTGGATCATCATCACCGGACTTGATCTGGATCATCACTCGATCTGGATCATCATCACCGGACTTGATCTGGATCATCACTCGATCTGGATTATCACTGCTGGATCTGGATCATCACTCAATCTGGTTCTCTCGGAGTCATCATAACTGGATCTAGATCATAGCTCGATTTGGATCTCATCTGGTCATCATCATGTGTGTTATCTCTTGATTCTTCTCGTCATAGGAAGTTCTATAGAGCCAGCCTTCTTTCATGCTGGTTGTATACCTACCTCCTTGTAGGTCTTTGGTAGCCCTTATATCTGACCTATCCGTCAGAATGGCCAGCACTCACATCGAACCTAGTAGGATCCAAATCCTACACCCTCATCAGAAAGGCGGTAGCCCTTATATCTAATCATATAGGACCTAATCCTATAGTCACATCAGAATGGCCTGCACTCACATCTGACCTACTCGTTAGAAAGGCGGTATCCCTTATATCTAATCATATAGGACCTAATCATATAGTCACATTAGAATGGCCAACACTCACATCTGACCTACTCATCAGAAAGGAGGTAGCCCTTATATTTGTGTAGGAGCTCATCCTACACCAGAATGGCCAGCACTCACATCTGACCTGCTTTTCAGAAAGGCACAACACTCACATCTGACCTGGTAGGAACCAAATCCTACACCCTCATCAGAGTATCATGCACTCACATCTGACCTGGTAGGAACCAAATCCTACACCCTCATTAGAATGGTCCCCAGTCCCAGACTGAGCTACCTGGTAACAGACCAGGTGCCTCCACTCTCCCGAAGAGTGGTAGTTGCCCTTACATCTGTCCTACTTGACAGAATGGCTAGTACTCACATTTGACATGGGAGGAACCTAATCCTTTAGCCATGACAGAATGGATCTGCCCTTACATTTGACCTACTCATCAGAGTGGTGGTAGCCCTTACATCTATCCTACTCGATAGAATGGCCAACACTCACATCTGACATGGAAGGAACCAAATCCTCTCACCATGACAGAATGGTTGTGCCCTTACATCTGACTTGCTCGTCAGAATGGTGGTAGCCCTTACATCTATCCTACTCAACAAAATGGCCAGCACTCACATATGACATGGAAGGAACCAAATCCTCTCACAATAATAGAATGGCTCATCCCTTACATCTGATCATGGAAGGAACCAATCCTCTCACCATGTCAAAATGGCTCTGGGACTCATCACTTTCCCTTGGAGTAAACCTCGATCTAGAGAACACCAAGCTTCTCCCTAAAGTACTCAAACTTCACCCTAGCCAATGGCTTTGTCAACACATTAGCTATATGTTCCTCCATCGCAACATACTGGAGCTTCACTGCTCCCCTCTGCACCATATCCCTGATATAGTGATACTTGATCTCGATATGCTTTGACTTGTCATGGAACACTGGATTCTATGACAACTTCACGCAAATTTGGTTGTCACAATGTATACAAGTAGCATCCATCTGGAGATCAAATAAATCAAACAGTAGCTTCCACATCCATACTGCCTCACAACTAGCTGAACAAGCTGTGACATACTCTGCTTCAGTTGTACTCAGTGCCACATAGGATTTCTTCCTGCTAAACCAAGGGATCACACCTAATCCCATACGGAAGCAACACTATGAAGTGCTCTTCCTATCGATGGCACTGCCTACTCAATCTGAATCAACATAACCCTCCAGGTTAATCTTCTGATTCACATCGTACTTGAGCCCATAATCAACTGTACCCCCCAGGTACCTCAGAATATGATTTGGAGCAATCAAGTGAACAGTTCTTGGATCTGTCAAGAACTGGCTCAAGGTATTCACAGCAAAGCAAATGTCTGGTCTCGTGTTTGTCAGGTACACCAATGATCCAATCATCTGATGATACATCATAGCATCAACCAACTCTGATGAAGCATCACTCAATAGCTTCAGGTTCGATGCCATAGGTGTGGCCATATTCTTGCAATCCATCATCCCAAACCTCTTCAGGATCTCTACTGCATACTTCCCTTGTCCAAGGAATATTCCATCCACACTCTGCCACACCTCCATACCTAGAAAATAATGCATCATACCTAAGTCCTTCATCTCGAACTCAGCAGCAAGCTTTCTCTTCATATCAGCAATCAACCCATCCCTACCTGTCACAAACAGATCATCTACATATAGTAGGAGCATCAATGGGTTGCCATCTTCAACCTTGTAGTAAAGGTTGGAATCTGCTTTACTCTTGGTAAAGCCCAAACTAGATAGAAAGCTATCAATTCTGCTGTACCATGTCATGGGTGCCTATTTCAAACCGTACAAGGATTTCTTCAATCTGCACACATGACACCCCCTATCATGTGTCTCAAAACCGAGTGGTTGTTCTACATACACTTCCTCTTCCACTACACCATTTAAGAAAGCAGTCTTGACATCCATCTAGTTTATCTTCCATTTCATTACTATGGCCATAGCAAGTACTGATCTATTGGAAGTGTATCTGGCTACAGGTACAAAGGTTTCTTCATAATCTATTCCTTCTTTATGAGACAAAACCCAAGCCACAAATATTTCCTTATAATTTTCAATGCTACCGTCTGCAGCATGCTTGATCTTGTAGATACATTTGGAAGTTACAACTGACTTCCCTTTTGGTCTTGGGACAAAATCCCAAACATCATTCTTCATGATCGACTGATACTCTTTGATCATAGCATCCTTCCATTCTACCGCTTCTTCATAATTGGAAGGTTCTTTATCAATGAAATCACATAGTAAAGATACATACCCGGAATAGGATTTGGTCCTCTTTCTTTCTCTGTGATTCTCTTCTGGAGCCCCATATCTTTCCGCACCTTGGATAAGTTCTGATACCCAAGCAGGTTTCCTCTTATGAGGATTCTCCTCCAGAGGTGGATCTACAGGTCATTGTGGTTGTTCAAATTCTCGATCTTCTTCTCGAGTTTCTTCATTCATGGTTGTATCATGAATTCTAGGTGCTTATGCTTCTTCAGGTTCTTCAGCATGTCTCTTTCTAGATTTGTTGTGAGCTTTGTCTTCATCAAATGTCACATCCTTGCTGATGTCAATCTTCTTGTATCCTGGGAAATATATTCTGTAAGCCTTCGAGCTTTCAAAGTATCCCACAAATATACCCTTCTTTCCTGAAGGATCTATTTTAGGCCTCTTCTCTTTTGGATTGTGGATGTACACTGGACAGCAGAATATTCTGAGAGGGCTGAATTCTGGTTTCTTGTCGAAGAAGACTTCTTCATGAGTCTTGTTCTCGAGTACTCTATGTGGAGTACGATTCTGTACATACACTGTTGTTCTGGTAGCTTCCGCCCAAAGATGCATAAGAAGGTCTTGATCATGAAGCATTGCTTTTGCAACTTCCATGATAGTTCTGTTCTTCCATTCTGTAATCCCATTCTGCTGTGGATTATAAGGAGTGGACAACTCCCTCTTAATCCCTGATTCTTTGCATAGCTCTTTGAATTCATTTGAAGTGAATTCTCCACCATTATCTGATCGAATGGTCTTGATCTTCTTTTCAGTATGGTTCTATGTAACATCCCCAACCCTTTGACCGACAAAGAGGATGCTACCATGGAATTAACCATCCGGGCTAAGAGCCCCATGAACATGTACACTCATAAAATGGTGAAAAGCTAAAACCGAATGCTTTGAACTAAGGCATGCATACATGATTATTTATCATACACAGTGGAAGCAACATACATTCATACAAGAATTCAACATGTTCATCATGATCATTAACAGTAAATAGGATTGCAGAAGTAAAATAGAGAAGATTACTTATCTCTATAAAGAACTCGTTCCGCAACTAGCTACGTCGCTGCAACATTCCACCCAACCATATGCTAGCATGCTCCTAAACCTCTCATCAATGCTGCCACCCCTGAGTCAGGCATGACTCCCCAAGGAATAAGGAACTAACAGGCTTACACATAGCCAAGGGTAACAACACCACAAGGGTACACAATTTAGCCAAGCCAACACGGTTGGGTTTATCAGGTGAACAACAGATCAGCCAAGCCAATAGAGTTGGGTTTATCAGGCCATCCAGGAGCTAGGAAAGGCTAATGCTAAGCTGGTGAGCTCACTGAAGAGCTGCAAACACCAACACCAGAACTAGCCTGGACTCTAGAACACCCACACACACCCAACACAAGGAAGTCAGTCCCTTCTCTGCAACGCAGTCCCTTAGACCCTGATCTTCCCTCCAGTGCTCTTCAGGGGTTGTGGAGAAGAAATCCAGCTCAATAGCTCTATCTTTGTGGTTCTCAACCCACCAAGTTTATCAAGCACCTCAAGCCCTCATTCACCAACCCAAAATAGTCCAGGGACAAATCCGCTGCATGCAGGCAGCCAAACAACTATTCAAGAATTTACAGGGAAAAACACAGTCAAGCCATCGTGGAAAACATCAGTTAACACACTCACATGAACCCACAACAAACCAATATTTTATACCATCGCTGTGATACTTACACAGACTCGAAAATGGTCAAAAGTCATGGCCAACATCCACAGCTCGACGTGGATTCAGAGGAAGAATCACACCGATCTTCTACCAATGCTGCATTGTAGGTAACGTAGTCAACAATGGGTGAGGAAAACCGCTCCCATCAATCAGTGGGAAAAATCCCAATAATTTTCCACTGCGATCTGATATGATGGGTGAAAACAATACACAGTCCAATGCATGGAGGCAAAAGTTGGTTCTTTGTGTGGATGGAAAGAATAGAACTACAGACCGACAATTAGCGCTAGAGAGAGAGGCCAACCCCAACACAATGGATGATAAAACATTTTATCCTCGTTTTGCATGAGGAAGACGAACAACCATGATTCGAGGGAGTGGGAAGAACAGTCCCTATGTCATGGAGAGGAGAGAAAACATGGGCGTGGTAGTGGTCTTCTTGCTAGCCAATCGCTGCCTCAACTAACAAAAAGGAAATAACCAAGGGAGGTGGTGACACATAGTTTTTCCCCGTGACTCAATGTTTCACATCCCTCTTTCCTTATCCTTTGGAATCATGCCCCTTCTCAATTTAGTTGCTACGAACATAGCTGGTTGAGTATTTAATTAAAATGCATGTTTACATGATGCCACAATAAAAAATATGCCACATGTCCTGATATACCATCGGTGACCATTCCTAATAAAAAATGCAACATAACCAAATCCATGGTGGGGCCTTAGCCTTTAACTCCGCACCAATATTATTTACAACATATGTATCCTATGTACTTTAATGCAAGCAAGGTTAAAACTAGGGTATTACATTCCTCTCCCCCTTCAATATCACTGTCCTCAGTGCTTTACAAAATTTGAACAAAATGCTACACTGGTACCGCCTCAGTGTTATGCAGGATTGAACAAAAATGGATGTGCCAATCACATGGCATCCTCCAGCTCCCACATAGCCTCTTTAGGTCCGTAATGATCCCACTGCACCTTTACCTGCCCTATGGCCTGGTTCCGGAGCATTTTGACCTTCTTGTCGAGGATGCGCATTGGCTCGATTTGGAACTCTCCCTCAGGTTCCTCATGAATCACATCCCAATTTATCACATGGTTAGGATCATGTACATATTTCTTAAGCAAAGAAACATGAAAAACATTATGAGTTCTAGTATTAGTAGGCAATGCAAGTCTATATGCAACAGGACCTATTCTCTCAAGCACTTCAAATGGCCCACAATGTCTAGGTGACAACTTGGCACAACTTCCAAGCTTCAAGGAACTTTTCTTTTCCCTCACTTTGAGGTAAACATGATCCCCAACACTGAAATCCCTGTTCATCCTATGCTTATCTGCATAGCTTTTCTGTCGGTCCTGTGCTGCTTTCAGATTCTGCCTAATCTTTACAACTTCTTACTCCATTTCCTTGAGCAATTCTGGTCCAAGCACAACTCTATTTACCGGGTTGTCCCAAGTCACTGGTGTCCTGCACCGTCTTCCATACAAAGCTTCATATGGACTCATCCCCAAGGATTCTTGTTGTCCATTGTTGTAAGCAAACTCTGCCAAGTGTAAGTAATCTTCCCACTTGGTTGGCTTGTCCATCACATACATGCGAAGCATATCTTCAAGCACCTGATTCACTCTCTCTGTCTACCCATCTGTTTGAGGATGGTATGTAGTGCTAAAGTTTAACTTTGTACCCAAATCTGCAAACAATCCCTTCCAAAAATTGGAAGTGAACTTGACATCTCTGTCAGAGACTATTGCCTTAGGCAATCCATGCAATTTGAAAATCTCCTTCATGAAGATATTTGCAATGTCACCAGTCTTGTGCGTAAACTTCACTGGTATAAAATGTGTTGCCTTAGTCAACTTGTCCACCACAACCATGATGGAATCATGCTATCTCCAAGTCATCGGCAATCCTGTAATGAAATCCATGGAAATAAATTCCCATTTCCATTCCGGAATTGGCAGAGGTTGCAACAAACCTGCTAGATGTTGATGCTAAACCTTTACCTGTTGACATTTCATGCACCTTGAAATGTATTCAGCCATGTCCTTTTTCATACCTGGCCAAAAATACTGCTTTCTAGCTGTAGCAATTGTCTTCTGATATCCTGGGTGACTAGAATACGGAGCTTGATGGATTTCATCCATAACAATTCTTCTCAAATATGCTACATTCAGAATATAAATTCTGCCTTTAAAAGTGAGAAGTCCATCTTCTTCCAATTTATATCCCTCATACCTCTTCTTGAGACTTTGCTGCTACAATTTGTCTTTTACCTGCTCATACAATTCATCTCCCACGACATGATTAACAATCTGCTGCTGTAAATCTGATCAGGAAATACTGAGAGATGCCACACGCATTTCCTGTACCTTCCTGTTGAGTGCATCAGCTACCTTGTTTTATTTCCCTTTTATGTGCTTGATTTCAAAATCAAACTCACATAAAAATTCCATCCATCTTGCTTGCCTAGCATTCAAAGTAGGCTGATCAAATAAATATTTCAGTCCACAGTGATCCGTTCTGAGTTCAAATCTTCTACCCATCAAGTAATGTCTCCACATCTTGAGGGCATGTACTATGGCTACAAGCTCTAGATCATGAGTGGCATAGTTCTTCTCATGCTCCTTCAGCTTTCTTGACTCATAACATATCACGTGGTTGTCTTGCATAAGGACTCCTCCAATCCCTTGTCCGCATGCATCGGTACACACCACAAAATATTTCTCTGGATCTACAACCTTCAATACTGGTGCACTAGTGAGAATATTCTTCAACCGTTGGAAACTTTCTTCACACCTCGATGTCCATTCAAACTTCATCCCATTCTTTTGCAAAGAAGTGATGGCATGTGCAACTCTTGAGAATCCGTCAATGAACCTCCGGTAGTATCCTGCAAGTCCCATAAAATATCTTACATCCATCACATTTATTGGAGTAGGCCAATTCATAATAGCTTCAATCTTTTCAAGGTCCACAGATATACCCTCTTTTGAGATAATGTGACCCAAATACTGAATTCTATCTCTGTAGAAGTCACACTTGCTCAGTTTTGCATACAGTTGATGCTCCCTGAGTAATTTCAATGTCAATCTCAAATGCTCTTCATGTTCTTCCTCATTCTTAGAATAAACAAGAATGTCATCAAGGAAGACAAGAACAAACTTGTCCAGATATCTGCTGAAGACACTCTTCATAAGGCACATAAATGTAGCTGGTGCATTTGTGAGACCAAATGGTACCACTACAAACTCATAATGTCCATACCTTGTTCTGAAGGCTATCTTATGAATGTCTTCATCCTTGATTCTTACCTGATGGAAACCAGACCTTAAGTCATTCTTGGAAAATACCTTTGCTCCTCTCATTTGATCAAAGAGGTCATAAATCCTAGGAAAAGGATATTTATTCTTCATAGTAACCTTGTTCAACTATCTGTAATCAATACATAACCTGAGTGTACCATCTTTCTTCTTTACAAATAGAACCGGTGCTCCCTAAGGAGACACACTCAGTCGGATATATTTCTTTTCTAGCAACTCTTGCAGTTGCATTTTCAACTCTAGCATCTCCGGTGTACTCATCCTGTAGGGTGCCTTGGACACTGGTGCTGCTCCTGGCACAAGTTCAATTGTGAAATCAATGTCCCTCTTTGGAGGAAGCCCTAGAATCTCATCAGGAAACACATCCCTGAATTCCTGTAACACCTGATAGTTCTCCAACCTCGGAGTTTCATCTCCTGATATCTCCAAAATATGAGTTGCATACAACTGGAAACCCTTCCTATAGAACTTCTTTAATTGCATTGCTGAAACCTGCCGTACTGAAATCACCTTTGGAATGCCTTTCAAAACTACTAGGTTCCCTTGTTCATTCATGCATTCGAAAGTATTATTGTAACAATCAAGCTTCACCCTGTGAGCTTCTAAACAATCCATCCCAATGAGAACATCATAGGAACCAAGCGGTAGAACATTCAGATCTACACAAGTGACCAACCCATGCATGACCAATGGACATTTCTCTACCATTTCACTAACCTTTCTCTTAGTTCCAGTGGCTAGCTGGACTAACCAATATTTCCTATGCTTTACCTTCTTAAAAGCACAAATCTCTGCTACTCTAGGGGTAATGTAACTGTGTGTAGAACTAGGGTCAATCAAAATAGAAATAGATTGCTCAACAATCTTACCTGCTACTTCAACCACAGTTGACTGGTGATCTACCTGGTAGTCCTCCAGTGCTGTATAAATCCTAGGGACTGCCCTTGCTACCTGACCCACTGTTTCTGCTTCTTGAATATTGTAAGCTGGCCTTGCACTCTCATTCTCAAGTGGACAATTTCTACGCAAGTGAGGTCCTTCACATTTCCAACATTTGAGGGGACCTTTATTCGGATGTGGCTCTTTAGGCTTTCCACCTGTCACTCCAACTGGATCACTCGCATCTTGAGATGGCTGCTTTTGTTGATTCCTAAATCTAGAAGGTTTGAAACCTTTCTTTCTCTGGTCTAACTTTTCATTCTTCTTGTCCTTCCATGCCTTATGGTAATCAGGTTTTCCTTTACTTTGCTCATAGAAATACTTAGCTTTTCTTATTGCTTCTTCAAGAGTTCTAGGTTCATAAAACTCAATTCTATCTGTGTAAGACTGAGGTAATCTACTCAGAAAACGCTGGACCTTCACTTTTTCATCTCTGATGTACCCGACATATCTCAATAGCTCCAAAAACTTATTTACATATTCTTCCATGGTCTGGTGTCCCAATCTCAGCTCATGGGACTCCTTAATATTGTCATCATAATACCTGTTAGAGAGGTATTTCTGCTTGAAATACTTCTTGAACTATTTCCACTTAAGTCTCCTTTTGATGATATTTTTTACCTGCTTGAAGTGTTCCCACCAAATGGATGCCCTTCCATTCAAATTGAATATGGAAACTCGTGCCTTCATGTTTCCTGAACAGTCCTGCACCCGAGAGTACTTCTTTATCCCAAGAAGCCAAGCCTCAGCTTCTTGTCCTATCTTTATCTCACCATCAAATGCATGAGGTTTAGCTTTCCTAAACTCATCTCGAGAGCGATCCCTAAGGTTCCTTCTTCTTTTCCTTTTATGAGGATATGAACTTGTATCTCCACTGGATTCTTTGGAGTCAAACGATCCACTGGAAGTCCTTCTCCTTTTCCTAGTACTGCTCTTACTGCCTTCTGGTCTTGATGTACCTCGTCCAGAATATATCTTTTTCTGCAAGTCTGTCAAACTTTCCAATATGGCAGCATTCAACTAATGCTGCTCTTCCTGGGATTTTATTAGACTTCTCATGGTGGCTGCAACATCTGACGGTGCCTCTTGGAATCTCCTTCCATTGGACTCTATGTCATCATTCCTATTACGGACATTTTCTCCCATGGAATCTTCTACTTGCCCGTAGGAATCCTGAGCATCATACCCATCATGGGTTCTCATGACTGAACCACCTCTGGCTTTACCACACTGTTCTTTTTGGAGTACTGCTCTTGGAAGTTATCTATAGTTCTGCAATGTGTTAGTAGCAAGCTATTAGATGCATAGTATTAATATAAATCAAACTACTTACCTTTTTCTTGGAAAAATCATAACATAACAAATTTTCCCAAACACAAGATTTCCTTCATCAAAGAATGTCTATCTGAGGGGGACGATGGAGGTCAAGGGGGCTTGCGCCACTGTAGGGCGAGTCGAGGGCAGTTCCCTTGTTTTTTGTTTTGTTTTGTAAATCATTGGTTTTTGCGCAATCTAGCGCATAAGATCTCTGCCACTTTCTCCTTCTTAGCCCTCAAAACCCACTGAAAAACAATCGAAAAATCTCGCTAAGAACAGCCAAAATCTACTGAGAAATCCTACTTGAAAAACTCAAAATTTCCTTGTATAGGATCGGGTCTCATTCCAACTAACGTTCTGACGTTTCGGCAGTCAAAACAACTAGCTTCCTCTGCTGCATCGGATCCGCATCCAACTATCTGAACTTAATCTGCGATGAAACTAGCCTATGCGATGTATCGGCGGTCGGGTGTCTTGTGCATCAGGTGGTTAGTCATCTAGGCAGCTGCAACGGAAGACGTTCAATCCACTAACCATTGTCGATTGCTGACGACTCCAGGACTTAGAAAAATTTCCGTAATTTCCCCCCTTTAGTCTTCCTTTTTGCCGCTTGATCAGCTCCATTCTCTTCTTCTCCTCCATGAAATAGTTCCCTCAGTAGCCGTAACGACGGCCCATCATCTTCTATCTTCCTTCGATTGGCGACCCAATTTGTTGAGGCATAAACTGATCGGTATTGGCAATCTCTTCTCGTCGGAAGGATAGTGCTCTAGGCTTCCGAAATGGCGGGTGCACGAACCACTTTCTGCTTCCAATGGCCGATGTTTTTGTTACTTAGAAAATTTTTGAACTTTCTCTACTACGTCAGTGGTTGGAGGCCTTACCCATCGGACGCGTAGTTGTCTAGCCATCCGCAACGGCAGGCGCTCAATCAAATTTTTTCGCCGACGGACGTCAAACACTTAGAAAATTTTCTGCAATTTTCCTTCCAACTATGCTCCATCGAGTATGCTTTCGCCTAGATCTTCGCTACATCGGAAGTTCTTCCCATCAAGTGTTCCGATGAACTGCCAGTTCAAACACTTAGACAATTTTTTTGAATTTTCCAGTCATCCACTGATTTCTTCTAGGCAGAAAGAAATACTACCTCTGTCATTACATCTTTCATGGCCCATTCAGGCCCATGTTGCAACATGAGCTCTGATACCACACTGTAACGTACCCAACCCTCCGACCGACGAAGAGGATGCTACCATGGCATTAACCATCCGGGCTAAGAGCCCCATGAACATGTACACTCATAAAATGGTGAAAATGTGAAACCGAATGCTTTGAACTAAAACATGCATACATGATTATTTATCATACACAGTGGAAGCAACATACATTCATACAAGCATTCAACATGTTCATCATGATCATTAACAGTAAATAGGATTACAGAAGTAAAATAGACAAGATTACTTATCTCTATAAAGAACTCGTTCCGCAACCAGCTACGTCGCTGCAACGTTCCACCCAACCATAGGCTAGCAGGCTCTTAAATCTCTCAGCAATGCTGCCACCCCCAAGTCGAGCATGAATCCCCAAGGAATAAGAAACTAATAGGCTTACACATAGCCAAGGGTAACAACACCACAAGGGTACATAGTTCAGCCAAGCCAACACGATTGGGTTTATCAGGCGAACAGCAGATCACCCAATCCAACAGAGTTGGGTTTATCAGGCCATCCAGGAGCTGGGAAAGGCTAATCCTAAGCTGGTAAGCTCACTGAAGAGCTGCAAACACCAACACTAGAACCAGCCTAGATTCTAGAACACCCACACACACCCAACACAAGGAATTCAGTCCCTTCTCTGCAACGCAGTCCCTCAGACCCTGATCTTCCCTCCAGTGCTCCTCAGGGGTTGTGGAGAAGAAATCCAGCTCAATAGCTCTGTCTGTGTGGTTCTCAACCCACCAGGTTTATCAAGTGCCTCAGGCCCTCATTCACCAACCCAAAATAGTCCGGGGAAAAATCCACTGCATGCGGGCAAACAGTAGTTAACATACTCACATGAACCCACAACAAACCAATCTTCAATACCATCACTGTGAGACTTACATAGACCCAAAAATCGTCAAAAGTCACAGCCAACATCCACAGCTCAGCGTGGATTCATAGGAAGAATCACCCCGATCTTCTACCAATGCCGCATTGTAGGTAACTCAGTCAACAATGCGTGAGGAAAACCGCTCCCATCAATCAGTGGGAAAAATCCCAATAATTTTCCGCTGCGATCTGCTATGATGGGTGAAAACAATACACAGTCCAATGCATGGAGGCAGAAGTTGGTTCTTTGTCTGGATGGAAAGAACAGAACTACAGACCGACAATTAGCGCTAGAGAGAGAGGCCAACCCCAACACAATGGATGATAAAACATTTTATCCCTGTTTTGCATGAGGAAGATGAACAACCATGATTCGAGGGAGTGGGTAGAATGGTCCATACATCATGGTAGTGGTCTTCTTGCCAGCCAATCACTGCCTCAACTAACAAAAATGAAATAACCAAGGGAGGTGGTGACACATAGTTTTACCCCATGACTCAATGTTTCACATCCCTCTTTCCTTATCCTTTGGAATCATGCCCCTTCTCAATTTAGTTGCTACGAACATAGCTGGTTGAGTTATTTAATTAAAATGCATGTTTACATGATGCCACAATTAAATATATGCCACATGTCCTGATATACCATCGGTGACCATTCCTAATAAAAAACGCAACATAACCAAATCCATGGTGGGGCCTTGGCCTTTAACTCCGCACCAAGATTATTTACAACATATGTATCCTATGTACTTTACTGCAAGCAAGGTTAAAACCAGGGTATTACATTCTTGATCAAGGCTTTGAATTCCTTGAATTTGCTGAATACTTCATCTTTGTTCTTCATGAAGTAAACCCATGTCTTCCTAGAAATGTCATCAATAAAATAAACATAATATGCATACCCGCTTAGAGAGTTTGATGACATAGGACCGCATACATCAGAGTGGATGATTTCCAAGATTCCTTTTTCTTTGCTTTCACTACTTGGAAATGTCTTCTTTGTATTCTTTCTTTTCACACATCCTTTACAGAACCCATCATGTTTTGCTTGGATTTCTGGAAGACCTTCGACAGCTTTGCTTGCAATAGGTAATGCTCTGTAATGCACATGTACAAGCCTTCTATGCCAAAGTTTACTTGGCTCTACTGTTTCATGGACCAAGGCTTGTTATGGATGGCCCTTCAATTTGTACAATCCTCCTTGTTCTCCAATCACTACCGCATCATCGATAGTATTTCCTTTTGGTCACATGATGACTTGACCATCTATGAATGCAACCTGCATTCCCTTTGCATATAATGCTGATATGGAGAGAAGGTTCTCCTTCAGTCCTGGAACAAACAATACTTCTTTCATTGTTAGAGATTTCCTAGAGTCTAATTTATAGGAGGATTCCCCACTACCTTTTATTGGATATTGGTAGTCATCTCCTAGCTTCATCTTGTGAGGTGATTCATGTTCTGACAATCTCACAAAGGATTCCTTGAATCCTGTCATATGTTTGGAAGCCCCACTGTCGATGAGCCAATCATCAGTTCCATGAGTAATGTTACCTATGAGAGTGGAGACCAAAACATATTCATCCTTGCTTGAAGAATCCTCACTTTCATACCTGGATCTCTTCTTGGATGGTTCATCATCCTCTGCAGCATGAGCATGATGTCTCCTTTTGTTGCTCTTCTTTGTTGGCTTTGGTTTCTTAGGACAATTACTTGCATAATGTCCTACTTCATCACATGTATAACATATGATCCTAGATAAATCTCTTCTAGTGTTATCTTTGTGAAAGTGCTTACCTATGAAGTGTTGAGATCTTCTTTTCGTTGACTTGGAGTGAGACTTGGAGTGTACCGTGACAGCTTGATCTTCACTTCCCATAATTTCTTCTTGAGCTGCTATCCGAGCTTCTTCTTGAGAGAACTCTTCCCATAGTTTGATGAACTTGACTAACTTCTTTCTAGCACAGATTCCTTGGATGAAATAATCCCATGACCTAGGAAGGCCATTCAGTGTTGTCATCATAATCTCTTCATTTTCCACTTCTTCATCAATTGCTTCTAGTTGTTCTTTGATCTGAGAAACTCTTGTGAAGTAAGACTGGATTGTTTCTGCATTCTGAATCTTCACATTCTTCAGTTGGTTTCTCAGAGTCATCTTCTGGTTTATGTTCTTCCCTTCAAACAATTTGGTTAGGGCATCAAACATAGTTTTAGGTGTCTTGAGAGAGTAAACCGGTGGGATAAAGGTGATCCTTGATAGAAACAGCAATGATCCTCTTTTCCATAACCATCTTCTTCTTATGTAAGTCCTTAGCCTCATCTCCCTCTGGAACTGGAACCTCCTCATGGATGTAGGAGTCTAACTCATTCTCTTCCAGGACCAGGGAGATCCTATACTTCCAAGCTCGAAAGTTGTCAGATCCATCAAGCTTTTCATCAAGCTTGGTATGATGAGACATATTAACTGAGAACCTCAAATGGAAATACAAAATATTTTAGATCTTACTAGGTTCAAGATGTCAGATCCGAAACTTGAGCTGAAATCCTACAGAGTTGGTTCAAAAGCAAATTAGGATTTTGCTTTTTCGGAGTTTTGTCCACCCAAATGCCTTGAAATTTGTTCCTAACTTCAATTTTGGGGAGGAGATCAATCCAGGCCTGGGCTCACTGAAAAATTCCTCTTCTGTGAAAAGCCCTAATTTCCGACAGTAGTGACAGGTCCAAAACTAAAAAAATCTCAGAATTGGATTATGCTTCGACAGAAAGATGCACCCTAAGGAGGAGAGTTATTCCACCTTACTTTTGCTGAAAATATGTGGAGGAAGATTCACAAACTAGGAAGCCCTAGTTCCCGTAGCTACACAGTGTCTTCTTCTCAGGTTAGCTCTGATACCATGTTAGTTTTTCAACATTAAGCTAGCATTATTAGGATCTTTAATTGAGAATAACAAGTACAGCAATCAAACACAAGAGACAATGAACACAGTGTTTTTCCTCGGGGAAACCATAAAGGAGAAAACCCCGCAACTTCCTCAGAGATAGAATTAGCACAAAAGGTAAAACCCCAAAACAGTAAGATGCACTCATGACAGCAGTAATCTTCTTCTTGTCTAACCCCAGTGTCTTCTCCTTCCTCAACTATGCACTACACTTGAGTGTGTATGAGTTGTGTATCAAATAGAGACTCCAGCTCTCTATTTATACTAATCCTGGCATGACTAAAAGCCTACCAGGGCTGACCTCTACTAGGAGAGTCTAATAACCCTAGTGCCCCGGAACTGTGGGGACTTTAACCCTTAGACAATCGGAGGGTTACCCACTATGACTTGACATGACTTGTTTACATTATAGATCCTTTAGATTGGAACATCGGGGAATGACAACATGACTCAATTACATTATAGATACATCCCGAAATAAACATCTGGTTACAATACATAAGATACATATATGAATACATTCTGAAGTTACAAATACATCAATAGGGGCCACCTGCAGGGTTGTTGGTGATAATTTGTGGTGTGGACATGGGTCCACTAGAGATTGCTGTGACAGAGAATGGATCTGAGTTTGCACTAGTCATGGGGATTGATGGTGTTGTGTGTATGTTTGGTTTAGACTGATATGGGTCTGAATATGAATCAGAGGCTATGTGGCTTTTTGATGGTGTGAGAGGTTGTTGAGAATGGTCTCAACGGTGTCAGTTCAATGACTTGAATTGTGGTGGTTCGCCTCTTAGGCGTGAGGAAGAGCGTGAGGGATCAATTGTGTTAGATTTGTGTATCAAACTGGTGGGAATGATATTTTGGACCCCAGTTTCAAATGGATTCCTATTGGCTGTAGGTGGTCACTCAGCCACCAAGATTTCCAGAACACAGCGCTTGGCTTTTTCCTCACAGGTGTTCTACTCAATCGGTGGGGGTCATTTCCTGTTTCGCTTGGCAATTCCTCTCAGTGGCCAGCTACTTTGGGGTTCCCGTGGTACTTCTCACATTGAGTTTCTGGGTAGATCCCAAGCACTTCCCATGGTTAAGGTAGTCAGGGACTTATGTCCTCAAGACTGCAAATTTTTGAACTTAGTGTAAATTAATCAATTTTAGTGGCTCTCTCAGCATCATGAACTAAGTGGGGTTGATTTATGTGGTATGGTGTGTATGTCTTTCTGTGTTTCTGTTATTTGGTGGTTGCAAATAGTTTATGAATTCATCATATTGTGGTTGAAAGCAATAAATAAACAGAAATTTTGTAGACATATACCATTTTTTACCCTGAATTGCGATATCCTAACTAGGTGACTAGCTTACTCCTATATTCTTCTTCAACCAAGAGAAGGTTATGGGCTCTCAAAAAAATGGGACTAAGCCCACTCGTATATCCACAGGTCACCTCCCGAATGCAAGGTTGGTCAACATGGAGGACGCTTAGCGCCATGAGAAGCCCTCCTTCTCTACCCCCTCTACCTTCCAAGTCATATGTTTTTAATGGTTTCGAACAATATTGGGTGAAGGGCCTATTACTATACTAGCTGTGCCCTTGATCTTATCCTAGAATACCCTGAAGGGTGATGAATGGGTAGAGGAGGAAGGGTAAGAAATACTGTTAATTTTATGTCAGTTTTAGTTAGGCTATGTTGATTAACCAATAATTTTTTTTTGAATTTACACTTTGTTTGTACATGAAATTGCAGTAAACTGAAACATAAACAAAAATGGGACTATTGTGCTGGATAGAGGCAGATGAGCCACACTGACAGTCCTTAGTAAATTGAAAATTAAATTCTGAGTGACAGACCACATGTTTCAGGTCAAATGTGGCAAGGGGGTCACCAAATTTTTCCAGAAATAGGTGAGGGGGTCTCACAGATTTCATAGACAGAAGTAGTCTGCCTTTCTGAAGGAAGTCGTACCTTTTGAGGGGAAAATGGCAACCTGGTAGCACCTATGAGGCCTAAATGAGTGACCTGGTCCCCTATTTAGGCCTGATAAGTGCGACCTTCTTCGGATTGGGGTTTTTTTTCATCCTGAGTCAGATCTGGTAGATAGTAACCTGTACTGTCTCCAAATGGGCTCAAATTTGCCTTATGGAGGCTCGGTAGAAACAATAAACTGTAAATATACAATATTTAAACTATATCTGACAAGAAATTTTAAACCTAGGGCATAAACTGAAATAAAACTTGAAATTTAGAAAAAAACTAAACCAGGGATCATGTGGGATCGACCTGGTATGGTCGCCAGTTCTGTAGCAGGGATTTTTCCCTTACTACAGGGAAGGAATGGCTCCCTTCCGTCTATAGGATGGAACGGTAGGTTCCTGTGTGGAGATGCAAGAAAAATAAACAGAACAAAAAGGAATAAAAGATAGACAAGAAATGGCCGGAAGCCCCTCTACAAACAATGTTAGGGCTTGGCTCTGGCTACCTACAAACAACTATTAGAAACAATAAACCTGCAAAAACAAGTTAGAAATAAACCTGCAACGAGAAAATGAAAACCTGAAAACAAGCTATGGATTAGATAAAAGCAAAGAAATAAAAGAAAACACACATATATACCTTCTCTTTGGTGCAATGGGCCACCATGCCCTAGATGGAAGAAGCACCTATCTCTCTCTCTTGGCTAGGGAGGAGCTATGGCCCAATGGAGGAATGAATGGAGGAGAAGAGGGATGTGGGTGGCTTGAGAGACAAAGGGTATCAAGGCATCCATGAGCAGCATAACAGTATGAAAAGAGAAGAGTTGTTTGAGAGTGACCCCCACCCCTCTTTTTAAAGCATTTTTAGGGTTCTAAGCCCTTAGTCAGGGCTTTAGCCCCTTCTATGGGCTTTTAGCCTCTTCTGCCTTAAATTTAGCTCCTTTTAGGGTTTTAGGCTTCCTTGAGGGGTTTTAGCCCCTTTTTGGAGGCTTTAGCCCCTAGGAGAGTTATTTAGGCTCCTTTTTGGGGTTTTTAATCCCTTTTACTCATTTTTAGGCCTTTTTGAGGGCATGGGGGTCTAATGGGGTGATACAAAGGTCGTGCATGGGTATCCTTGGGTGGTGTAGGCCATGTAGTGTTGAGTGAGGGATTTTTTGGGTTAACATGGATGATTATATTGATGCACATTACATATCGTTTGGAGCACATTATTATTTAAATTTTCAGCAGCATTCCTTGTTACTTTCTGATGATGCACATGTACATGGATGCACCTATGATATGCATTTGAGTCACTTGAAGACTCGTGGTTTTTCTTGCTCAACACTTGGTTCATTTGATTTTGGAGGAATTTCATCCATCACTAGGGTGAATAGACTTATGATAGGAGAAATTTTTGTTACTATCTGCATACATTGTTATATCTTTACGATTCACTCATTCATAGATATATGGGTAAGAATTCCTTGAGTCATTTGAAGTCTCTTTGTTTCTGTTGCTCACTATTTGGTTCAAATTTGAGTGGAGATTCTTCATTCAGTTCTTGGATGAAAGAATACATGGCTGAATATTTTGATGCATATCACTTCCTTTTGGAGCAGCATTATAGGACATGGGATACTCACCTATGTCATTGGAGCATATTTTATTGGTCACTTGAAGCATGTATGTACTTGGAAAATGGTAGTCTACTCACTGGGAGGTATAAGCACTTTCATGATTTCTTGGTGAGGCACCTCCTTGATGTACATTCTTATTATGTTGTTATATACTTTGATGATATATATTATGCACTCATGATGTTTGGAAGAATGCATACAATAAAATGGGATCCATGAATTCTCTTTCCAAATGGTATGGGTTGGAGAGCACTCTTAATTGTTGGAGTGCAATGCAAGCAATGGGACCCTGGGATAGTTTTTAGTCCCATTGATTTCAAATTATTTGGGAAACAAGTAGTATGAGAGATAGATTCACTACTTAATAAGGTGATGTTAATCAGAGTAGTGCAGCATCAAGCAAGGTGGTTCCTCTCTGAAATATTCATGGAATCTCAAAGACTCAAAGTGGGTAGCTCAGTGGCAACTTCAAATAATCATATAGAAAGCAGGTTCTTCAACAACCATGTTTGAAATTGCTTGAGGACAAGAAATATTGAGAAGGGAGGATTTGTAATGTCCCAAAATTTTCATTGGGTCACAATGGCTAAATCACATTTTCCATATTCATGAAAGTTGTCAAAGGGATGCTAAAAGTCAAATAATTGCCAAGGAGGAAAATCACTAGTTTCCTAGGTTGGGGGTGGAAGCTTTGAGATTTGGAATAAGGGGGATAATAAATTATGCTTAGACATTAGAAGAGGATAAATATTTAATAATTTAGTTTATTAAATAAATACAATATAAAATCGAAATCGCTATGGAGAATGGAGACACATGGAGACTATGAGGCCCACTCAAGCTAGAATTCCTATGTTAAATGGAATCCTCCTCTTGTAATTTAGAATATATGGGAAGCCTAATGTTTTGGGATGGATTATGAGGTTAATATACTTGTCCATATACTTCATAGGTATAATTTTGGATGAATTGTAACTTACATGGGAGAGGAAGAGCCAAATGGGAGTTTCATGGACACTTGGCTAGATTCCCCTTACATTTATGACATCTATGACACCAATGATGGAGATTCTATGACATTTATAACACAAGTCAGATATGAATGCTGAAATACTAACATAATGACATGTCAGGACTGAATAGAGAATCTTATAGGTCGAATTTGGGAGTTGGAGAAGGCCAAGAGGATCCTACTCAAATTTGGGAGAAGAGGGAAGGTGAAGAGAGAGGCCACATGGCATAGCATGAGAAGCCACACCAATTCGACTTGGATTTGTTTTATGGATGGATTTGAAACATTAGAATACCAATAATTTCTATAAAATATAGGGATAATCCATGAGAATATGCTTTTTCTTATTTGTGAAATTGTCATTTGTGAATTGTGAGAGCTAGTGGATGACTATTTTTCTTGCTTAAGCCAATTTCGAGGGTGAAAGATTCCCATACTAGTTGGTGTTTGGAAACAAAAATCAGTTATTTCATGGATATTTAATGGAGTGTTATTTTCAGGTTAAATCTACAGTAATTTCATGGACATCTCAATATCATCTTGTTCTTCCATTCATCTCAACTTTTCTCACCATATTTCAGCTCTATGGAGTGAGGCGCACTTGGTGAGCTATTCATGTCTTTGAGGGATATTCTCTTGATCCAATATTTTGTATTCTGATGTAAATTATATTTTATTTAATTTCAGAAATATCTCAGGTCTAAAATCCAAGATATATCATGTATTATTGTCCAATATTGAAGAAACAGTGCCATTTCCCCAATACCTTGTTGTAAACTCTTGCAATCTTGATGGAATTGAATATATGTGTGCACCGTTGATGATTTATGAATGAAAGAAGTATAATTAATGTATAATATGTGTTTCATGTTTAGTAACTAAGAATTTTTGGCCATTGGGTCGAATTTCATATCATTTGGAGCAAACTACATCTCGTTTTCCCAAGGGTCCAAAACTAGTTTTTTATATCTGATTGAATGAAGTGATAACAGCCATGGGTGTTCGATTGGTTATGCATATGAGTATTTTAGAATGTATAATACACATCCCATGCTTCAATTTAATAATTTTAGTGGGTTTCTGAACATCTGGGAAGCCATTTCTACCACTTACCCCGAGGGGATTTGAGCCCAAAATTGCCATGTAAAATCATCCATCTTGTTCATAATTTAGTACAAAATTGCATAAGTGTTTGTAGGGCCATAATACACCCCTAAAAATTATAATTAATTTATTATATCATTAATACACCTTCTCTGAATATTTGGGAGCAATTGGACTGATTTTGAGACCAAGACACTAAAACTAGTCAAGAGCCAAAATTGTGAAAAAATTGGAAAATTGGGCATTTTAATAAAATTTCCTAAAAGGGGACATTACAATGTGATAGTAGAGATGGAAGGAATCTAGAAAGTTTCTATGTGTATATGATATGGATGAATTTTTCATTGGCTAAAATAGTTGCAAGATTATATCCTTATACATAAGAATATATCACTATGAATATGTCTTATGTAATGATGCAACTGGTGCATTTAAATTGTAGGAAAGATCACGTACACTATCCTACAAGAAAATAAGGATGAGACTTGTTCCGAAGAACAAGTGATGATAGTTCAATATTCACTCCAATAAAAATACAAGAAGATGAACCTAAAGCTCCTAGGTCCAGAGACACTGTGATAGTAGAAAGAGCTTCTGAAGAATATAAGAGAGTGGTAGACCCACCTCAAGAGATGAAGACCACCTTGGGCATGAGAGATAATTCAAGAAGAAGAATAATATGATGGGACTTAAAACAAAAGTAACAAGCCTCATATACACTATAGTCATGTGGAACATTTGAGTGACATCATTGATGCAGACTCTTCCAGCTATGGAAGAAGTTATGATAAAAGAGTACCAGTTGATCATGGGGAATGACATCTAGGATATGATTCCGAGATATGGAGGGAATTTTGTAGTTCCTTACATGTGGATCTACAAGAACAAGTATACAAATAAAGGTTTGTGTTTTATCTCAAAAAGAGGGAGTATACTATGGCATGCCATACTCCATTGAATAGACACACTTCTCTAGTGAAGTAGAAGTATATATCGAGAAAAGAACCACATGTGTAGAATAGGCTTTGTATGAGCTCAAAAGGCACCCATAGATAAGCAAATCCAGTTACATTAGGAGCTTGAATATCACCTAGAGTGATGAATATCTTAACCTTTTCTACAAGGTTGAATATGGAGGCCTATAGAGGACAACGTGCTCACAGATGGGTGCAAGAGGAACTTTTCAAACAAAGTTCAAGATAAAGGATCTTGGTATCTAGTGGTCTGAGATGGATACATATAAGATCACTAGTAGAGGATTCTACCTGTCACTCCAGTACTGAATGTTTCGATACATAGAGTATGAAATGTAGAGGGAGGACGATTCTCTGCTTGAGGGGAAGTGACTGTAGAAGATATCTGAGTTTGACATGGTATGATAGGATGCAAAAATTCCTGATGGACTAAAACTTTACCAAGAGTAAAGTGGGTGCCAACCTTTAAGGTTGAATGTAGAAGAATGGGAGATGTCGATGACCTCATAGGATGAATTCATCGTAGAATCAATGATGGATTAATACCATAATGATTTTTGGGATATAGTACCCAAACCAAAAAGAAAGAGTGTGGTATCTTCCAAGTGGAATCTACACCAAATGGATGTAAAGACAACCTTCCTAAATGGTGTGATTGAGGAAGAAGTATACAATGAACAACCACAAGGATTTGAAGTCAAAGACAGAGTGACTCATGTATGTAAGTTGAAGAAGGCTCTGTATGGACTAAAGAAAGATCCTAGAGCTTGGTATGGAAGAATAGATAACTTCTTGACAAGCTTGGGATTTACCAAAAGTAAAGCTGATCCTAACCTTTACATGAAGGTTATGGATGATGAACCTATCATACTATTGTTGTATGTGGATGATCTATTTTTGACAGGAAATGAGAAACATATTACAGATTGCAAGAAGAAGATAGCTAAAGAATTCGAGATGAAAGATCTTGGATTGATGCATTATCTCCTCGGGATGGAAGTGTGGCAGAGCCTAGAACGAATATTTCTAAACCAAGGAAAGTATGTAGTGGAAATTTTAAATAGATTTGATATGTTGGATTGTAAAGCCATTGACACACCCATGGATACCTACCTGAAGTTGTTATCTAATGAATCATCAGAGTTAGTGACTCATTATAAGCATATTATTGAGTCGTTGATGTATGTGATGAATACAAGGCCATATATATGCTTTGATGTGAACACCTTGAGTAAAACCTAGACGGGTTAACATGATAGTTGCAAAACATGTGATGAGGTACCTAAATGGTACAATATACTTTGGACTATATTATGCTCAATATCATGACTAAAAATTGTATGGATATACGAATTCAGATTGGTAAGGAAGTGTTGTAGATAGAAAGAGCACCCGAGGTCGATGTTATTGTCTGGGATTCGCCATGATCTCATGGTTTAGTAAGAAACAATCGAGTGTTTCTCTTAGCACGACTAAAGCAGATTACATAGAGTCTTGCTCCGCTAGTTGTGAAGTGATATGGCTTTGGAAGCTGATGTCAAGTCTATTTGACATGGAGTTGGATACCATAGTGATTCTATGTGACAAACATAATTGTATAAATATGAAAAAGAATCCTGTGTTCCATGATAAATCAAAGCACATAAGAATTCGATACTTTTATATAAGGGATATGGTACAGAAGGGAGCTATAAAACTCCAGTATGTGAGTATTGATGATAAAGTTGCTAATGTATTGACCAAACCTCTATCTCGAGTAAAGTTTGAATACTTCTGTGACAAGCTTGGTGTAGTCCAAAAATACTTTCCTCGCAAGGAGGAACAATGATGATACTAAAGACATCCCTCATAAGGAGGAATAATGATGATACTATAGACTTTCCTCGCAATGAAGAACGATGAAGATATGGACTCTCTTCGGAAAGGAGGAATAGGTTGAACATATGGATTCTCCTCGAAAATGAAGAACAGGTCAAATATATGGGCTCCCTTCGGAAAAGAGGAACAAGTCGAAGATACAGACTCTCCTCGAAAAGGAAGAACATGTCAAAGATATGAACCCTCATAAGACAAAGGGGGAGTAGGTTGATGATATGGATCCTCCCTGGAAAGGGGGAGTGACGATGAGACTATCATTTATGATGGGATGGCATTGATGCTCCAGTAAAAAAGAAGCCAAGTGCGCCTGCAGATGCTAATGAGGTTCGACATTCACTTGTGGATGATAGTATGTTGTTTTGAGGATGGTCTTGCAAATAATAACACTCTGCTCTTGAGAGTGGTACTAGATATTACATGCTAAGGATGGTCCTGTAGACGATACTTTCGCATGGAGAGTGTACCTACATTCATTTGTATATGTCGTAGAATAACACTTGCTTAGGATTGGTCCTATTTTTGTAGCTGAGGATGCTCTATGATGAGCCCTTACTGATGACAGGTCCTGCATTTAGGTGTGGATGAGATTTGCAGTTGCAGAAGATAATCTTGCATGGAGAGTGTGCCTACATACCATTCTCGTTAAGGGGGAGTGTTGATAACTTCAAAGGATATTCTAAATATATTTTACTGATGTATCCCAAGGGAGATGTTATATTCCTCTGTCAAGATGTTATTATTGTAATTGGTCATCATAGAGTCATGAGGTAAATCCTCCATTGTAAGTTGGGTCAATAGTACCCTAATGAATATAATAAAATATTGTTTTGTGATTTCCTAGGTGAAGTCGGCCCAGTCAGTGTGGGGCCGATTTGTTAGGTTAAAAGTCAAGTGATAGAAAGAGTATAAATAGAGGAGTTGTGTTCCACATTTAAACATACACTCACTTGTGTATAGAACATAGTAGAGAGAGAGAGAAATATACCAGCAAGGAGGAGGAATACACGTTTTCGGTTTTATCTTATACATCTATATAGAGGAAGTTTTGCCGGGTTTTATTTCTCATGAGGGTTTCCCAGGATAAATATTTGTGTTCTTTTGTGTGGTTGTGCTTGTCTATATTTCAGTGGTCCTTTTGTATTGTTACGATGTTATGATACTTAAATGTTATTAGATATTTTATAACCATTAAAAAACTTAAGAAAAGTTGCTGAAATATTAAAGAAAACTGAGGAGTGTGGAAGCAAACAAAAATCCCCAAAAAGATAGTTTTTGTTAGAGCAGTAATCCACCTTAGTAGCATGATCATACACCTAGGATAAATTTCATTATATTTTATGCTATGTTCTATGGTCCAAACTTAGGCTATATTGATCATTTACTGATAGTTGACATGCTCTAATTTGATCATTTTGAAAGTTGAGGCGTTCTATTTTGATCATTATGACAACCCATGTTCCCTCATTAATGAAATATTGGTCTTGGTGCACTCCCCCATTCCTATATTCATGGAATATGTTTGACCTTAGGTGCTAGTGCATGTTTGTGGTGGTGTTTGGCATTCCTTGAGCATTTATTGCCTCCTAGAGCCCCTCCCACTCACACATGTCCTCACCCATGCCTATTTTGCCTTCATTTATCATCCAACATGCCTCAACCATGTTCACACTCACTTTTGTGACAGTTTGGGATGATTAGGAAGCTGATTGGTCCACCTAGGGGGGTTTGAGGGTCAAATCATAGTCTGACACATGCATGCATCCAGATCACCTACAAAGGATAATGATTTCTCCCTAATGTAATATAAACATGATCCAAACATATTTACATGTTGGATAGTCATAATAATATCAGTTATTGACTACATTTGTGTATGATATTTTCACTCCTTCTAATGGTTTGTGCATAATTTGTGTGTAATATCGAATTGTGAGAATATATTTGACTCTTAGATCCTGATGTGAATCAAATATAAAATGGTATTATATCTATTTGGAGATTCAAATCAAATCCATAGTGTTTGAGTTTCTATGTAGGGAATTTTCCAAAGAAATTTGAGTGTTTGCATTGTAGGTATTATCAGTAGTTTGTCACTTAGTGTGCAAGAAGAAATGGAGAAGAATGGTGTATTTATGACCCCATTCAACTATTTCAAATTTAATTCCAAAATTTTGATCCAATTAAGGTCGAGATGTCTATACAAAGTCACCATGGGGACTGAAGTCGAATCCAACAATGTCGTGGAGAAATCGAAGTACTTCAACATGCTTGGTGAAGCATTTGGAATTCTTTGTCTAAATATTTCAAGAGACATACTCTTCCATGTAGACAGAATGGCAACTCCAAATGAATTATAGCTCAATCTTGAGGCATTATTTGGGAAGAATGATGAGATGAGAGGTAATCAGCTCGAAAATGAGCTAATCTCACTGAGTCCAGCTCACTTAGAGACAGTCCAAGACTTCTTCACCAATTTCAAAACATTGGTGCTTCAGCTAAAACAATGTGTCATAGAAAATAAATAGGATAATATTATCTTGTCAATACTTTCAAAGCTAGGGCCAAAGTATTCAGTGTTTGTGTCAACATTCCACTCTAGCAAGATCACATCTCAAAATCAGAGGATGACATCTTTGGAAGACTTCATGGAGTGATTCACACAAGAGAAAGACAAGATGGTACAAATGGGCACCATCAAATCAATTAAGGATCAAGCCCTTGCTGGAGGAGTTTCAAATCCATCCAAAGGAAAGAAGAAATCTAGAGATTTGAATTAGCAAGAGAAGAATAAGTAGGAGAAACCCAAATACTTAGATGGGGGTTTGAATCCTTGCAAGGGAAAGGAAAAGAAGAAGAAAGAAAACACCAAATAAAATTACTGTCACAAGTGGTGGTATATAGAAAGTGCATGTATGAAGAATACCATAGACATGATGGCACAACTTCTTGAGAAGAACAACTTCCCTCTACCAGAAGGCGCAAGGAAGAAATATGGTGGTTCAAGCTCAAACAACAAAGAGAGGTGCCATACTTTGGTTGCTGGTTCTTCAATCTCTTCTTCCTTGATCATATGTTCATGAGCATCTAGGAACATGGCCTCCATGTAATATTCCTTATCGGCCTTGTATCCTTACAGTGGTCCATCCATTCTTATGAGTGATGATTCAGAAATCCAAGCCAAAAGGATTGGAAGGACTGGTATTGAAGATGGGTACTCAACAATGTGTTGTTTGTGCATGATCTAGCAATGAACCTAATCTCATTGTATCAAATGGAACACACTAGTGAATCCAAGATAGTAACATTTACTCCATATTCAGTGGAGATATGAGAAATATCTATAGGAAAAGTTGTGGCATTGGGTTTTGTTGACCATAATGCAAGAATGTAGAAATTCTCTCACTTCCTCCCCTAATTTCAAGGGAATGCACTCTTGTCACATGAAAATAAGACAAGAAATTCATGACCTGAGAGATATAGCCATCTCAACTATAGCTACCTCCAGGCATTGAGCAAAGAAGGCATGGTGGAAGGTCTTCCTTCTATCCATATCTCAAATGGCACATGCAAAGGATGTGTAGTGGGAAAGCATACTGAGCGAAGCTATGAGAAAGGAAATGCAAGTAGAGATGTCCAAGTTCTTGATTTGGTTCATTCATACCTCATAGGACCCCTTCCCATGCCCTCTTATGGGGGATCAAGGTATGTATTTACTTTCATAGATGATTTCTCAAGGTATCGTTGGGTATATTTCCTCGAACTAAAATTTGAAGTCTTGGAGACTCTCAAAGTTTGGAAATCCCTGGTTGAGAATGCATGTGGGAACAAGATCAACATCCTTAGGAATGAAAATGGAAAGTATTATGTAAAAAATAGTTTGCAGTGTCTTTGTGAAGAATGTGGCATCCAAATGCAACATTGAGTGCCCTACACACCACATCAAAATGGTGTTGCAAAGCGCAAGAACAAGGATTTCAAGGAGATGGAAACCTATATGTTGGATGTAAATGATTTGAATCCTAAGATATGGTATGAAGCCATTAACTATGCTGCACATGTACAAAATAGAGCTCCTCACAAATATTTGGGTGGAAAAACACCATCTGAGGCTTGGAGCAGTCACAATCCAAGTATTAATCTTGCACATTGATCTAGAAACAAATAATCAATCGCATCAAAGAATAATCAACAAATACTCATGAAATGTTGTTAATCGGAACCGGAATTGGTTTCCTCTCTATATATTTAATAAACAATGAATGGTTACAATACTAATGTCAAGCAATAGCTTGAATCCATGAGGAATTTGAATACCTAAGGAGACAATTCGAATTCAATGAGTGAGTCTAGCTTAACTAACTCTCAACCATAGGTTCACACTTAGTTGACCACTTGACCAAAACCCTAATTGACTCACCAAACCCTAATTGAAGTCGGAGTGCAATAAATGACTGGATCTCAACTGAAGGAGATCAAACACATGTCATAGCAAGCCAACCATCAAGTGCTAGTGCTCCATGACTTCAATGAACCCCGATGAGGTTAACTGAAGCTGAACTGACCATCAGAAGTTGGTGGAGGCACCCTGTTGACTCCATATCATTAAATAATAATAAATAATCATTAAATAATATATTTAATGAGAGGAGGCGCCTTAACTGACTGGTTGAACTGATTGTAACCACTAGTTATCAATTAGGTGCATTAATATCACTTAGATCACCCTAGAAGTGCTCTAGTTACCCTTCTTGACTGTAGGAGAAGGATAAGTTAGCCTCCTTGACTGTAGGTAAGAGTGGGTGTGACTAAATGATGGAAATTAATGCTCCACTGATGTCAATTAATGTCAATTATACTTAGGATAGTGGTTTAACTAGGCCAATTTGACCAAATAGAGTGTGTATGATGGTAAATGTCTCCAACACTCCCCCTTAAGCTATACTCAGGAAGAGTTAGAAAACATAGATGCATAAAAATGCTAGGGCCCTAGTAACTAAGTCCATAGGTCACCCTGCACAAAGATGAAAACTGAAACAATGCTCAAAACAAACTAAGTGAGGAAAAGAGGGAAAACCCAGTGGGAAAAACCCCTCGTCAAGATGAACACTGAAAGTAGTCTGGATTACCCTGATGAACTCACCCCCAATAGTGAACGGAGGTAAGTGAACTTCTTTTCTAAAAATATCTTGGTGAGGATGTCTGCAATCTACTCATCAGTCGGGCAGTATTGCAGAATGATGGTCCTGTCATGCACTAGATCCCTGATGTAGTGCATGTGAATCTCTACATGCTTGGTCCTCTACTTGGTAACTGGATCCATGGATATATTTATATCACTTTGATTGTCACAAAATAGGACAGTGGACAAAGTATTACCAAGATAAAACTTTGAAAGAATTCCTTGCAACCAAACTGCTTGGATGCAAGCATTCACCGGTCCTCGATACTCGGCCTCTGCTGAAGATAGTGCTATGGTAGGATGCTTTTTTCTTGAACAGCAAATGGGGCCACCACCAAACATGAATAAATATCTGGAATTTGACTTCTGATCAATAGAATCACCCGCCCAATCGGAATCTGTGTATCCAACCAGCTCTAGCTCGGAGTTTGCAGCATAGTGAATGTCGTAGGTCCTGGTTCCCTGAATGTACTAGAGGATCCTCTTGGCTCCCTTCCAATGAATATCATGAGGCTGATACATTTATATTGATACAGCATTCATGGAATAACAAATATCAGGCCTAGAATGTGTCAAGTACAACAAGCTACCAATCAGTTGTCGATAGATAGTGCAGTCCATGGGAGGTGTGTGCTTTCCTTCTTTAAGGATGATCCCTGAAAGGAAATGGAACGGTGCAGGCCTACATTCAGCCATGTTAAACTTTACTAACAGGTCTGAAATTTATTTGTATTGAGTTACCATAATCCCATCATAATTTTGCTCGATTTCGAGCCCCAAAAATTATTTTAGAAGCCCCAAATCACTCATTTCAAAGGCATTGTGGAGAGCAGTTTTGATGGCTGAAATGGAGGAAACTGTGCTACCTGTGATCAGTAAGTCATCAACATATAAAACAATGATAATTCTATGACCATCATGCTGCTTTAAATACACATTTGGATTTGATCTACATCTCTGAAAGTTTTGCGAGAGAAGGAAGGCATCCATCTTGGAATACCACTCTCTTGGGGCCTGTTTTAACCCGTATAGTGACTTCTTTATCTTGAAAAATAAGGATGGATCAGTGATGTATCCCTCAGGATACTTCATGTATATCTCCTCATGAATATATCCATGCAAAAAGGCTGACTTAACATCCATGTGATGCACCTCCCAGTGCTTGGATGTTGAAATAGCCAAAACAAGGCGGATGGAGTCCATTTTTGCAACCGGTGCAAAGGTCTCATGGTAGTCCACTCCTTGGACTTGATAGAAACCTTTTGATACCAGTATTTCCTTATATTTTCAGGTGCTTCCATCAGCAGAAACCTTTTTCCAAAACACCCACTTGCATTGAACCAATTTCTTTCCCGGAGGAAGAGAAACTAGCTCCCAAGTAGTGTTTTTTTGAAGAGAATTCATCTCTTCATCCATGACAACTTATTATCTCGGATCATTCCGAGCATGGTAGTAGGATTTTGGATCTGAAATAATCATCAAATAGCAAGTTTTAGATAGCATATTATCAGAACAAGAGAGCGCAATACCTGCTCTTTGGAAATCAGACCGGGTTCTCCTTGGATCATCCGGATTTCCAATGTTGTCTCCTGCGGAGGAGAGTGTCTGTTGGGCCCATGTAGGAAGATGATTTTCCACTTCAGGTTTTGATTCAGCATCTGATGATTGCTACACACTGATATCATAAATCAAAGGATCCAAATCAGGGTCATCACCCCCAATTTCATCATCCAAATATTCAGTGGAATAGGAAGGAAATTCAGTAGTTTTCTCCTTCACTAGTTCCACCTCCTGAAGAGGCTCATCGAAATTGACACTTCTCTCGATGATGATATGTTTGGTATTGATATCCAGTAGCTTGAATCCTTTAGATTCATTAGGATACCCAATAAACATACATTATATGTTTTGCGGTTGCAAAGCCCTTCTTTTATTAAGTGGAATCCGGGCCCATGCAGTGGACCCAAACACCTGTAGGTTCGACACATCTGGATTGTGTCCAAAGTATGCTTCAAAAGGAGTATTTACTTTCACAGATGAATGTGGAACCCTGTTCTAAATTTATTATGTAGCATGCATGGCTTCATCCCACAAATTTGCAGCAAGCTTCTTCGACTACAACATATAGGTGGTCATTTCCTTGAGAGACCGGTTCTTCCTTTCTGCTACTCCATTTTGTTGGGGAGTGTAGGGAATTGAATGCTAGACCTGAATACAAATTTGGGAGAATATGTATAGCAACTCATTACTGACATAACCCCCTCCATTATCAGATCCCAATATCTTGATCTTAAGCCCAGAGGCATTTTTGATCAAGGCCTTCAATTCAGAAATTTTTTCACATACTTAAGATTTCTTTTTGAGAAAGAAAACAAATGTATACCTTGAAAAATCATCAATAAAATTAAGGAGGTACCTTGATCCATTCATGTATGTGACAGGCATTGGACCGCTGATATCAGAATGTATCAGCCCCAATATTCTTGTAGCTTGGTTTGCCTTCCCCCGATCGGACTTGTGCTCAGGGTGTTTTCCAATCACACAGCCCTTGCAGACTCCTGTGGTTGCCTTGATGACCGGGAGGCATTCAACCATGGATTTTTTCTGTAATTGCTGCAAATATTTGAAATTAAGATGGCCAAACCTCTCATGCCATAGCCTACTAACCTCATTTCCATGAGTTAGCAGAGCGGTCAACTTTGCATCTGCAACAAAGTGAGAGAACTCATAGGCTTTTGCATGATGGTTTGCAAGGCCTTTAGCAATGAGTTTCCTGGATGCAATTTTTGTTATCTCAACATCATTTAAGCTGAAAGAGACTCTCTTAGGAATTCCTGTATGTGTCATCTGATAGACACTAAGGAGATTGCTGCTAGAGATGGTACATACAAAAAATTAGAAAAAAAACCATTTTCTAGATCTATAGTACCTTGTCCTTCGGAAATGATGGTAGAGTCATCTCCCATGTAGATGGGAATGGATTTACCGGTCTCTAAGGATGAAAAGGAGTCTTTTTGAGCCATCATGTGATTCAAATCTCCACTATCAATCAGCAGTGCTTTGGACTTCGAAGTGCTTGCCATGAGGGCATGACCTTTCTCATGCTGTGGTTCCCGATCTTGGTGATCTCTCCTCTGAAAGCTCTCTGGAATATTGATGTGATTCCTCTCAAGGAGAGAGGTTGCTTCATCAATATTTTCTTCATGTAGTCATGTTCAGGGTTAAAACCCTTCCCGCAGTAAGAACACCTGACTTTTTCTTTCCCATTGTGCCCTTTTCCTTTGTTCTTCCTTGAGCCGAAAGATTCATCATGCTGCTGGCTTTCAACTCTAGGCTTGGGAGCATCAAATTTAGTTTTCTGATTTTTCTGCTGCTTTCCTTTACCCTTCAAATCTTTGGGCCCCGAGACATGGAGGGCTTGATCATGGGAATATTGGATGATCCCCATCTGGACAATCTTGTCATGTTCATTAGTTAGGGACTCAATGAAGGCATTGAGTGTAGGCATCTTCCATCCGAGGGTTGTGAGCATCCCTGCACGGAATGTAGAAACAAAAGCCGAATAATCATCCCCGAGTTTGGAGAGGATGGCAAGGATGAGCTGATCATCCTCCTTCTCCACCTTGCATTGCTTCAAGAGTAAAACAATATGCTTGAACTTTGTAAAGAAATCATTCAAAGTCTCGAAATTGGAAGGTTAGAGAGACATGAGTTCATTTTCGAGTTGGTAAACTCTCAAGTCATCATGCTTTTCATATAAAGATTCCAATTCATCCCATATTTCTTTCGGTGTCTTCAGATCCATAAGATGGAAGAGAAGGTCTTCGAAAATAGAGAGGCACAAGAAACCGAAGGCTTCATCCTTCTTGTTTAAGAATCTTGATTTTTCTATGGCGGATCCAGGCTCAACTTCAGTGTCCATGGTGACTCTATGGAGTCCTTTGGAGTGCAACTGAATCTCCATTTTATTTTTCCATGAGTGGAAATTGTATGGAGTCAAGAGATCTACTGAGGAGGCCATATGGATATGTTGTAGCGAATGCTTCACCTGTAGAAACCTGAAAATAAAAACAGAAAGGGAAAAATAAGGTCGGACAGCTTGCACATTCTAGGCTTTCATCACACCCAGTATAGTCAATCAAGCAAGCTTGATCAACAAGTTCTTTACTTGGGATATTGAGTGGTAAGCCTTGGATTTTGGTGCAATGTTGGAATTTTGAGCTATTGCTCACTTTTCATGGAGAAATTTGTCAAAAAGCTTTTTTTTGAGAGATAGTTCTTTGTCCCGTCGTAATCTCTGATACAATATTAATCTTGCACATTGATCTAGGAACAAAGAATCAATCTCATCAAAGAATAATCAACAAATACTCATGAAATGGTGTTAATTAGAACCGGAATTGGTTTCCTCTTTGTATATTTAATAAACAATGAATAGTTACAATACCAATGTCAAGCAATAGCTTGAATCCATGAGGAATTCGAATACCTAAGGAGACAATTCAAATTCAATGAGTGAGTCTAGCTTAACTGGCTCTCAACCATAGGTTCACACTCAGTTAACCACTTGACCAAAACCCTAATTGACTCACCAAACCCTAACTGAATTCAGAGTGTAATAAATGACTGAATCTCAACTGAAGGAGATTAAACACATGTCATAGCAAGACAACCATCAAGTGCTAGTGCTCCATGACTTCAATGAACCTCGATGAGGTTAATTGAAGCTGAACTAACCATCAGAAGTTGGTGGAGGCGCCCTGTTGACTCCAGATCATTAAATAATGATAAATAATCATTAAATAATATATTTAATGAGAGGAGGTTCCTTAACTAACTGGTTGAAGTGATTGTAACCACCAGTTAGCAATTAGGTGCATTAATATCACTCAGATCACCCCCGAAGTGCTCCAATTAGCCTCCTTGACTGTAGGTAGGCATGGGTGTGACTGGATGATGGCAATTAATGCTCCACTGATGTCAATTAATGTCAATTATACTTAGTATAGTGGTTTAACTAGGCCAATTTGACCAAATAGAGTGTGTATGATCGTAAATGTCTCCAACACCAAGTGTTTCTCATTTCGGAGTCTTTGGCTCAAAGGCTTGGGCTAGGATTCCTCTATAGAAGAGAAAGGCCTTGCAACCTCAAATCAAGGATTCCATCATGGTTGGATATGATGACTATGAAAATGGATACAAGCTCTTTGATACCTTATATCAGAAGACATTTGTTGGCTACTTTTCCTCACTCTCATGACCCAGGTTCAACAGACCCACAAAACACCAACAAAACACCCAAATATATCATCTCGACAGAGCAAGATCAGTCGACAACACTTGTGATGTGGGTGTAGTCTCACCCGAGATATCTTAATGGGAAACTTCCAGAACCATGTTTCCACAGTTCGATAAGGGATTATAGTCAACTGGCACACAACCAAGGTGCTCAATAGATTCGAAAGGTTGGAGTCTTTTACTAACTTGACAGTGGCGTAACAGTGCAAAACAGATTATTCCTTGACAACTTAACAATAAATGAACGCAAAATCATACAAAATGCTTCGATGATGCTTGGTCATTCATTCATTCAACTACTTTCACTAATACTGAAAAATTCACTTAAGCAATAAATATAAACAATACAAAATAACCCACAAACATTCAACAAGCACATTCAATAGACACAAGATGTAAATTGGAAACCCAACCAAGAAAAACCACAAAGGTGCAGCTCATCTAGCATGAGAAATATAAGCACCTTTCAGTCTACGACTTAACTGTAGAATGTTTGAGATATGTATTTTTGACTCACAGAATCTTTCTCTCTCTCTTGCTCTCTGGATTTATTATGCTTTTCTTCTAACTACTCCTATTGATATGCACACAGCCTGGATCGACTCTTCTAATTACTATCTACGCACTCAGCTGCAGAATGACTCCTACTATTCGGAAACCCTTCTGCAAAATGGGTTCCGCGGTTCAATGGACTTCTGTGACTCTACTATATAACTTCTCTCTGATTTCTTCAATTATTTTCTAACCCTTGTACAAAATGGGTCCCTCTTATTTATAACTTCTACAAGACCATTCAGGGTTGACTACATACAGTGTGTTTGTTACAGGTCGCAATCAACCATAAAAATTGGTACAAACTATCATAGACTGACACAAGGCACTATCAGCTTGACTTACATATATTCCTTCATACATGCATCGTCCACTGACTTACACTGACTTTAGCAGCCATGATATTCCTGACCTGTCGCTTTCTAGCTGCTTATTTTCTGCACGTCAGTAGATTCTATTTCCCTTCATCACACTCCTCCTCACCACAGCTTTCTCTCTTCTGCACTTCCTTTCCTTCCTTCGCCTTCCTTTACTACGTCGCGCGCTTTCTTTTCTTTCCTATTCATGCGCTTCTCTTTCTTCCTTGTGCATATTTGTTTCTTATGCACTTTATTCCTACTGCTCTTTGCTGGCTCAACAGGCCCCCAACACTCACATGTGGCTCGTCCTAAGCCACGAAGTAGGTTTATGGCTTAGACGGTCGTTGCACCACGGTTTTGACCTTAGCTTGAAATATTTGAGAACTCCTTCTACCTAGGAAACTTCTTATTGCACCTCCTCGGCTTGCTTTTCCAATTGCTCAACACAGTCAAAACCGATATATTCAAATGCTACATCTACTAGTGCCTGATTTTTGTGCTGGAGCTTCTGCTGTACAGGATGAAGGAGCCCTGTAACTCATTCGACTTCTAACTATTGTGCTGCAACTTATTCATTTATGATATGCTCCTGGTCACGCAGAGTTTTTACTTTCTTCTGTAGTTGTTTTAGCTCGAATACCTTTGCGGTATTTTCTTTTATAGGTAGCTTTTTCATGTCTTCCTTAGCCGCTGTTATTTTTAATTCAGTTTGGTGCAAATCCTCTATGATTTTCTCCACTTTTTCATCCTCTACGAGGAACTACCACATCATAGATACTACATGAATTGATTCATTACAGAGTTTCTCGACTTTATTAATTTGATCAATAGCCTGAGATGTTGTTTTCTTGTGCGCTTCGATCACCTTAGGAGGTGTACTAGGTATTTTCTACGCTTTAAGCTCTTCCACGTACTTCTTTAGGTCCATCTCAATTTTGGATAGCCGGGATATCTTGGTGGCTTCATCTATTTATTCTTTTCCTTCTTCCATCGAGAACTCTAAAACTATGTTCCTGATGGATTCATCCAATGTGATCCTACTTTGTTCTTTCGCCTTAATTTCTTGCTCCTTCTGCCTAAGGAGGGCCTTGCACTTTTGCACCTTCCTTGTTTCCTTTTGTTCTTGATATGCAAGAGCACTTTCCTGGATTCTGATCTCTGTTGTGGTCACATGATAAACAACATATACCTCGGCTATTGTCAGTTTGGAGAAATCAATAGACAATGTCCCTATATCATGGGAAACAACATCAAATTCTAGCATCCCTATTTCTATTACATGCGTTTCTAGCTCGACCTTGAGTGGTGGAAATAGTATTGGTGTAGCCAATGTATCAGTAGGGTCACCTCCATGCATATCAGCTTCTACTACACCCCACACTTCATTGATGACTTCAGTAAGCTGATTGACATGTGTTATGATTTTGTTCGTTAAGCGCGTCTATTTTCTACTTATGATCTGGAGGGTGGTCTGCGCTACTTCCGCAGCTACGTCTGCGATTATGGTGATGTGTTCCTCCACTAAGATAAATTTATTATCCTTTTTTTCAGCTTTCCTTTTCTTGTGCTCCGGTTCGTGCTGATAATTTTCCTGCTCTTTATTTTGGTTCTGCACATCCTCACTAGTTGGCGTGTCCTCTGAATCATCTTTATTAGAGTCCTCATTACTGTCTTCATCTTCCTAGTCTGAATCCTACAACTAGTTGTCTTGTGCATCACCCCCGCCATTACCTTGGTCCATCTCCTCTTCGATTGGGATGCGCCATTCTTCAGGCCACTCCTGGATGACATTTTCAACATCTTTCTCAGTAATCATGAAGTGCGTTGGCTACGCTTTTTTCTTTGGGCCCTGCCGCGGCTGCAGGATAATATTATGGACACCATCCTAAAAAGTTACAAAAGGCGCATATCTATGGACTATCGCAGCGAGCAGTCTATGCTGGTGTTGCACTAATTCCCTTAGTGCTTCCTCATGCAGAAATAACTCTATGTTGTTATCCTTCTATCAGATCTTATCTTCCTTATCGAACCACAATTTCTGATATTTCGCGCCTTGACAGAACACTGGGACCTCAAGTGGCTAGTAGTCTGGAGGGTCAGACCAGACTATGAAGGAAATCAATACAAGAATCCAGGAATACCAGAATAGTGTTTTATTTTCTTCCAATGCTTGGCCTGCATCTTCTAATAGCTCATTCAGTAGATACTGCGACTAATCGATCTGCACTCCTTCATTGTAGAGCTTGGCTAGTTCAAATGTCCCTACAGTGCACTCAATGGGTCACATCTTGTGCAACAGCTTGTAAGATAATATTTTTCATGGAAAACCTCACTGTATTGTTGATTATAGAGGAAATCAAGAATCCTCTGCTGGTGCGAATAAGGTCATACTTGTCTCTCATCTTTGTCATATCCCGATCCTTGCACAGATATGGTGCAGGGTCAATTCCTGTGTGCGGGAGACCTGTGATCGATGCAATCAGCTCAACATCCACAAATTATGGTCTGGAAAGCCAAAAAAAGCCTCCATGGAAGCATACCAGTAGTTGGCACACATATGTGCTCACTTCTTTACTTCAACCAAAATGTGGCATATGTAGTAAATTAACTAGGCCAACGTGTTTAGTACCTAGAGACCACTCCATTGAAACTAAAAGCTGTGGCACAGGTGGTACGACTGGAATTGTTATCATGTACTTATTTCTATCTAGGTCCTGTTGTTTGCGCATATTTTTATCTTCTAATTTCAGGTGCGCCAACTTTGGTATGATATCTTTCAGCAGCTGAACTCCAGTAGGGATCTTCGGTGCAACCAAGTAGGAGTGCACTTTATTTAGTAGATTTACTTCTGGCGCCTTTGTTTCCTTGGTGGAATATATGGCAATAGCAGGTTCCGCTCCTCTATACTAGCATTCATGTCCCTTCTTGGTGGCGGAGCTAGTGTTTCCTTGGTGAACTTGCGCTTCTTTGTAAACTTCGACTCCCTTACCGATGGTCCTGATGACCCTGGAAAGTATGCGCTCGAAAATCCCGTTGGTACATATGGTCATGGACCTGAAGATGGTGGATTATGAGTAGGTGGATTCTGAATGGGGGCTGAAGCAGTGGTAGGAACAATATGTGGAGTCGGTCGCACCATTGGTTCTGGTTTTAGTTCTGGTTGCGCTTGTTGTGCTTCCAGCGATATAACCTCTTTCGGTATCAGGTAGGTGATGTGCACACAACGTTGGATTGTTCATTGGTAATGGAAATTGAAATGACCATGGCCTTTGGCTCTTCACATTTGCAGACAATGGTGCACTCTTCTTCTCTCTTGCAAGTAAAATGAATCTTGCTGATGAAGGGTCATATTTACACGCGGAGCTCATCCTGCATGTAACCATTAGATGGGAGAGGTGCATCTTGTTGATCACATGTGCTTCCAGTTCAACCCATTCCAAAATTTACTGTGCATGCTTGAGCTCTGACTTGTACCTATCAGGACAGTTATGGCAAGGATGACGAATGGGACCAAAAAGCATGCCACCACTTTCCCTCAGACTTATCAAATTAATGACGTTGCGCTATCATAACCTCCTAAACATTTTTGGGTATCTGTGCTTTAATGGCGTCCAACTGTCATTCTCGATTTTATTGTGGGATTTGCATGTTCACATCGTAGAAATGCGACATAACAACTTTATTTTCTCTTTATTTCTTTTCTATTTTTTTCCTAGTACCCTCTTTTACATGTCACAGCCATTCTGGTAAGGCTTCAACCAGATTCCATTTATCATTCTTGTGACTGGTGTCCCATCTAGTTTATGTAATTTTACTACTCCCTCATCAGTGATGTGCACAATCACATATGGCCCTAGAAAATGCGTCTTAAATTTACTTGGATGCTTCAAAAATTTGTTGTCGTACAACAAAATAAGTCCTCCAACTTTGAAGTGCTTAGTATTAATATGGTGATCATGCCATGCTTTCTGTATTTGATTTTCAATTTTTTGATGAAACCCTACGATGAGGCATTCCTCTTCCATTTGAATGAGATGCGACAATATTTTCTTGACAACATCCATGTCGGTCATTTACGTTAGCGCAACAATTCTTAGGCTCGACACAATATATTCCATCGGCACAAATTCTTGTCCATATACCTCTAAATGGAGTGTGTCCTAATAATCTTTTGCAAGTTGTATGATGTGCCCATAGCACAGCCAAAACTTTCTGATCCCAATCATCTCTATGCATGTTGCATACTTTGGTTAATGCATTTTCCAGAATCTTGTTGAATGAATAAACCGTTACATTGGCCCGAGGATGATAGGGTGTCATTTTACCATGCTGAATCTGGAACTATGCAGTAAACTCATCAATCAACTTGTTAAAAAAATGAGTACCTTGATCACTTAGGAGAATTTTCGGGCAGCCAAATCTTGTCACCACATTTTCAAATAGAAACTTTACCGCGATTGTGGTAGTACAATATTTAATAGGTGCTTCTTCCACCCATTTGGTTAAGTAATCCATCATTGTGATCATATTGCGCGTGCCGGTCCTTTTTCCCAACGGAATAATAGGACCAACACAATCAATGATCTATTTATCAAATTCTTGTAGGGTCATCTATGGCGCTAGCGGCATTTCGTCGTGTCTCAACGGTTTTCCTGTTCTCTAGCAAACATCATAGCTTCAGAAAAAGTTCTTAGTATCCATATGTATGGTTGACCACCATAATCCAACTTGTAGTATCTTGCACACCGTTTCCTTTCCAACGTAGTGTCCTCCTGTGACACCGGCATGTGCTTCACTCATTATCCAAGGTCGTTCGTGTTCTAAAACACATCAATGCAATATTCTTCAGGGCCCAGCTTGTATAGTTGTCCCACGATCAACGTAAAATCACCGGCTTTAACAATCAAGTGTTTCTTTTGCGCAGTGGTGAACCCTTCAGGTGCATAGCCTGTACTCAAGAGGTGAATGATATCCTAAAATTGTTTATCATATGTGGTGATTGCAAAGAGTTGGATATCAGGAAAATTATCCTCTAGGATGTTTGGTTCTTCACCACTTTCTATCCTTGACAAGTGATCAGTCCCCACATTCAGTTGACCAGGTTTGACAATGACTTCTATTTTATGAATTCTTAAAATAGGAGGAGTGACTGACAGATCTCCCCCCCCAACACTGACTTGTTGACTATGTATTTTAATTCCGAATGATCAATGTACATTTTAAAATGTCCACCCAACAAATAGTGTCTAAATTTTTGTAGAGCATATACCATGGCGAGTCCTTCTCTTTCTGTCATAGTGTAATTTTTCTCTTCTCTCGACAGTTTTTTTATGGAAAAAGCAATAGGGTGATCAATCGCACCCTCACCTAGTTGCATCAGATCTATGTCGAGCGTGAAAGACGATGCATCGACATGAACATGGAACTACTTCTTCCAGTTGGGAAATACCAATATTGGCACAGCAGCCATCTTTTCCTTTAACTTGTCTAAACTTTCTTGACAACTTTTTGTCCACTAGAACTTTGCATCTTTTTTCAAAAGTATCTCCATTGGAGAAGTTATCATTGCATATGCTATGATAAATTTCTATAATACCCTGTGTGTCTTAGAATTGATCTGAGTTGCATGACTGATGTAGGTGGTGGTAAGTCAAGGATAATCACAACTTTTTTCGGGTTAACCAAAATTCCATCGTGACACACTACATGTCCTAACAATACACCAAATGGTGCGCAAAAAATACATTTCTTTGAATTTAGCATGATCTGATACTAGAGACAATGCTCTAGCATAATGCATAGACTTTCATGAAATATGGTCACTTACTGTATAAAATCATCAAAGTAGACTTCAATAAATTTATGTATAAAATCTTTAAAAGCTGAAACTACTATTCTAGAAAAAATAGTAGGAGCATTCTTGAGTCCAAAGGGCATTACCGTATACTGATAGCAGTCCCATTTTGTCATGAAGGTCATTTTGTGTTGATCCTCCTTTGCTAATCTGACTTGGTGATAACCAGAAAATTCGTCAGTAAATGAATACATCTCCTCTCCTTTGACACTTTCAAGTACTTCATCTGTGAATGGTGTTGGGAATGGATCGTGCAAGAAGGCATCATTTAGCTTCCTCATGTCGAAACAGATCCTGAATTCACCTATTTTCTTATTATCCTAAATTAATATAGGACTAATCCATTCTGATTCTTCAATAGTTTCAATGACTCCCGCGTCTAACATTCGGTCTAACTCAACTTTCACCTTTTCTTTATACCTTGGATTCAAACTATAAGGTCTCTTTTTAACAGGTTCTACATCTGGTTTTTGTGGTATTTTCATCTCCCCCAGATCTCCTACTATTCCCTTCATCTCTGAGAAGTTGGTAGGGAACAGGTCTTGAAATTCATGCAGCAAGTCCATGATTTTTGCTACTGTTTCCTCATCCCAATAATCTCCTATATTGGCAAACTTTGGGTTTTTTGACGAACCAATGTTAACTTTCTTAATTTTTAGCAGCTTGAGGAACTGTTCGCTAGAAATACCACGTCCTTCCACCTTGTGCATACCCTTCGAATCTGGTATGTTAAGTTTGGTTGGATCATCATTTGGTTATCTGGACATATTGTAACAAGCCATCCATTTCTAGATAACTGCACTACACTAGCGAGAATTCACCACTTTGATAGGGATTTCAACAAATATTTTCTCTTTTATCATTTGAAGCACAACATCAAATACTGGTTTCTCATTATCAAATGCAAATGTGTGCGCGAATTGTTTAACTACCTCCTCCCAATCCTGAGTTCCTTGTCATAACTCCATGGATGTGTACCAACTCCTAGGTTTCATTTCTAATGTGTGTATGAAATTATGGACTCGCGGGTATTCTGCAAATGTCGTGCGACATTGATTGAGGTGTTCGGTAGGGTTTAATAACCCTATGTAGTTCTGAACTAAAACCGTGACTTCTTCATTGAATCTCACTTCCATCAGTATTTTGAATTGTGGCCATTCAGATATAGATTGCTTATGCATACCCCACCATCTAGCGGGTGTAGCTTTCAGCTCATATTCTAACATAGAAAAGCATTATGGTTCCGTTACCATTCCTTCAAACCCACTTAGAAAATTTGCAAGATTAGGTAAGCCCTCATATGTGGGTAAATCCCTAGGCTGAGTTCCACCTGTCGCATAGACCTAGTAATCCTGGCGCATCTCCTCACAGATACTTCATGCAGTCTATTTTGCTAATTCTCCAATGCCTCTCCTAAATCTGAAGTGCATGAGCTAGTACTCCTCCATCTTAGGTTCCCATCCGGTGTAGGATTTATGTAAACATATTTTAATGCAGTGACATTATAGATGTAGTCCAGATAATCACCTTGTCCTTCACTATAGACTAGTTCGACATATCTTTCCCCCTCAAGTCGGTCAATGGGAGAAACTACCCTCATTTCTTCATCTTCGAATGTGAAGATTATTTTCTTAAAGTTTATTATTGTCTAATTATCTATTGCCAAGTATATCCCTAGAAGTGAGGGATATGGGTTTGTGTCATCGACAATGTTGATAACTTCAAAATATGCAAATGTGCATAGTCCCTCAATGTCAACAGGAACTTGACGTAACCTACCAATCGGTAGGACCTTCACCTGATTCGCAAGCCTCAACTGGACAGGGGACCAGTCCAAGCATGACCTGTCCATGCTTTCCCAAGTTTTTTGCGTCAAAATATTGATGTCTGACCCCCGATCTAGGATAATATAATTCATGTCATAATTTCCTATTTGTGCAGTCATTCTTAACTCATGACCAATTTTGAATTTCTTTTTAACATGGCTAACTCTTCTTTTAGGTTGCGACGGGGTTTCTTTTGCGAAAACATCTTTTATCATGGATTAGCGCTAAGAAACTTGACATAAATGACTTAATATTATTAACCTTGTTTGAAACCTGCTTCTGGAATAACTGTTGGAATCATTCAGGCATCTCCTTGACTTCAGCTGAGGTTGACGGTTGTTGTGTATCTACAAACTACGGACGCACATCCAAAAATACTTTCTTTTGTTTTTGGACATCAAACGGTACTTTATTTTGCACCACGGGTCACACCTGGGGTTTTCCCTATAGTATATTCTCATCCACTCCAATTGCAACACCTCCTCATGTTACGATAACAAAACTTGGTTCTCTTGTCTCATCAACAATCATTTGAAAATTTATGTTAGGATTTGGATTAGGATTCTGCGCGGGGTTAGGACCTCCCACAGTCTGAGCTTGCCATTTTGCAATCAACTGGGGACATTATTCCACATTATCATCCTTCGATTTAAAATATGAACATGTCTTTGTAGGTTCATGGAAATCTATAGAATAATGGCCCGGATGTCCACAGTTATAGCATACAATTTGACCTCTTCCTCTACCAAATCCTCATGGGTTCTATTCTCTACCTCTGAAATTTCCACCCCCTACCCTAAGGGTAGTGTTGCTGCGGTGGATACTTATTTTGTGGGTATTGAGGCTGATATTGTGGATAATGCATAGGATGGTAGTGTGCCTGTGCCTGTTCATCCCAAATTTTCTCGTCATTCCTCATTAAGTAGGTGTCTACTGTCTTTTCCTTCAAGAGATGATATGCTCTGCAATATTTCTCATCATGTCTTACTGACTTAAAAAATTTAGAAAAAATGTTGGTCAGGGTACTTACAATATTTTGTAGGTATAGATGGTCCTCATCGTGATGTCCTCTAGTCTATCATATTTTGCATCAGGGAAGTCCTTGGGTACTCAACGGATTAGGCGCACCCGACGAGATATAGTTCATGTACGTCGGGCAATTATTCTTGTTTTGTCCATCTTTTCTACATCTTGTACACCATAAATCCTCCTGGATTTATTTTCCTTTATTAATATCCTGAATCTATACCATTATATTATCCAAATGTGACTGAATTTGCATCATCCCTGTGCCACCATATCCGATCGATGAGGATTCCAGCTTCATCACTATTTCTAGCGCTTCCGTCTGCGACACAATCTTTTGTTGCATCAAAGGGGATCGGATGTGTGGTAACCGTGCAACAATAAACCACTCTTTGTGTTGTACATCCAACATTTGGAATCTTACTTTGGCCATCAGAGTTTTAAACCACTGGTCAAAATCTCAGATGGACTCCATCGGTGACTGTTTTATCTCCTTGATCTTGGTGATACACCGTGACTTAGATTTAGGTTTTCTAAACTCACAAATCATCATGAGTCAGATCTCATCAAGAGTATTTTGTGGGTCTCCTATTTGTACTATGAAAAACTTCATAAACCAATTTAGCACATGACCCCGTAAATTTGTAATCATCTGTGCTTTCCTTATGTCCTCATATTGAACTTGGTGAACCGTCCAAACAACTTTAGAGAAGAACCAATGTTGGTATGGATCTTCTACTCCATTCCCATTGAATGTAGGTAACCTAATATCTGCCCCAGCCATTGAGTTGGCATCGAGGATGTTCAGTGAATAATTTAATGAAGGTGGACTTCCTTGCGCACTAGTCCTGGCACTAGTACTACTAGTATTCATAGTTCTTTCAGGAGATTAGCTCTACACCTTACCTCTGACGATGCTCCTGGTGTGGTGTACTTACGTTTTAATCTTGGTGTTTCTATAGATTCTTCTAAATCTTCTTCTCCTTCAAAAATTGGATGATATTCTTCCTCTTCACCGTAAGACCCTTTGTCTAGATGTGAATTAAACTCATACTTTCTTTCTCCAAATAGACTAGGATTCCATCTACCTCATTGTCTTTCTTCTTTTTCCTGACCAAAATCTTCTTCCACTCCTTAAAAATCTAGCTTCTATTTCAAGTTCTGTACTTTCAAGGAACGTCTCATCTCACTATTTCCCATTTTATTTACAAGCCGTCTGCGACATATCCTTTCTTATGGATATGTGACTCAATTTCTCAACTGCAAGATTCCCTTCTCATAGATGAGCATCTTTATCCATATATTTATAGACAACAAGTACCTCTTGCGGGGTCCTTGGAAAAAATGTCTTTCAACCTCACTATACGAGGTTATCGTCTCAACTACGAACTCAATAATATATCCTTGCAAAATACTATTGACCCAAAAATCAATAGCTCTAGAGATGGGTTTACTTACACTTACTAACTCACGGATCAGCTGAGCACTCCACTATGAAAGTTTGTCTGTCAAGTGTCTAATCTTGACAACCACTCATGCAGCACAATAGGAAACTCTACAAAGAATATTTCATGAATATATGTGTATAAGTATCGGTCCAACCAGGCTTATGTGCTCAACCGCGATATTTCTCTCTCCCCTTGTGAAAATGCTAATGTCTTATACTCCAGCCAATCCTTGATTTCCTTCTTTATCGGATGCCACACCATTTCCATCGACTCAAATGATTAAGGGTCACGACAAAATAACCATTTGCTGGATACCTTTCCTCACTCTCATGACCCAGGTTCAACAGACCCACAAAACACCAGCAAAACACCCAAAGATAATGGCCCCAAAGAGCAAGCTTAGTCAGCAACACCTACGACACAGGCACAGTATCACCCGAGATATCTTAATGGGAAATTTCCAGAACCATGATTCTGTAGTTCAATGAGGGATTATAGTCCGCTGATACACAAACAAGGTGCTCGACAGAGTCGAAAGGTTGGAGTCTTTTACTAACTTAACAGTGGTGCAACAGTGTTACACAGATTATTCCTTGACAACTTAATAGTAAATGAATGTGAAATCATACAAAATGATCCGACGATGCTTGGTCATTCATTGATTCAACTAGTTTCACCAATATTGCAACATTCACTTAAGCAATAAATATAAATAATACAAAATAACCCACAAACATTCAACATGCACATTTAATCGACACAATATGTAACATGGAAACCCAACTGGGAAAAACCACAAAGGTTCTCTTCATATGGCATGAGAAATATATGCACCTTTCAGTATGCGAATTGAGAGCAAAATGTTTGATATATGTATTTTTTGGCTCACAGACTCTTTCTCGCTCTCATGCTCTCTAGTTTTATTATGCTTTTATTCTAACTACTCCTACTGATCCGCACACATCCTGGATCAATTCTTTTAACTACTATATGCACACTCAGCTGCAGAATGACTCCTACTATTCGGCAACCCTTCTGCAAAATGGGTTCTGTGGCTCAATAGCCTTCTATGACTCTACTATCTAACTTATCTCTGATTTCTTCAATTATTTTCTAACCCTTATACAAAATGGGTTCCTCTTATTTATAACTTCTACAATACCATGCAGGGTCGACTACATACTGTTTATTTGTTACAGGTCATAATCAGCCATAAAAAATGGTTACAAAATGTCATAGATTGACACAAGGTACTATTGGATTGACTTACATATATTCCTTCATACATGCACCATCTGCTGACTTACACTAACTTTAGAATCCATGATATTCCTAACATGTCTCTTTCTAGCCGTTGCTTTTTTGCACACCGATAGATTCTCTTTTCCTTCATCGCACTCCTCCTTGCTGCAACTTTCTCTCTTCTACGCTTCCTTTCCTTCCTTCACCTTCCTTTATTGCGTCGCATGCTTGATTTTCCTTCCTGTGTGCACGCTTCTCTTTCCTCCTTGTGAAGATTTGTTTCTTCTATATTTTATTCCTACTTCTCTTTCCTAACCCAACAACATTCATAGAAAGGAGTGTACAGTTCGAAGAGGAGCTCATGCAAGAGGTCGAACTAGCTCATGGGGAATGCTCACATCCTCTACTCCATGATGATGTAAGTGATGGATCCTTTTCTGATTTATTTTATTCTGATATTTCCAATGATGATGATTACATGCATTCAGATCATGGATCACCCAATCATCCAAAGTGGGACGAGAAAGCATTTGAAGCAGCTGGGGATCTTGCTGGTGATCCTCATGATTCTAGGAAGACTATATCTCAATTTTACAATGCTTTATCTACTTGCAAATTGAATATTGCTGATATGTGATTCATGATGGTTGGATATGATCCTCAAACATATTAGAAATCATCACTTGACCCAAGATGGAAAATAACCATGCAAGAAGAGTTCAAATCATTGCAAGACAATGAGACTTGGGAATTGGTTCCCTTTCCCTCCAAGAGGAAACTAGTGCAATGCAAGTGGGTCTATAGGACAAAAGTGGTTGTTTATGGTTAAGATATCAATTACAAGGATACATTGGTTTCCAAATGCTTCTCTCAAGTTCAAGGAGTGGACTATACATAGACATTTGCAATAGTTGCAAATATGGGCTCTATCAGGCTAGTTTTAGCCATTGTTGCATCTAAGCGTTGGGAGGTTCACCACATGGATGTGAAGAGTGAATTTATTCATGGTGAAATTCAAAAGGAGATATATATGCAGAAACCTGAATGTTTCATTGAGGAACCTTCACTTGTATGCAGGTTAAAGAAGTCTCTCTATGGGCTGAAGCAAGCCCCCAGGGCTTGGTATGCCAAGATGTACAATTTTCTTCTCTCGCTTAGATTTGAAAGATGTAAATATGATACCAATGTGTATTTGAAGAATTTTGGTGAATTATTTCATGTCATAGTGATGTATTTTGATGATATTTTTATTACATGTAGCTTCACTAAATAAATTGGATCGATTAAGTTTTCTTTGCACAATGAATTCTCCATGGCTGGCCTTGGATTGTTGAGGCAATTTCTTGGATTAGAGATTGAGCAATATGAAGTAGGGATCAAGGTTAGAAAAAAAAAGTATGATATAGACCTGTTATTGAAGTTAAAAATGGATGAATTTAATGCAACCAAGTGCCCATTCATTTTAGAAATAAAACTAGGTGAATTTGGTGCATCTCCATTGGTGGACAACTCGTTGTACATACAACTAGTTGGGAGTCTATTGTCTCTTACACACTCCAGACATGATTTGGAATATGTTGTAGGTGATTTTTCTAGATATATGTAGAAGCCTCATGGGATCCATTGGAATGATTCCAAGAGGATCATGCACTATGTGAAAAGAACCATACACTTCAGGGTACACTATGTTGCTGGTCCTCCACTAGAACTACTTGGATTTACTAATTCTGATTGGGATGGAGATCCCATTGTCAGAAATTACACTTAAGGTTGTGCCTTCATGATTTCATGTGGTACCATATGATTTTCAAGCAAGAAAAACCACACCATATCCCTCTCTTCAGCTAAGGCCGAGTACAGAGGAGTAGTGAATGCAACTACGCAATGTGTGTGGTTGCAAGGTATTCTTTGGGAACTTGGATTTGCATTTGATTCACCCACAATAATTTGGTGTGACAATAAAGGTGCAATAAATATTTCCACTGATCCAGTGTAGAGACAGAGGACCAAACACATTTATATACACATGCACTACATCCGGAGCTTGGTGCATGATCAGCTGATAGCCCTATATTATTGCCCATCTGCAAAGAAAACTACTGACACATTCACCGAGAGCTTCACAGAGAATAAATTCACCTATATGAGATACCTTCTTGGAGTGGGTGACACATGGTGATGGCTGATATTCACTTTCATATTTTGCTCCATGTCCATTTTTTAGGGGAGGTTTTGTTCCCATGTGGTTTTCCTCCTTACGTTGGTTTCTATGGACAAATAAAATTTCTGTTGTATGAGTTGACTTGAGCCGTCATTTCCAAGGACTCAATAATTTTTGGTATAAGATGTACTAATTTAGGCTTAAGGAGGGGTAATAGAGCAGTAATCCACCTTAATACCATGATAATACACCTATGATACATTACATTAGATTTTATGCTATGTTCTATGGTCCAAACTTAGGCTATATTGATCATTTACATATAGTTGAGGCATTCCAATTTGATCATTCTGACAGTTGAGGCGTTATAATTTGATCATTTTGACAACCCAGGTGCCCTCATTGACAAAAAATCAATATTGGTGTGCTCCCCCATCCCTATATTCAGGGAATATGTTTGACCTTAGGCGCGAGTGCATGTTTGTGGTGGGTTTTGGCCTTTGTTGAGCATTTGTTTCCTCCTAGAGCCACTCCCACTTACCCATGTGATCATCCACACCTATAATGACTTCATTTATGATCAAGCATGCCTCACTCATGTTCACACTTGCATTCATCACCGTTTGGGATGATTAGGAAGCGGATTTGTCCACCTAGGTGTGTTTGAGGGTCAAATCATAATCTGACAAATGCATGCATATAGATGGCCTCCAAATGCTAACGATTTCTACTTGATGTAATATAAACATGATCCAATCATATTTACATGTTAGACAGTCATAATAATATCAGTTATTGACTACATTTGTGTATTATATTTTCACTCTTTCTATTTTTTGTGCATAATTTGTGTGTAATATCGAATTGTGAAAATCTCCTTGGCTCCTAGATCCTACTGTGAAATTCTCACAATTTTTTATATAATTCGTGTTTTGCATAGGTTTTCTAGTAGATGACATAAATTTTCAAGGGGATGTAAGGAGAATCAGAATTGAGTGAAACTGTCTTAGAATATTATGCAGTTGGGAGGTTGTAATAAGTATGTTGTTGATGAAAAAACAATATCAAACTCAGAACACTCAACCATAGCTTACAAAGTGATGCTCACTGCTTAATTTAATTTTATAGTAGCGTGTTCCCATCAATATGGGTAACACTTTTTGGCAAGAAGAGGGTGTGGCTATGTTGAAAAATGAGCTAGATCAAGATTTTTTTAAGTGCTCGATCAAGCAATTTTAAAACTCTTGATTGAGAGTTGATAGCTTGATAAAGGGTTTTCATTTCAAAGGCTCAGTCGAGGCTAAAGTATCAATTGAGAACTTTCAATGTGTATGGGTGTAAAAGAGAAACATACCACAATTAATTTCACTGTGTGTTGCATAGAGACATAATAAAGGATTATTATGGAGGTATTTCATAGATATTTGTAAATATAGGTCATAGTAATTGGAGTTACATATGTGTTTGAACATATCTATAACTCCAATTACTCTGTAAATAATATTTACACATAAACACTACATAAAGTTGCGATAAGGATGTTTTTATTTCTTCTTATTGAAAATATGTTTTATTAGATCTGATTATTCTATAATTGTATGTTTAATTTGAATTGAATTTGAAGAGGATATGTGTTAATAATATATATTTGACAGGACTTTGTAAAAATGTTAATTAAAAGATTTTTGGGTGCTTTTATTCGTATGCATCACGAATAGTAGCACCCAAATTTTTTTAAGCTCATGTATTAACAACTCGATCGAGATAATAACTAGAGCGATCTCCTAAGTTAATCGCACACAAACCCTTGATCGAGATATTAAAAAAATGCTTAAAATCTCAATTGAGGGCTTAAAAAAACAAACTTTTAGCCCCCATTTCTGCAAACTTATTTTTTTCTGACATCTTTGGCAGGCCTAAACCCTATCTTGGGACGCACCTTATGTGGCGGAATTCATACCAATGGATTCGTCAATGAATCATCTATCCATTGGCATATAGTTTACAAGTTTTTGAGTTCATATGATACTTTTTTATTTTCTTTGCAAACTAACACTTACAAACCTTGTCCACAACTTTGAATCAATGCAAAAAAATGAACAAAATAAAAATACACAACCAAAAAATTTAAAAAACAATATACACCCCCACATCAACGCGTCTTCTTCAAAATAATGGTTTTTGTTTTTCAATTTCTTGTAACTAGTAAAAATAAAGTTTACGTGCACATACATGTGTACAAAATGCAATTAAAATATGAAATGGTTTGTTTCAAAAATTAATAAAAAAATATAATTTTTGAAAATAAATTAAAAAAATGTGCGCCCCGATGAATTTTGTGTACATACATACATACATACATACATACATACATACATACATACATATATATATATATATATATATCCCAGAAATTATGCATTTTCACTAAATTATTATACATGCACACAAGACACTCGTTAACTTTTTTCTAAAATTTACTAGAACAAACATATCATTAAATGCAATTTGAAAATTTAAATAATAATAATATTTATTTTAAAAAATAAATGTGGAAAGACAACATAATTCCCTACAAATTAATTTTTTTGTTACATGTCAAAATTTACAAAGTATATATGAGTTTTGAAAGCTTCAATTTAATAAATGAATAAAAAAGTCAAATTTTCATTGTCACTTTTGGCCAAAAAATGTTACCCATCTTCATGGATTCACGCAGTACCAATATGTCTTTGGATGTTTTCATGCAGCTAAGAATTTTAATACAAGCTAGATGTAAATGAGGATTTAGGGAATACGAAATTTAAAAGAAGGCAACTATGTCACTTCAGGGAATGTGTTAATATATGTCATATAGACGGAAACATGTTTGAACCTCCAAAGCAGTATACATTTTTGAAACATACTTTTGGAATTTCAATGAATAGTGAAATCACATATATATTATGCTTGTATTTTTGTTACATTGGATATATCTTATGTTGAATAACGTGTCATGTCCCCATCCTAATGAGACTACTAGTTGCCAATGTTTCACCCACCTACTAGTTCCCTAGGTTGGGGAGGAGACATTAAATCTTTCAATAAGGGAGACATGGAACCCAAGAGAACCCTAATTTGTCATTTAAACATTAATTTGGGTCATGCAAATAATAAATATGGAGAAAATAAAGTGTCATTGCTTCATAAGGATGTTTGGAGGTTCATGGAGACCTTGGGTGGTTAGATTATTCCTCACACATGTCATGACTTAACCCCAAATTCAAAATTATGAGTAATGGAACATTCTTGGAAGCTGAATATATTTCAAGTAACATATCATGAGCCCAAGGATTCTAATGGGTGAAGAAGAGTAACTACCCATAGAAGAGGAAGAGGCTAGGAGGAAACTAGGTGCGACTTGGAGAGATATTCCCTACGTTTTATGACAACAATGATGGAATATTCTATGACAAGCCATACCTGATTTCAGACATATGACAATATGACATGTCATGACTAAAAATATCCTCAAAGAGGTCACACTTGGGGTTTGGTGGCAGCAATTCAAATTTGGACGAAGATGAAGGGTTGAGGAGAAGGACAAGTGTCATGGAGGTTACTAAACATAAAGGATGAGTTGGAGGAAGCCTATGGGAGTGAATTATATCTTGTAGGACATTAGGAGGGTTATAAAAATATTTCATGAGTAATGAAAATGGATTTTTATCATTTGAGAATTTTCCTTTGGCATTTTGGAAAGCACTAGCTTGTCCATTGCATTGTGAGTGCTCACTTACCCTGCTAGTGAGACAATTTCGAGACAGTGATATTCTCATCCAAGTTGGATGTGGGAGAGGAAACCCTGAACTATAATTTGAATCTTAATGGAGTTTTTTGACTAAATATAGTATTCTGGCACTTTTCGTGACCCATCTCTCCTCCCATTCTCTCAATCCCCACTTAAATATTTCCATATTCCTCTATGATGACGCACTTGTGTGAATGGTAGTTGTTCCCCATTGATTGTTGGTGATTCCAAAGCATGGGTGAATGATTTATGGCTTTGTAATATTTTTCACATCCTCTCTGTAATTCTAAACCCACATAAATACATATAAAAATGTCCACATTTCCAAGCTTTGTTGTGACTAGTTTCCATGTGTCGATTTCCCATTTCAATGGAGTTGTATATCTGATGTATGTTGCGAATTGAACATAATATTATATGATTTTAGTGATATATTAATATTATATTAATTATATATTCATCATACTATGTTTGGAGCCATTATATACAGAATTTGTGAGTCAAAGTTGAGCTTTTACATGCCATTTCCCTTAAGCAAATATCATTGAATTTATGCATTCAAATATGAAGCTTTACCGAATGTCGAGGGAAATATTCTCATGGAAAGGGTTGAAGGATTATGTTATGAAGTATGTTAATGAATTCCCCACATGTCAGAAAAATAAATTGGAGCACACTCATCCAGCTGGCCTCTTACACCCCTTTCTTATTCCAGAACAAAAATGGGAGAGAATTTCCATGGACTTCATCGTTGGTTTGCCCAAGGTATTTGGTAAGGATTGCATATTTTTGGTGGTGGATAGGCTCACTAAATTTTATCATTTCTTTGTTGTGACTACCACTTTCACTTCTTCACAAGTGGTTGGACTACGTTTTAAAGAAGTTTTCAGATTGCATGGGCTTCCTAAGAGCATTGTTAGTGACAGAGATAACATATTTTTAAGTGCATTTAGCAAGAAATCTTCAAAATGGTGGGGAAAAATTTGAAACCTAGCACAATATATCATCCAAAAATTGATGGCCAAATAGTGAATCAATGGTTGGAAGTCTACTTGAGGAACTATGTTAGTGGGAAGCAAAAAAAATGGATAAAATGGTTGCATTTGGGTGAGTTTTGTTACAATACTACTTTTCATATCTCCATTTGCATGTCTCCTTTCAAATAAATTTATGGTTATGATGAATACACTTTTATTGAACACACTTTTGCTGATAGTAGAGCTTCAAAGGCTAAGGATTGTATTGAAGAAAGTCAATAAATTTTGAAGGTTTTGAAAGATAACTTGCAGGTTGCCCAAAATCAACAAAAACAATATGTAGACCAACATAGAGTGGGGATGCGTTTCCAAGTGAATGACTTAGTGTACTTGAGGTTACAACCCTACAAACAAACCACCATAAAGGTTAAAGGTATGGTCCCTACAAAGTGATTCGAAAGGTTGGAGAAGTGGCCTATGAATTGGAGCTTCCCATGGGAAGTAAAATTCATAACGTATTTCATGTTTCATGTCTAAAGAAGGTTATAGGTCAGAATATTTCATTTTTAGATACTTTACCTCCTTTGGATGATGAAGGAAAACTTGTTCTATTCCAGACAAAATCTTGATAATAATGGAGAGAAGGTTAAGAAGCAAAACAATAAAAGAATACTTGGTACAATGGAAGGATTTTCCTAGTGAGGAAGCCACTTGGGAAGATGAACAAATTTTGCAGAATCCAAAATTGGAATTTTTTTAGGACAAGAAATATTGGGTGGGTAGGAATTTCATGTCCCCATTCCATTGGTACTACTAGTTGACAATGTTTCACCCACATACTAGTTCCCTAGGTTGGGGAGGAGACATTAAATCTTGCAATAAGGGAGCTACAAGACCCAAGAGAACCTTAGTTCGTCATTTACGCAATAAATTGGTTCATACAAATAATGAATATGGATAAAATAAAGTGGCATTGATTTATAAGGACATTTGGAGGTTCATGGATACCTTGGGTGGCTAGATTCTTCCTTACACATGTCATGACTTAACCCCAAATTCGAAATTATGAGTAATGGAACATTCTTAAAATGTGAAGAGGTGTCAAGTAACATATCATGAGACCAAGGATTTGAATGGGTGAAGAATATTAACTCCCCATAGAAGAGGAAGAGGCTAGGAAGAAACTAGGTTCCACTTGAAGAGAGATTCCCTGCATTTTATGACAACAATGATGGAAGATTCTATGACAAGTCAGACCTGATTGTAGACTTGATTATAGAACTACGACAAGTTAGACCTGATTGAAGAATTGATTCAATACCTATGGAAATATGACATGTAAGGGATAAAAATATCCTCTAATAGGGCACGCTTGGGGTTTAATGGAAAAAATTTGGATTTGGAGGAAAATGAAGGGTTGAGGAGAAGGACAAGTGTCATGGAGGTTACTAAACATCAAAGATGAGTTGGAGGAATCCTATGGGAGTTAATTTGACCTCAGAGGACCTTATGAGGGTTATAAAAACATGTCATAAGGAATGAGAATGGATTTTGATCATTTGATAATTTTCCTTTGGAATTTTGGAAAGCACTAGCTTGTCCATTACACAGTGAGCGCTCACTTACCCTGCTAGATAGCCAATTTCGAGAGAGTGAGATTCTCATCCAAGTTGGATATGGCAGAGGCCAACCTGAACTCTCATTTGGATCTTAATGCTTTGTTTTTACTACATATAGGAGGTTGTTATTGTTTGTGACCCATCTCTCTTCCCATTCTCTCAATCCCCACTTCAATATTTCCATATTTCTCTATGATGGCGCACTTGTGTGATTGGTGGTTGCACTCCATTGAATCTAATTGATTACCAAGAAATGGTAAATTATTTATGGCTCTGTAATATGTCTCCAATTATCTCCATAATTCGAAATCAACAGAAATACCTATGCAAATGTCCACATTTCCAAGCTTTGTTGTGACTAGTTTCCATGCGTTGATTTCCCATTTCAATGGAGTTGTATATTTGATGTATGTTGCGACTTGGATCTGATATTATATGATGTTAGTGAGATATTACTATGTTTTTAATGGTCTATATTCATCATACTCTAATCGGAACCATTATATACACAATTTGTGAGTCAAAATTGAACTTTTACATGACATTTCCCTTAAGAAAATACCACTGAATTTATGCATTCGAATATGAATATTTACACCTCTATTTTAGAATTATTAACCATACCAAATGGAAATAAATTAAGTATAATAAAATTCCACATACTCTATTTGACGAGTTGGGAGGGTTGCATAGGAGTTGGAGAGCCATTTCTACTCACACCCTAGGGGGAATTACACCATAAGTTTTACCATTTTTTCCAATGTTCCCAAATCGATTTTCAAATGTATATAACCTATCATAAAATTATCAGAGAGTCCATTGAGTGTTCCTAATAATTCCCATATCAGTCCCTACCAAATTTGATACCCTCTTGTGCCATTCAAATCCCCAAGAGTCAAGACAAATTTTCCCCAAAATTTTCTTTTGTTGGGGATTTTTGAATTGGGAGATTACAAAATGCATAATAGGCTACCAGAAAGTAAAAGAATTCCCTTAGGCTAACAACTTGTAGAATGATAAGGTAAAAAAATTATTTGGACAACAAAAACACCCTTCAAATAGATAAATCCACCCTCAAGTAAGCAAATATGCTCTGCATATAGACAATTTCAACCTTCAAAGAGATAGATCTATCCTTCAACAGTTATATATGCTCACCCACAACAAAGAAATGAAGAGAGAAGGGCCTAAACAAATTAAAACGTAGTCCTTATGATTTATAAAATATTGGGTTAGAGGGTCTGAAGGAGCATTAGAGAGGCCTTGAAAAACCACACCCAACAAAAAAAATTAACTACAAACAGAGGTCTAGATCACATGATATGAACTTCAAAATATAAGACTAGGTTCGGTAAAAAAAAAGGATGGAAGTTACCATGGGTAAAAGTGCACAAGAAACTTTAGGATTTAGAAAAATTAAAATTCCTAAACCAAGATTAGAAAAATTAATTCAAATTTGGGCAATCAAAGGACGATTTTAATAAACCAATAGTCAATATGAGTTGATTTCTGCATTTAAGAGGCAATGGCTAGGTCATAATTTTAAAAAACTAAACATAAATGGGGAAATCCCACAAAACAAGGGTTAGGGTTTAAGAAAAAAAAACAAAATTCTATAAATAATGCTCAGATCTAAAGGGAAGCCTTGATGAATACTAGATATGACAACACAACAACAAGATAAGAAGAGCCCCAACAAATTGAAGAAAATGTTGATGTAATTTTTTTTATTAGAGTTAGGATCTAGTGACCTTCTCTGATACCATGTTAGCATACGAGAATATGTGAATAACATATAACAATACATAACATGAAAAACATAACAATCCTATCCTCTTATCCATACAACAACAAAGAATCAAATATCAAAACAAAGAGAAAAGTGACAAAAAGAAGATGAGATCTATGTGGTAAAATGCTAAATGGGGAAATATCCACAAGAAGGTTGTCTTCTTATTATTCATCAATATTATCCAATCTTACAATAGAGAGCTCTCACACATCACACTACATATTCACAACATCTTTCATTGTTTCCATGTGTCATTGATAAGACCCTCTTGACTCTATTATACACTAAGAGGTAAGCATTAGAGGAATTTTGGGGTCTAAAATGGGCCTCCTAAGGAAAATAATAAAATAATAGTTAAAATAATAAAATAATATTGATTAATTTTGGAGGAAGAAAGAAAAAAACTACTTTTTGTGTTCGTATTTTCGACATATGTCCCTGTTTTTTTACTCAAATTTCGATCGGGATAGCTCGTTGGATGCGGAATTTGATTCCACATCCAACGAGTACCCACACTGCATACTTTTGACGGACCCCGCTACCCCAAAAATAAGAAATACTTGAAAAAAACGTGATGATGATGTCATCATCATGTTTTTCCAGGTATTTCTTATTTTTGGGGTAGCGGGGTCCGTCAAAAGTATGCAGTGTGGGTACTCGTTGGATGCGGAATCAAATTCCACATCCAACGAGCTCTCCCAATCGAAATTTGAATAAAAACACAATGAGATATGTCGAAAATACGAACAAAAAAAGTAGTTTTTTTTAATGACAAATATGCCAATTTAACCATTATGGTTGACTTATTTTATTGAAATTCTATTGGTTCTTGAATTCCAACTCACAAAAACTTATTTTGGCACGTTTTCTTATAAGGCCCATTTTAGACCCCAAATTTCCTCTAATGGAGGAATCACATCCCAATATTAGATGTATGATAAGTAATTTCACATATTTATATAATAAATGGTATCAAAAGTAAATTATTAGATAATACATGTGGGGTAACTCTGTTACATAAGAGTGGACATTATTACCTTCCAAATGAATACATTTAGTCATCATTACATATTCCAGTAGGGGGTTCATTCTCTCTCCTAGGGGGGAAATTACCAAATTTTGACCTACGTGATAGAAGGAAAGTGATATAATGTAATGAAAGAAAAGTAAGGGGGACTCCCTATTGATCCCACCTTAGTACATAGGAAAACAACTTGTCATTTTCTTGTATCTTGATCATGGGCTCAATGCGGCAATTTGTTTCCCTCAATTTCCAACTATTTTTTGTAAAAACAAATGCTAAGATTAATCTCATTCCTTGATGTGGCTGAGAAAGGAATTACGGTTGATCCTCCTCCTCCTTTCTCTATAAGAGAAAATCGATTTCAATATACACAAATAATTTTTCCTACAATAAAACAAAGCACTAATTTCCAACAATTTGTTTTGGATTCTTGGTGACTTGTGGCACTTGTTTTTATGATTTTGACTCTTGATTTATCTTGCGGTTTTCTTTTATGGTGTATTTATTCATGGTGGAGGTGAAATATTTCGAGTTTATTTGAAATCAAATTCAAGTTGTGGTTTTAGCTTCTGCATTTTGTTAGATATTTTTAGGTTTATGGTGTATTGATTTTATCTTTTACTATAGGCTTTTTTTCATTAACCATTCAAATCCAACTAGTCTAGGTGAGGTGATTTGGTCATCTTCCATCATTTCCACACTTCTTAAGCATTAATTCCTTCTCTTTTCCAGGTTGGAATTAGTTTACCAAGGGCATACTTCACCATTGGGGGACTTATGGATAGTTTGTCAACCTTAGAGGATTTATCAATTAGACATCTAGGGTGCTACCTAAAGAAGGGTGAGTTGGCTCCATCACCAAGAGACATAGGAACTGGGAATCAATTTTTATTCTTGACATTTTCTCTTACTTTCATTAAAAATATGAATATTTACTTGGTTTAGATTATTTTCCAAGCATATTAGGGCTGCAGATTAAACCCTGGGAAAATCCCATAGTGTCATATAGCGATCAAATTTGCATGTAGGAAAATTTTGATGGTTGTTTGATGCATTTTTTTATTGTTGTCATAAACTTTAACACTCAACCATATAAAAACCAAATAACATTAAATAGAATGCTAATCCTAATTAACAAGGACCCAACACGTAACTAACTTAACCAACTTAAGTGTTGAACACATTTCCCCTCAACATTTAATCCATTTAGGTGACACCAATATTCAAACTTAAGCACATTTCATTTGCTTCCCCTTACACTCATTCTTAGACATTTAAATATGGGTTGGCATCTTTAACTTGTAAGCATAAGATTAATCCATTAGTGTCACTCTTCTAAATTAAATTCCTATTTCGTATCCTTGTCATCTTTGAGAGTACCAAGGAAGCCTAAGTATTTGGGGTTACATTTCACATTTTTCTAACTCAAGACCCCATAGAGCTAATCTTCCAATTTTCTAATGGTTAATCACTAGGCAAGTATCAAAGAAAGTAAGTTTGATCAAGGGCACCTCCCATGGTTAGTTTGGGTCTTAACTCTTCCTTTGTGACATTTTGGGGTAGTGTCTCGAGTTTCCATCAATTTGATGATAATCGTCAAATCGCCTTTACTTGTTCTAACTATATAGGTTTTCCTCCTCTACCATTGTGCTATATGTTTCATTTGCACAAAACATAATGAAGTCTACCATGATTCCTCCAAATTCACACCCACAAAAACCACTTCCTTCAAATTCACACCCAAAACCACTTCTTCCGATTATCTTGAAATACTCTAGTCGTATGCACATCAAATCTCATCTTAATTTAAATTTTGTAGAATTCTTACTATTGTATATTTTGTACTAGATTTTTCTTGAATTTTCTCACCAATTTCCCCACATTCATATCTTGTCTTTTTTCTTTCAAACTTATTCCTTTACACAAAATCCCAAGAAATAACCAAATATACACATATTTCATGAATGGAATAATTTATTTTAATCCCTCAAATTTTAATACTCCGTAAATCAATTTATTTTAATATTTTTTAAGAATCACATTTCAAAGAAAAATCTATTTTAATATTTTTGAAGAATTACATTACACATTAAAATCTTAGTTAATATAGTGAAGAAATTGTATAAGATTTAAATCCCTCAGATTTCAATACCTATAAATTTTTTTATTTTAATAATTTTTTAGGATTACATTACAAATCAATAATAGGTCTAAAATCATTTTTTCATTTAAAATCTTAATAAATTCATAATTAATTTCAATACCTATAAAAAAATTTATTTTAATAATTTTTTAGGATTACATTACAAATCAATAATAGGTCTAAAATCATTTTTTCATTTAAAATCTTAATAAATTCAGAATTAAGAATTGTGGAGAATCTTCACAAATTCAGAGCTAAGCAAATGGGGGAAAGCATATTCAGCATTTCAAATCATAATAATTAATTCATTGCATAATTCAATATCAGATTGAATTTGCATCCATGGTTGAAGCCAAGGCATTAAAATATTAGATTTTTGACGTCTCCTTGAAAAGTTGAATGCATGTCAAATAAAATAGTGTATATTTTGAAGGAATATGTGGTTATACATGGCAAGAAAAGTCCAGGCAACGATCAGTTTCTACGTGCTGCTCGGAAACTCGAGCATTCTTCGGATAAGAGTTTTCGGAGCTCGTCCTCGTCTGCATTTTCGATTTCATCATCGCGGATGTCAATCATGGGAGCACTACCAATCTTCAATATCTCGACCTCCTCAGGCTGCAGTCGGAGCGATTGGGCAAGAACGTCCACAGTAACGTCGGCCATGAATGGATGCAGGAGGGCCTCGGCAGCGGTGATCCTCTTCCGCGGGTCGAAAACAAGCATTCTCTCCAGTAAATCCACCGCTTCGGGGGGCGCATGAGAAACCACGCTTCTCACAGAAGCCGTGGGCATGGTGGGTAACAAAGACTGCACATAGCGACGGACGCTCTCGTTCTCGTAGAAGTCGAGAGGATCGCTGTCGGAGGGTTTGGCCACCACGCTGACAATCCTCCGAAGGAAGACATCAGGGTCCAGTTTGTCGTGCAGGTTCGGGAAAAGAGCACTGTCGCTGTTGTCGTGGCCGAGCAGCTCTGCGAAAATGCAACCGAGAGACCAGATGTCAATGGCCGGGCTGTAACAACACTTGCCGCTAGGGCTTAAGAGGAGCTCCGGTGGCCTGTATTGGGCACTCACCACGAACCCGGTCATCTGGCTCGTTTGGGGCCGAGAGAGACCGAAGTCGCAGAATTTTACTATGCGGTTGGGGCCGATGAGAACATTTTCGGGTTTCAGATCTCGGTGCAGGATGTTTGCAGAGTGCAAGTACTGGAGGCCTCGTAGCAGCTGCCAACAACAACGGAAAAATTGCAATCTTATTATTATTATTATTATTTCTATATTGTAATCAGTGTAAGCTGAATTCATTGTATTTATAACCTTTTATTTTAAATATTTAGTTAAATTTGAAAAAGAGAAAAACTCAATTTAATTTTCCAAATTCACATTTCAAATTTCAAATTAGATTGTATGAGTATATAGATACCTGGTTCAGAATCAGTTTGCATTCATCGAAATCTTTATTCTCTTTTTTTTCATCATCATCTTTGTCATCTTCATCATCTTTATCATGAATGAGTTTGCATTCATCAAAATCTTTAGTTTTTTCTTTTTCATCATTTTCTTTTTCATCGTCATAATCATCATCGTCTTCATCTTCTTCATGGTCATCTTCTTCTTCATCTTCATCTTCTTCATGGTCATCTTCTTCTTCATCAGGGTCATCACCGTCTTCATCATCATGGTCATCTTCTTTGTCTTCGTCATCATGGTCATCATCTTCATCTTTTTTTTCTTTTTTATCATCATTATCATTTTCATCATCATCATCCTCATCATGATAATCACTGGTATTATTATTATTATCTATATTGTCATCATCATTGTCATCACTAATACTGTTATCATTATCTTTAATATCTTCATTATCTCTGCTACTGCTGCTGCTATGATCATCTTCCTCGTCATCATCTTCGTCATCGTCACTACTATGAAGGAAACCATACAAATCAGATTCCATTTTGTCCAAAACAACGGCAAGAGAGCCAAAACTTGGCTCCATAATATCAACGATTCTGATGATAAAAGGATGGGTGACTTGCCGAAGAATTCGAACCTCTCGCAACAGTCTCCTGGTGTTCAAATCGTTTCGGAATATGTCGTAAAATACCTTCATGGCAAGTGGGTGGGCAGGAGCCTTGGAATTGTGCTGAGCAGAGCACACATATCCATACTGCCCCATGCCCAAGATGGACTCAACCTCGTAGTCATCATCCACAAGGAAGAAGAACCTATCGCGGGAACCCATTCGTATAACGTATGTCTTCTTCCCTTGACACGGAAGACTGTGCAGATCAACTGTAGCTACTTCATTCTCCTCTTCATACGTCGATGACGTTGATGACGTTGATGTGGAACTAGAAGCCATTGATTCGATAACCTCTGTTACAGTATGAAATTATATCAGAGCACTGTTAGAATCGGTATCAGTAGAAGCTTAGAGCGAACAGCAGGAAGAATCATTTCCAAGAAATTAAACTTGTGCTCTTCGAGGAGACGCATTAGATGTCTAAAATGAGGTAGTTACAGCAACGGAAACCAATAAGCGTTTCCAACGGTTTGTTAATGCATCGATTGACACACCCTTATCTAAAAGTATGGTGTATTAGATAATAATGAATTAGGGATTGTGTGAGGAAAGATGCACCAGAATAACCTTCACATACCATTTAATTATAAAAAAATAGAAAAAAAAAAATCCGGATGTAAGTTTCACATTTGTTTATAATGCTTTTTAATGTAAGTTTCACATTTTTTTATAATGTTTTTTTATTTATAATTATGATCGTAGCAAAAATGAAAAGTGGGCTTATACATTTAAAGTCGCTTGTATTTTTTTTCAATTTTTTTGAAAAAACTTATTTAAAGAAAACAAAGTAAGTTAATATTAGGCATGAGGTATGAGATAAGAGGTACTCATATCATTTCTTATTTTTAATCAAAGTTATCTTTAAATCTAGTTGGAACTATGATAAAAGTCATAGGTTCATCTCATTGTTGAGAATTTTTCTAATAGATTTGTGTTTATAGGATTTTGACACATTTTAAGATAGTTTAGATTGTTTGATTTAAAAAAATAATTACAATAATGTTAGAACTATTTATTTGAAGAAAAAAAAATAGTTGGACTGACTCATATCATACACCTTAATTTTATAACAAAAATCTAAAATTTTAGGTCTTAACACTGTAAAGTTCACAATTTGAAATGCTTCGCGCCTCATCAGATTCAATATTTTTCCATTGCATTATAGTTTCTCTATTATTCTTCCAAAAAATCCAATCACTATTGGGTGAGTGCACAAAGTTGAGGGGCCTTTTAGATGCAATGGTAGAGTGAAGTCAATCATTCAAGATCCATAAAATAGAAATCATCCCAAGCAATCCCGACCCTGCCAAGCCTAGTCCCAAGGCTGCCAACATGCTTTCCAATTAAGATAGTTAAAACAACGAGCACATGTTATAGTGCACAAAAGCACGCTCATGTTGTAGTTTGCAAAATCGCACATGCATTATATAAAACCCTTTTTATGGTTAAAACAGGTCATCCCGTCATTTTCTCCGCAACCACGCTAATCTGGATTTATGCAAGAACACAACATAATACACAAATAACCATAGAAACAAATATGCAGCGGAAATAACACTTCATTTCATTAATCAAAGAACTGAAACTTGTTTACATACACAATGGAAATAAAATATAGCTAGAGTTCTGGTAGCTTATCTCTGAGAAGAGATGTGGCGGCTACATGCCTCTGAACTCTATGTTACAATGAGGCTTGAAGGCCTATATATTATTGAGAAACAATGGAAACCCTACACATCCAAAAACCTAACCCTAAGAGGTGAAACACCAGAATGTGGGCCTCGTTGGGTAACTTGGTACATCAATTTCCCGGGGTTGTAACTTTGGCATACTACCTCCATTTGACGCGCATGTTACATCGTTAGAAACATCTTTTCAATGACTACATCCATAAATAATAAATACTGAGTCTGGAACGGACTCATATTTTCCTGACATTCGATGCCGAAAAAACGTCATTTAGGGCCTCAACGGCTATGGAAGTTTAGGACCCGAAAATTGCCAAAAATAGTAAATTGTGTTACAATTAAGGAAACTGAAAAATTGAAAGAAATAATGGTGGGGGTCCAAGTGGAATAGGAGGGTAGCCACCAATATCCTCCTAGATCACACGTGCTAGAATGATTTCGAGCAGAGCAAAAAGAGCAAGGGTGAAGCCGTTTTGGGTGAGAAAAAGCCAACAAAATCAACCTTGGGGATCAATCTCTTCCTTGTGAGGTGTTTTCTCCAAATCCTCTCATGCTAATTTCCGTATATTATTCAATAATGTATATGCCCTAATATGAATTTAAACCAATTGTTTTTTGTTTGTATGCCCATAAAGAAATTTACATGCCCAATGGAAACCAAAACCCCAATTTAATCATAAAAACCAAATCACTTTGACTATTTGCATATGTATATTCACAAGCATCCTTCTAAATCTAGACCAAAATTCGCATGCCCAATAGGAACTAAAACCCCAATTCACCCATAAAAAACAAATTTGAATTTCACTATTTGCATATGCCTATTCACAAGCATCCTTGTGAATCCATACCAAAATTCACAAATATGCAAAGTTTGTTAAGTATATTGCAAGTTTGCATAAGTAATTTACATGCCCAATGTAAATCAAAAACAAAATTTACTCATAAAAAGAAAATCAACTTCACTATTTGGACAAGCATCCTTGTGAATCCAAACCAAAATTAACAAATATGCAAAAGTTTGTCAAGTATATTGCAAGGTTGCATACAACTAAAAAAATATTCAAGTAGAATTCATATCTTCCCTAAAATACATAATCAAACATGGTAAATCCCTTGCCTCTATCTGAAATATCGAAGTTGGTTGTCCAAGAACATTAATAAACACCTTATAGTTTTGATTAAACTTCCTAATCCAAGTGTTAAAATAGGGTATAGAAGATTCACATACTTAACAAATATTTCCTCTTGACTAAAGGGTACTTTTTGGTTAAGGTCAAGACAACAGAGTTCAACAATAGGCTCTACAAACATCAAGATACATAGGGAGGTTGATGTGTTTGATTACATGACAATCACATACTATCATACATGATAAAATCCAGTGGAACCTTGCAACCATAAAAGACACTATACATAATTATGCAAAGTCTCTCATGGGAATATATAAAGAGTGAATACAACTAAAATAACATCAAGCAGAATCCATAAATAGCCCAAATTACATATAAAAAAAGATGCTAAATGGACTTTGGAGTCCAAAAAAAATCACGCTACAAAAAAAATTACATATCTATCAAAATCCTTCCATATATTGGGATTTTATTCACCAATAACACCTTCTTCCACCTCTTCTAGGCTCTATCCCTTGTCTCAACTCACAATTTGGGAGTTGGCCATGCAAGGGCATTAGTCATAACCTCACAATTTCGATGAAAATTCATAATCCAAGCCTTAAAATAAGTTAGAGGAGCTTCCCAATCAACATATTCACATAGGACATTTTGTGTACACATACATATGGAAATTGGAATTAATACTTGAATTTACGACATAAATTTAAGATGAAAATAAGTTAAATGTTTAAATTCTTTACTGTAAAATTCAAGATCAATTTTAAAATTTAAATTATAAATAGTTTATGTTGTTATTTGTCGTACATTAGTTTTACACTTTTCATTTCTTAGAGATGTCATTATACCATGTGTTTATTTTTCTAATGATGTTTTATTTGTATTTATGATTGCAGTGCTTACTATGGACCATAATGTAGATATATTGAGAGTTATTGGTCATCTAAGAGAGATTGGTTTTGCTTGGAGGGATGGAGATGAACTCTATCGCTCCTTGTCAGTATCATTGCTGACCATAGTGGATATGATCAATAGATCAAATGATGCTTTGTATAGCATAGCATCCTAGGAGAAAAAAAAGATGAGAATATGTTGATGGTTTGAGCTACAACGAGATCAAGAAGATAAAAATAACAAAAGAGCACATATATACACTATTTAGAGTGCCTGGGATGTATGACATTCCACAGAGTAGTAGACCACATATTTCGATTGAGTGGTGTATCTGTCAACCCATTAGAAACCATTGGATGGACAAATGGTACATGGTTTTTGATATTCCCTTGCACAACAACATGGAAGTACTGTTGTACTTCCTCTGAAAACTTTATGGAGAGTTTGTGATGGGAAAACATGTCAAATATTTTGACATGTTGGGGTTCCAGGGCGCTGGTAGGGAGATGCCACAAAACCGACCCAATGCTAGGCATAGAGATGCTAATTGAAAAATACATTCACCCCGTGTCCAACTACCGAGGCCAGACATCCCTCCTGCACATGATATGGTTACCAAGACACATGAGGCATTTATTACACTAACTAAGATGATTTCCCGACACACCACAACTATTGACCATGCATGTCCCTCTTCCTCTGGTGGGGTACAACCACCAGCTTCTGGTGGTAGAGGACCATCTATTGGTGGGAATAGACCAAAATCCCATGTTCTCTAGAGAGAGCCACACTTGTGCACAAGATGTGGTCAATCCTGTTATAGTCGTGGACCTACACATGGTACTTCTACGATGGTTGGTGGTCAGTTAATGGCATTGTTAAAACTCTATTGTTGTTCAATTTTAAATTTTTCCATATTGTACACATATTAAAATATTCTTAATATATGCAATTTTTACTCTTGCAGGAGTTTGATGCCTCTAAGGGGGGTGGTAGTGCACCCAGTGTGGTTGTATCTGAGGCTCAAACAACCAACACCGAGGTAATATTTCAACATGTGTCATTTTGTTAATACATATCATTTTGTTAATACATGTGTTATTCAATTAATTTGTTAAATGGTCTAATATTTACAATTTTTGAAGTTGCAAGAACCCCATTTTGAACAGGATGCTAGAGACATTGATATCAGTGAATCCCCCCCAGGTGGATTTTATGATTACCTCAGGAATGTAAGTATATGGTTAATGAATGAATCTTGTTCAAATTATTTAAATTTATTATTGTACACTCCTTTATAGATTGCTAATATTTATAGTTTTTAAACTTGCAAGTGCTATCTGGATCTGCAAAGGGGCAAGAAATTGTTGGAAGTGGTCCCTCCCATGGGGGAGATATGTCCCAGGAAGGGGTAAGTATATTGCAATATGTTAGTTTTTCAGTACATATTATTCCATCCATTCATGTCCATGTCTAAATATGGTAACACTTTATGACTGTAGACATCATCGCAAATCCTTGCACCACCTCTTTGGTTTGGATCTCCCCGTACTCTAAACATAGATAAGTGTGTTTTCTACAACATACGACCCTCTTCCTTAAAAAGAGCGGGTGTCCATGACAATGAACTTACTGAGTCCACGGTAATGTATAAACTTCCAATGGCAGTTGTTGGTTAGCTTTGAATTCACTTCAAAACTAGTTTTTCTTAATGTTATTTTCACATGTTTACAACATCAGGATGTAGAGTCATCCGTGCCAGACCTTACCGGGGTTTTTGATGCTGCAATCAATGCTACATATACAATGGGGATAAGTCACATAGGTATCTACTTGAATATTTGTAATTGTACAATTCATTTGTAGTTAGACATGAAATATGTCTAACTATTTTAGCATTTGGTGAATGTAGCCATGGGCCTGGTCCATTAGTGCACATGAATGAGGTTGATTTTCAACCTATGGCTCCTCTTGCTACTGAAGAAACCCAGTCTCATGCCCCAGAACAATTTTTTCGGTGAGATTTTCATTATTTACATAATTCGTTAGTACTTTCACATTCATGTACATGTTGATAATTGTTGAGAGACTTGACATAGTTTTTTTTATTCGTAGAGAAGCATTGCAGAGAGACTCTCTGCAAGGAGGAGGACACCAGAGGCATCTATACCCCGGATGGATGCAATGAGTGTTTGTTTTATGTACAATTGAGTAGTATTTTAATTTTTCAAACTTTTTTTTTATTGTTGGACGGTATTAGTTCAGTTACCTGGTCAAGAAATATTGTCATTGATTTGCAATCGCCAGAGATGCACAGTGGTTGTGGATAGAGGCAATAAGCATCAGAGTTGGGAAAAAACAAGAGAAAGTTAAAGTTTTTATGTGTTAGTCTAGGACAAATCTATATCTTTTTGTATAAGAGGAAGCTAGATTTTAGGCGTGGTATAGGACAAATGTACTTTTTTTTGCAGTTACATCAATGATGTTTTTGATACATGTACATTGACAAGACATATAAGGGCCTTCTATTTTTGTATTATAACTTTCATGATATAAAAAATATTTCATATCAAGGCTCTTGAGATATTCATGGTTCAGTCTTTTAAGTGTGATCATACATGTGTGGCCAAGAATGTTTCTATGTGTAATGTTCCCAATTTTTGATAGATTTTATGATTCAATGGAGATATTAGTTATAAATTTGAGAACAATGCACAATTACAATATTATGTAATGACAACAGTGTACATTTAAATGGGTACATATACAATGTTAAATTGTATTCACAAAAACACAACATACCTAACACACATAAGCACCCAACACACCTAAGCAATTGACCCAACTAAGTGGAATACAAAATCATCTTACCCACATAACAACCTAACTAACATTTAAAGGATGCACAAAGTTTGTGACACCTAAGTGATGCACCTGTGTGGTCTACATAAATGAAATTGGTGTTTGGCATGATGTCTTTCATCTAACGAATATATGGGATACACATCAAACCTAAAAGTATCAGAGTATAAGGTTGATTCAAAATAATGGTTATGATTCTTTATTGTTGTATCTTCTGCAAATTGTTTTATCATTTTGTTAATGCACATGGAATTTGATGAATCACCTCGAGGTCCAACTTTGGAAGAGATGAAAATTATGTCGTATTTTATTAAAGTTTAAATTGATTAGGGAAGTACTATTCTGAATCTTGTTTTATAAATTTATGTTTATGGCGTAGTATTTGAAACAATCGTACTATGAAGATATATATTTTGTAATAATGGCGTAAAAGGTATTCCACTTGTTTCTAAACATAAGCATGTTCCATTACATTGTTAATGACGTAATGGAATTGTCTCCTAAAAGTTTTATTATGGTGATAGGGAGAGTTTAGATAGGGAATTATCTGAGGAAGAGTTTTTCACTACATTGACTTATATGAAGAATGCTACATATCTAGGTATATGTGAATGGCTTATATCCTTTTGAGTTTTACAGACCATAAAGGTGGGATACTATTCATGATGACTTTGTTCAATTTTGCCTCTCAAGTTTCAATTATTTAGAATTCTTTTATGAGTTTTTCAACAAGGGAATGATTAAGATTATTCCTAGAAAAGTATTTAGGGATTCTATTGGTGGTCGAAAGTCTATATATTTTATCATGGTCACACATAATTTATGGATAAGCCTTTTTCATCATGTGTCTTATCACTGGAACGTATATGACTCACCAGGAGCATAGAATAGTCACTCTTTTGGCTTCTACACAGGATGCCATGGAGTGGAAAAGGAAGCATATGCAACAATCCTTGACCTTTAAAACTGACTTTGAAAAATCATATGATAAGGCCAATTGGTTCTTTATTTCTTGGATGTTGACCTATTTGGGTTGTGTCCATCAGTGTTATGGAGAAAAATTCCTATGGATTAGAGTACCACAACAGACAGAGTAACCACAGAAATCAATCCATTCCCACTATGCAAGACATATAAATATCTAACACTAAAGGATCGCAAAACATATCTTATTTCGGATGGTTGATGTAGATCCCCATTGAGCTTTTCCAATCCCGCTTGTGTTATCAATTTGCTCTCTCAACAATCAGCAAACAAGACAACCATGCTATATAATGGTGTTAGACCTACTCTAGCATATATAATCAATAATGTATAAACAATTAAAAGAATCCATGGATTCAATATTCATTTAAATGGACATCATTGGAAAGGAAAATATATTTATATTAATATAAATCAGAGATTACAAGAATGACAACCTATGTTGCAACGTCTACGAACCGAAGAAACTGAGTCCTCCACCTGGGCATCCACCACCTCAATCCTCCATCTCTCGATAGCAAGCTCACAAGCAAAGGCAAGCTTGGGAAGAACAAAAAGTGCTCCAAGGGACAAAGGGATGCAAACTCAAGTATAATTAAGCTACGAAAAAAATGGACTATAGTTTTCTTGCTCTTCAATTCCTTCCCCTTTCAATATATCCAAAGGGTTCCTTATATAGTGCTTAAATGGGGTAATTGAAGTTCAAATCTGAGCGATCTCAAGGTATATGGAAGGCCAAGAGACAAGTGACTCATATCCACATCAAGGAAAACTCCAAAACTATTTGGCCTTTTGGACACATCCCGATGTACGCGGGTTTAAGGGTCATATCCGCGTATATACGTGGGAATGGGTTTAAAAGTCGCATATGGAAAATAACATGTGTTTTTAAGGATGATATTGGAAACATAAAAGGTACAAAAATAGTCCATGGGGTCCAAAGAGTTTGCAGAGGGATAGGGAAGACCATAAATATGTGATCTACCATGTGTGGTAAAATCAGCTATAATAGATGCCTCCTAATGTGTGAGTTCATAGGGATGATGCGATGGACGAAATACATTATAAGTCCATCCCAGAAGTGGAGTGATGAAGAACTAGGTGGAAGAACTAGCCATCCAACAATATAGTACAAATATCTCTGCATATGACTGCAAATACATATAACAGTCCCGGATACATGTCCATACATAGGCATGATACAAAATATGACATGTGTGGTCATCACCATGTACAATATAGATAGATCAGAATCTCCATGATGAAGATATAGAAAGGATCATGATCTCCATAATGGATGAAGATATTTGACATACACTGGAATCAATTCACAAGGCTGAAATCTCATGAACACTGGCATGATCAAGGAGGTAGAATATCTAGAATGCCACCAATCTGGGAAGTCTTCTACATAAACTGCTATGAGTACATGTCCTACTATGTGAATAAATGTGTCGAGGTCGAACATAGTAGTCCATCGTCTGATTACCAGTCATTGATGTATACCGTTAATAGACGCGAGATCACCCACCAATAATGAAAATGGGAATCAAGGTACTAGAGTGCAATCTAACAAGTGTGAATAAATGTGTTGAGGTCAAACACTTGAAAGAATCCATCGATCAGGGGACACTGATGTATTCCCAAAATTTTCGATGGCGAGAGAACCTACCACTGATCACTGTAAGTCTCAAGGAACTCAAATGAATCTAGACTCCTATCCCAGAATAAATGATCTGAAGTCGATGGGATGAAATCCACTGGAAGGAGGGAATTAAGGCATCCCCCATCATCCAACATGAGGTACTCATCAAAGCTATATAATGTGGAAGGACTCGATCATATCGTGCATGAACCAATACTAGTACCGGGAATGTCCGACATGCAAAGTCAAGAAAACTGAGGAATGGATGACTTAGGCTTCAAATTCCTTTGAGCAAGAGCATAAAGGTGAATGGTGACTTAATGTAGGCAGCATAGAATCATCATACAAAATTGGGACATCTCTGCAACACAGGAGGCATCGATAGAGGCTCCATAGGGACTGGAAGCTTAACCAGTCAGTGGAGATAAAATCAGAGAAACGAGTACAACTCCTAAAGTCAAACTATTAGCCCAACCAATGGATGTGATATACATTTCTCTATTTGAAGGTGACACGACTCGACTACTACCAAAGATAACATATTTTCTTGTCCGCCTTTTTGGTTTTTTAATTTTTTTTTTGGGGGCATTTTTTTCAGATATTTTGAAAATCTTGAAAAAGAATACAAGTGCTTTATAGTTACAAATATAGGAGGAGATGAGTGTCAAGGGACAAACAAACTAGTTCCAAGCAGTGGAACATACCTATGCTCAATGCAAGGAAACATGTGTAGGATAATGACACTCAAGGGAAAGTCCCCTCCCTGTAAAAAATAGGGAACCAAGCTGCAAAAGATATATAAAAAGGCTCTACTTGGCTAGACATGAGACAATCTCGGGATATATGGCTGATAATCAAAGTAAGGGAAGCCGACATAAGGCTCAATAAGGCAAGCAAAACTCATGATAATGTAATTACAACTTGACATGTGCAAGGGAGTCCCGAGGAAATGGCCAGCATAAAGTTCAAGAGGAGTATGAAGCTCTTGCTCAAATTCATGGCAGGACTAAAAGGGACTCTCGGACCTAAGAGAAGACTCGCGTCATGGGTACCAAATGCAAAAGTGATCTAACTAGGATACCCATGTATAGGAAAGCTCTGTCATTGACATAGTACCACTTCTAACAACAACATGAAGGTTCCATGATACCATGGAATGGGTTTGTACCTAAGTTTAATATGGAATGGTCATAAGGAAATGCATAAGTGCAAGCAGATGTGATATCCTAACCTATATTCCAGTTCAAACATAATACCTGTGATAGGAACGAATGGGTCGAAACCTAGGAGAGAGTGTATAAAAATTGGACCCTACATGACAACCATATTATTCCAAAACAACCCAAAATAGTCAATAAAGAATCCAAACTATAGGATATAGGGAGGAATGATCATGACAACTACACCTAAAGGAAACAATGTGGTGAACGATGGCACATAAAAAGGAAAGTAAGGTGTAGACCCAATGTTCACACATCCACTACCACTCCCGTCAGGGTGACCACCGGTGTAAAGACCGAGAGAAGGGAGTCAACATTTTCCATAAATGGAGTAGAGGGCGGAATGTGACCACTCCCAAATCTATGAGCACAGTAAGGGGCTATGATACCCCCAAGTCCAACACCAGGGTCCATACTAGGACCAAGGATGGGTGATAGGATACAAGGCATGTTGAAATAAAAAGGACCCAAACTCAAGAAAGCATAAATATTCTCAAGTAACCGCGATCCCAAAAGCCAACTAACACACAAAGAGCACATTCCAAAGAAAATCTATAGCCAAAATACAAGAAAACCGAGGGGACAATATGTGATCTCCCGAATGCAGCAGGTATGTCCCTCCAAGGAGAGGCTTGAAACTCCCATACACTACAAGTGAATGTACGTAACCAATTATAGTGTCCCTTAGCTTCAACACATAAAGTGACTATGTTGTCTGACCTCTACGTGGCCAGGACACTTACAAAATAACCTCTACAAGTACCCCCTGTGATACCTAGGTAAGGCAACTAAGTCACCCTAATATAACCAATGCTCAGGTGGACAGTTGTAGGCAGGATCGACCGTATGGGAAGGGTAGCAAAGCCTGAAACTCAAAAGAGTCCCCAGATATGAATACAATCTTGGAAATATCTTTGGCGCTCACAGAAAGTGACTAGGGGTCATCCCAATCACAATCATGTGCACTGCCTCGTGCTTAACTCCCGTGTAAGAGGAGCATCCTGAGAAACACTAATTATACCAAGGATTTCACTATCTCACCTAGATAGACACCTACTTGTTGTTTTTTAGTAGTCTTGGAGAATTAACTAATGAACTATTCCAAGACTCTAAAACCTAATCTTGTTGATGCACCCTATAAAAGAAAAGAGTGTCATTCAATTTATTATGTGTTGATTTTAATTGGTTGTAATTACTCAAAGGGAAATGATCATGCAACTAATGAAGTTATGACTCAATAGTGAAGTAAATATGCACACCATACCAAAAAATGCTAAGTGCATTCTTTGTCAAATGAAAAATAGGGTATGCCACTACATGAGATGCATAAATATATATTCCTTTCATAATGCCAATGCAATCCTTCCTATATGAAAGCCTAAATAAAACTCTCATCCAAGCAATCCAATGCAAGTACCTCCTCAAATTCATATGCAAAAAATGAAATTACCTTGTATTTTTCAATATAAAAGAATGAAAAATGCAATAAAAGTCATCTAAAACTCTCAGTCTCTACATCAAGTATAAAACACAATCCCGGCAAGACACCGAGACAAAAAAGAGTAATGCACTAATGGAAAAACAAAAAGGATAAATGACTAAAACTACTTTCAAAGAAAAATCAATGAAAAGACGGTCTCTGATCACAAAAGAAGCATCCAACAAACAACATCAGAACCAAGGAATACCCAACCACACTCACAACCCACCTAGAAACTTCCCACAACATCTAACTCACCAAAAGGTAGGATGTACACGACTGTTTAAAGAATAGCTACATATATATATATATATGCGACTTTTGGCCAAAAATCCATGTATGTACGCGACTTTTGGCCAAAAATCAACGAATGTACGTGACTTTTGGCCAAAAACCTGCGTATATAGAGAAGACAGTGGTAAAAAGCAGGCCAAAGGTCAAACCAATAAAGGGGAGTGTCAATGGATGAACATAATATAAAATGGAACACATAAACAAGGAGAAACAAAGAAGTCAAGAATATCAAGCACATTGTGCCCCCAAACCCCAAAGAAAAACAAAGAACATCCCTAGTGGAGTCTCCAATTCTGTTACGGAGAAAAATTCCTATGGCTTGGGGTACCACAACAGACAAAGTAACCACGGAAATCAGTCCGTTCCCAATATGAAAGAGATATAAACATCTAACAATAAAGGATCTTGAAACATACCTTATTTCGGATGGTTGATGTAGATCCCCATTGAGCTTTTCCAATCCCACTTGTGTTATCAATTTGCTTTCTCAACAATCAGCAAACAAGACAAGCATGCTATATAATGGTGTTAGACCTACTCTAGCATATATAATCAATAATGTATAAACAATTAAAAGCATCCATGGATTCAATATTCATTTAAATTCACATCATTGGACAAGAAAAGATATTTCTATTAATATAAATTAGAGATTACAAGAATGACAACCTCTGTCGGCACGTTTGCGAACTGGAGAAACTGAGTCCTCCACCTGGGCCTCCACCACCTCAATCCTCCATCTCTCGATAGCAATATCACAAGCAAAGGAAATCTTGGGAAGAACACAAAGTGCTCCAAGGGACAAAGGGATGCAGACTCAAGTATAATCAAGCTACGGCAACAATGGACTATAGTTTTCTTGCTCTTCAATTCCTCCTGCTTTCAATGTATCCAAAGGGTTCCTTATATAGTGCTTCAACGGGGTAATGGAAGGTCAAATTTGAGCGATCTCAAGGCATATGGAAGGCCAAGAGACAAGTGACTCAGATCCACATCAAGGAAAACTCCAAAACTATTTGGCCTTTTGCACACATCTTGATGTACGCAGGTTTAAGGGTCATATCCACGTATATACACGAGAATGGGTTTAAAAGTCACGTATGGAAAATAACATGTGTTTTTACGGATGATATTGGAAACATAAAAGGTACAAAAATAGTCCATGGGGTCCAAAGAGTCTACAGAGGGACAGGGAAGGCCATAAATATGTGATCTACCATGTGTGGTAAAATCAACTGTAACAATCGGTATGATTCCATGGTGAGCACTCTGTTCACGGAAGTTTCATCTTTTTTTAGGTTGATAGGGTCTTCTATCCTTAGGTTTTTTTTCATCATTTGGTTTTTTAGGGTTATCATTTTCCCCATAACTTATAATTATTGATTACTAAGGATCTCAATTGTTTGCATTAGTTTTCTCGTATTTGTGGTCAAATTCATGGTATTCTTCTCATTGAGTTTCTAGTATTTGTGGTCAAATGCATGGTGTTCTTCTCATTGGGTTTCTAGTATTTTTGGTCAAATTGATGGAATTATTCTCCTAAAAGGTTTTGAGATGGTTTACAACCTAATCCAACCTGACACTCTTCCTTTGGTTTAAGTGGAAAATGCTAGTTTTATGTGAAACTTGAGTTTTTAGACACATTTTTCTCTTCCTTGGGGTCCATGTTCAATGCTCACAAAACCAACTTTTTATTAGTATGTTTGAATGTCTCCCTAGACTACATCCCTATTTCTTGGCCTTCTATCAAGCTTTTTGTTGTTGCATGATGTTCACGTATTCCCTTTGAAGTTGGGTTGTTGTCAATCATAATGTGTGATTGGTGTTTCGAGAGATCACCACCTATGTTTCGTATCTAATACCATAATGACCTTCCATTTGGAGGGGATTTCATATTCTTCAAGCATGTCATCTTTCTTATCCATATGTATCAGTTTCATTTTGAGTTTACTATTAAGTTTGTTCACATGGGATTTTTTTACCTCGTACTTCCTTCTTTCCACAGTTAAATCATGTGCATAATTGATTTCCTGGTTCTTATGCTAGGTCTCCATCTTTTTCATTGCTTTAGCCATTTCCTCCTGCATTTTATCTTGCAAATGCTCACATATCCTAGATAGTTTCTCTCTCTTCTCGGAGGATCTCTCCATTTTGTACCAAGCCAAACCTAATTTAACCCAGTCACTAGATGACTAGGATAAATTAATATGGAAATGACCTTCTTTCCAATTTCTAGTCTCAAGATTGATATGAGATCCTACAATAAATTCTCCTCCACACATATATTGAAAAATCCTTTCTCCTTCTAGAAAACACAAAAAAATAATTTTTCTTGGTTGACAATGATGGGAAATAAGTTGAAATTTCAACACCTCATAGCTAATAACAAAATTCTCGACATCTACACATGGAACAATAGTTTGCAACAAGTATTTTTCAAGAGGGGAATATATACACTCAACTTCAAACATATATCAATCAATACTTCTTTCCAATTATGCGTAGCACCCTATTGTGGCTATCCTTTCTTCTTTGTGATGCCGATAAAACACAAACCATCGACATATATGTTTAAGCCCGCCTCCTATAGGCTATCAGGGACACCTGTTGAGTCCCTACCCGAGGAATAGAATTCCAACCGTGCATCAAAATTGGGTTCCTATGGGTCAAGAAAGTGTGTTTAGGGTGGTTCCATGTGAGAATGCTAGCCAAACATTCAAGGTTGAGGAATTTGCAAATTTGAACCGTATGTGCAAAAATTTCACATTCCCTTACTAAGAAAAATCCTAGTTTCCAAAATTGACCTGAAACATGATCCCTTTTCTATGTACCTAGAGTAGAGAGTCACCCCTAGCACTATCCCTATGTCCTAAATCCAACGGATTCGATGGTTCACCAATCCAATCCACGGTCATCATTCTATGGCACGTTGAATCCCACATCCTACACGCTTTTAGGGACACCTGTTGAATCCCCACCGAGGGCATAGAATTATAGCCATGCATTAAAATGGGGTTACAGTGTGTCATGCAATAGTTTTTTGGGAGGTTCCATGTGGGAATTCTAGCCACACATCCACAGTCAATGAATTTTCAAAGTTGACCCCTATGTGCAAAAATTTCACATTCCCTTATTGAGCAAAACCCTAGTTTCCAAAATTAACCTAAAACATGATCCCTTGTCCATGGACCCAGAGTATAGGTCCACCCCTAGCACTATATCAATGTTTGGAATCCAATAGATTCGATGGTTTGTCAATTCGATCCACGGTCATCATTCTATGGCACGTCGAATCCCACCTCCTACGGGCTTTTAGGGACACCTGTTGAATCCCTACCCGAGGCATAGAATTCCAACTATGCATAAAAAAAGGGTTCCAGTGGGTCATGAAAGTGTGTTTAGGGAGTTTCCATGTGGGAATTCTAGCTGCATGTTCATGGTCAAGGAATTTGAAAATTTGACCCCTATGTGAAAAAAATTCACATTCCATTATTGAGTAAAACCCTAGTTTCCAAAATTGACATAAATAGGGTCCCTTCTCCATGGACCTAGAGTAGAATTCCACCCCTATAACTATCCCAATGTCCTGAGTCCATTGGATACAATGGTTAATCAATTTGATCCACAATCATCATTCAATGGCACGTTGAATCCCACCTCCTACAGGATTTGAGGGACACCTATTGAATCCCTACCCGTGGCATAGAATTCCATCTATGCATCAAAATGGGGTTTCGATGAGTCATACAAGTGTGTTTAGGGAGGTTTCATGTGGTAACAATAAACACACATTCACGGTCAAGGAATTTGAAAAGTTGACCCCTATGTGCAAAAATTTCACATTCCCTTACTCAACAAAACCCTTCTTTCCGAAATTGACCTAAAACATGATCCCTTGCCCATGGAACTAGAGTATAGGTCCATCCATGGCACTATATTGATGTCTAGAATCCAACAGAGTCAATGGTTCATCGATTTGAGCCATGATCATCATTCTATGGCACGTTGAATCCCACCTCCTATAGGATTTCAGGGACACCTATGGAATTCCTACCCAGGGCATAGAATTCCAACCGTGCATAAAAACTGGGTTTTGGTAGGTCATGCAAGAGAGTTTAGGAAGGTTCCATGTGGGAATGGTAGCTACATGTTCACGATCTAGGAATTTTTAAATTTGACCCCTTTGTGCAAAAATTTGACATTCCCTTATTGAGAAAAACCCTAGTTTCCAAAATTGACCTAAAATAGGATCTCTTGTCCATGGAACTAGAGTAGATGGCTACCCCTAGAACTATCCCGATGTCTTGAATCCAATGGAGTCAATGGTTTGTTGATATGAGCCACGATCATCATTCTATGGCATGTTGAATCCCACCTCCTACAGGCTTTCACGGACACGTGTTGATTCCCTATCCAAGGAATATAATTCCTAACTCTAGGCTACAAACTGGGGTTTCTATGGTGACATTGAATAAATGGTACTAGTGATATATAGATGATAGTTAGTGACTACAAACTATGTTTTCTAGGATTTTGAACACAAACTAGGATTTCTAGGATTTAGAATTCAAACTAGGGTTAATGGTACAAAATAGGGTCACTAGGATTGGCTCTTGATGTAGTATGTCATGTAATGGATGCTATCGATGTAGTATGTAGTATGTATTTTGTAGTATGCAATATATAGTATGCTCTTGATGTAGTATGTAGTATGTCAGTAATGGATGCTCTTGATGTGGTATGTCATGTGGATACTTCTCTTTTGCTTCATTTTACAATGTTAAAAATTACTCTACATCATAGGCTACAATTAGTATGGTTCAGTAACACAAGGGGATAAAGTGTCTCACCTTCAGTTTATCACGGAGTTGACACAAACTAGTCTCTAGGTTACAATATAGGGTTTCTATGGTTTAGAATTCAAACCATGGTTTCTACGGTTTAGAATTCAAAATAGGGTTTATAGTGCAAACTAGGATTACTAGGATTGGCTATAGGGTTTGTAAGCTGGGATTTATCGGCTAGGATTAGCCAAGGTTATTAAGCATGGGAAGATTTTAATACCTTATTTTAACACTTGCATTAGGAAGTTCCATGAAAACTTGGGGTGTTGACTATTGTCCTTATAGGACCAACTTCGAGATTCAAGGAAGATGCAATAGAAATATACCAGATAGAGTGCTAGATAATGGTCTAGGGCTATATCACATGAGTCATGTAAGTATGAATATAATACAACAAATCCATGATGAAACTTGTGTAATTGATCAAGTTGTAGAAGTATATGCAATTTATAAATCTATCAAGCTATAAATAATCAATGAGACCATGAAACCAAAATACCTAACTACCACATACCTAACTACCTACATGTGGTGATTCAACTAGACCATCGGGGTCACCTATAATAGAAACGATATCCTTTAGCCTCTTGTGCTCAGAGTAAGGGAAAAAGTATCATGACTTTGATGAGTTATTTCTTGGCATTGTTTGCAGCTGGAGGTTTTTGACAATAACTAAGTTTGTATAATGGTATACAATTTGACCTGGTCTATAATCTTCAAATACATAACCTTTTTTCTTTTGTGCATGGGAAACTTGTGTCAAATATTCTCCTTTGATAACCATCGACCCAGTTGGAAAATCATTGCCCTCAGAGTCGCTTAATGAGACAATGAGGGTCTGCTTCCCATCCAAGATATGTGCCAACTAGTAGTCAGTGTGCCATTCATTGTCTCTCGGGGAAACCACTACATATATGTGCCCTACATAAAATAAAGTCCAGACCTAGGAGTCAGGTAACTAAACACAACTAGTTGTCAAACATTTCAAATTTATCAACATAACAATCGAACATGGTTGTACAAGATCTGATATGTGGTCATAGTCAGGTGAAATACTCAACTGACCCTCCTCCAATTGGGATAATTATGCAGTTATTTGTTGACCAATGGGGAGTGATGCAAAATCCCAACTATCAACCCAATGTGTGGATTCATAGTTGTTCCATTCACAACTAATACGTGGATAAGAAAAAAAAAGCGTTTCCTTTTCCAAATTTGAACAATAGCATTGTCTGACATTCTAACTGAATGGAATGCATGAGTTCCTTGGATGGTATTGCACTCATATAGGTGTGATCGATCTACATTGACCACCTCCCAAAAATATTTGTGTACATGTGCTTTTTGAGATTATTTTTCTTCTTTCCTTTTGGATCCCTGCCACATTAGTGAAGAACACCATGAATTGAATGGTATTTGCATCTCGAATGAGCGCAATAGTTGTTAATTTCATTTCTTTCCTACATAATGCAATCTTTATGCATGCACCTTCTCCATCATGTTCCCCTTTTTCGTGTCTGGTCTCAAAATAGTTCCAAATATGTGGCACCTTGTGCCTCTTGTGGAGAAAACACAACCATTGGAAGATGGAGAATACACAACCATTGAAAGACACATGCAGTTTTGAATTTCCCTACACAACCATCAGACCAAATCCAATGTTGTTCCATATGTATATTGTTATCCTTCAAGTGATTGTAGAACAATTGAAAGCTATGTTGTACAAAATCCAAGTCATGACACTTGTCATCACTTATGTAAAAGTGATACTCCTTCAATATAACCCTTTTCTCTTCAGTACTATATGCCCCATGTCTATAGGTGATATGCACCATTATGTTGACCTGGTATGAGTGATAATATTGAATCTAAATCTTGTTCTGCGGTTGAAGAGTGTAGTTTCCTGCAAAATTGACCACTGATAATATAGTTCCAATATGAAACGTATCCCTGCATGTTATAAATTGATCATCTTACCAACGAGCCACATGTACATGCTTTACATATTGTTGTGTCTTTTCAAAGAATTCCTCCATGAAGTTTCAAACCAGTACCTGGTAAATCAACAATAAAGATGCACAGATCAATAGGTTGTTACATATATGAAGTAGCAACACATGAAGAAAAAAATACTATTCAGGAACTCGTTACTAACCTGAGAGGTGACCAATTGTATTTTTTTTCTTTCATTCCCTTCACCAATATCTTACATGACATATTTGAATGAATGCAAGTTCACTTCACGTCTCCCAAGTTCATGCTCATCGGTCACATGTATGCATTTGTCCAAAAATTCCATTCCACCACACCTTGGGCATGTCTTATCTACCCAAGGCCTTTGATAAAATGTGCAACCTTCTATCCTTCTACACAAAATGTTATGAATAAAGTATCTAGATGATGTTAGTGGCAATCTAGTTGAGCATTCTTTCACAAGAGTGTTATAAAATACACACAATATATGTATATATGTGTCATAATAATAACCGTACTCAATGTGATATCAACAACAACATGTGTTACACGTCATGTTTATTTTAACATACCATGGTTTTCATTTCTCAAAGGGTCATTGGACCAAGTTAAGTACATTATGTTCATGCCTAAATCTCTCATATAATTCTGTTTATGCCATGTCAAGAAAATGTTTAATGTGGGGATCACGATCCCTTGAACCCCTTCCAATTTTAGTACATCCTTTTGGTTGGATGAAGGTCTAATATTGTCATGCCAAAATTCCTAGACCAGACCCTTTATTGCATCAATGAGCTTCATATAGGAGCATGGAAACCTTCCAATGAAGGACCAGACATCTACTTGACCAGAGTCAAGTTGTTTTCTTTTAGAACAATACCTACGATGTTTTTTGATATCCAAGCCTGCAAGTTTGGATGTAGGATTAAGAAGTCGAAGGGCCTTGGTGCTTTTGTTCATGATTGATTGTGACAACACACAACGAGCTAGATTGTGATCCTTTGAACAAGGTTTATTTCCAATATTAAAAATGCATCTACTAAAATTATGACAATATGAGAACTTGGTTCAAAACTGTTTGTCATATTTATCCTTAAGTTTCTACTATCAACAATCGTAGACCTAGATTTTAATAAGGATATAAATAATCTACATTTATCTCCATCACATTTAGAATAAAAATAGTTTACAACTATTTGTTGAGATTGATATGCAATACTGCGTTTAGACAACATACCTTCAAGCAAGCCAATGAGACTTTCATCTATCTGTATACATTTTGGAGTTCTTTGGTGTGAAGTTGCTAATGGAGGTAGGGAGGTTGGAATTGCACCTTATACCATATCACTCGGTCGGTCTGGCATTTAAACATGAGCTTCATGTCCTTCCGTCTCTTGCTGTCGATCCGATGGTGTCAAATGGAAATCCTAGCTCTTGGGTTGTCTGAACAACATTGTCTTCTTAGAGCATACGGTCGTCATTCAACGACTCTCTAACTTTGTCACTTGTATACTCACATCTAAGTAAATTTGCAAAGGTTTCAAGTGGCCTTGATCTGCATCTACATTTTACTCCTTCATCAGTGCCATGCAGTGCTCGTTCTTCAACTTCTATGAAGACGAAAGGTCCCTTGAGCAAATGATTTTTTCTTTCTTGTTGTGGATTGGTGGGAAGAACCGTGACATCCTCTACAACCAAAATTGGTTGAGTGTCCATAGAGTGCCTTCGATTGGTCATGTCATTTCTTTTCTTTTCTCTAATTTCTTCAAGGATTTCATTGGGTATCGTCTTCCTTGCCGATTTTCTTGCTTGATTGCATGAATTTCCCATCACCACAATGATCAACAATATATGGTGCTCCTCAATGGGAGATTACCCAAGCTTGGTTTCTTTCTTGCTCAATTGTGTCTAGATACTCAAATTAGGGGAAATATTGGGAGGAATGTTTGCTTTTCTAGCTCATCAATTGCAAAAAAAAAATAGTGGTAGATATGCTCTATCGTGTTTTTTAATGGGAGACTCCCCAAGATTGGTTTCTTTATTGCTCAATTGTGTCTAGATACTCAATTTAGGGGGAATATTGGGAAGACTGTTTCCTTTTCTAGCTCCTCAATTACAAGAAAAACAATGGTAGAGATGCTCTATGGTGCTCCTCAATGGGAGATTCCCCAAGCTTCGTTTCTTTCTTGCTCGATTGTGTCTACATACTCCACCACAATGACCAAGTTAATGTTTCCTTTGTTAACTCCTCAATTGCAAGAAAAACAATGGCGGAGATGCTCTATGGTGCTCCTCAATGGGAAATTCACCAAGCTTGGTTTCTTTCTTGCTCAATTGGTTTATTTCTTGCTCAATTAATTCTTTATTTCTTTCTCCTCATTGTATATCATGCTCCAATCAATCCTTAGACAATTGTGATGGAGATTGTTGATGTTAAAAAAAAAATTGTGTGATAATCTGGTGAAGAAGAGAATGAACGCACTATCTGCAACCTGAAATTGTGGGAAAACTCTGAAACATGCTTGAAATGTGATAGAGTGTTTCTCAGACAAGGACTAATGTTGTTTATATTGAGAAATAACATGCATGCGCTATTATTAACAAAAATGTGAGCGCGTTTTTACCACATATAACGTGCACACATTATGCTTGAATAACGTTTAGGAGCATTTAAGAAGGTAGTTCCACGACTAAGGGATCATTCAACATTTAGGGGGGATTAACAAGCACTCCCTAAGTCTTATTACCTTAACACTCCCCCTCTCTTCAACCTAAATATATTGTTTTGAAACTCAAGGGATGTGTGAGAAAGAGAGAGAGGGAGAGGAGGGGGAGTTTGAGTTAGGTGTAGTTGGATAAGAAGAGAGGGAATATATATATATATAGATAGATAGATAGATAGATAGATAGAGAGCGAGAGAGAGAGAGAGAGAGAGAGAGAGAGAGGAGGGAGGGTCTTAGTGGTATGGGGTGACTTGTGGATGTGTCTAGGTGTCTATGTGTGTGTGAGAGAAACACAAGGATGTGTGTGTGAGAGAGAGAGAGAGAGATAAAAAGTTATAGTGGAGGGGGGAGGGGCTCTTAGTGGTATGGGGTGACCTATGGATGTGTGTGTGAGAGAGAGATATATATAGAGAGAGAGGAATGCATGTGTTAGGAGTTTAGGAGTGGGGAGGGTTATATTAATGTGAGGGTGTATAGGTGTTGTAGAGGAGGTTTAATAGGGGGTTGGGGGTTATAGGTAGTTGGATTGGTTCAGGAGTGATAGAGGGGATGGGGGTGTTGGGGAATATATAGGACGGGGTTAGAGGTTAGGGGGTGTTAGTGGTAAGGGGATACATAGGGATGTGTGTGTGAGAGAGAGAGAGAGAGAAATATAGATTTGATGGGGGGTCCTTAGTGGTATGGGGTGACCTGTGGATGTGTGTGTGTGAGAGAGCGAGAGAGAGAGAGAAAGGGGTGTGTTAGGAGTGGGGGGGGGGCGGGTTATATTAATGTGGGGGTGTCTAGGTTTTAAAAAGGCAATGTAATAGGGAGATGGGGGTTAGAGGTAGTTGGATTGGTTGGGGAGTGATAGAGGGAAGGGGGGTGTTGGGGAATAGATAAGGGGAACAACATGATTTGAACCCAAAATCTAACGTCAGAATCCAATGACATTCAACGTAAAGTATGTTTTTGTCAATTTACAATGATGAAAAGTACTGTACCTTTCAATTTCTTTACACATCGTCAAATTTTCGACCACCTTATCATAGATTTTTTGACAACACTTTGAGACACTATGTCATCAAATATGGAACATTAGGTCATCGTATATGTGACGCTAGTGTGTCAAATTTGCGACGACATTTGATCGTTGAGTTGTCAAATTTACGACATTAGGTGAATGGGAATTTGTCAAATGTTTGATGTCCTCTGGCTATTTTTCCAAATAATATAAAGACATATTTCAAATAGTATAAACCCATATTTCCAATGGTAAGTAGGTTCATATCGTCGAATATTCAACAACTGTCGAATTATAAATATAAACATTTTTAAACATTTCGACATGTTTTCTATAGAAGCGACGGACGGTTTGCAGAAATTATTTATTCCTCAATGGATGGTTTGAGGAATTTTTTTATTCTTCGACGGGAGGTTGCAGGATTTTTTTTTCTTTAACAGACAATTTGCAGGAACTTTTTTATTCTTCAACAAACCTCCGTTTGTAAAAATTGTGATGCATGGAACTTGATTTTTTAAGATTGTCAATAGTATTCATACACGAAGTTTGTGAAAAAATGTCAAATAGAAATATTCCTGATCCAAATGAACACAATCGACAATTGCTTGCTAGAATATGGGATGCAACGAAAGGAAGGGGTGATGGAAAATGTTATTGTCCATGTACGTAATGCAGGGGATTTAGGAGGATAAGAATATTGATCTCAACAGCCACAATACATTGCAGGGAACATGGACACGCTGAGGAGGGAATCAATATCATCCATTTGTAGGTTTATCATTATAAAGTTTTTTATATTCTTTTCTTTGGTAAATGTATGCATTATTTTAATATTTCCTATATTAACTTATATCTATTGATTTTTTCATGTATTTATAAAGGAAAGACATCCTACAACATATTGTCCAGAGGAAGTGATTTTAGAACAAGTTTTGGAGGATCATGGAGCGTCTATGTTTAATGGAGAACAAGTGAATGATCCTATTGAAGAAGATGATCATACTGATAACCTAGTTGAACATGATGGTACAAATACATAGATCCATGATTCATTTAATGTTAGAATGGATAATGACGATGATGATGATAATGAAAATATTGATGACTTTGATGATGTTCATGATATACCTCTTCTCGATAAGGCATATGAACCCCTTTATGAAGGCTCCAAAACAAATCTTCTCTCTACTGTATCATTGATAATGAACTTGAAGTTTATGAATGGTCTTTCAAACATATCAATCACACGGATTCTAAGGTATGTAAAATAATCCATCACATATATATGATTGTGATAAAGTTTATATGTATCCCTCTAATAATTGTATTGTTAATTCATTATTGATAATAAGATGGATGAAGTGTGTTTCATTAATATTATTTATTTATTACATTAACTATATATATATAATGTATCTTGATAGCTGAATTTTTGTTACCACCATCAAATATTTTATCTCGCACATATCGAGATCTATCTTCCATCATGAAAGAGATTGGAATGCATTATGAAGCAATTCAAGCATTCCCCAATGACCATGTTATATATTATAACTTTTAACCCAAAAAATCTCCCAATGAGCTCTACATGACCTACACCACCTAAATACATCCATGCACGAACCTCATTTGACCCTCAAACCCTCAGAAAGGCTCAAAAATATGAAAAAGGGATTAAAAACCTCTAAAAAGAGCCAAAATGGCTCTCATAGGGGCTAAAATCTCCAAAAAGGGGCTAAAACACATTAAAGGAGCTTAAAACACCCAAAGGAGCTAATAATTGGATGAAAGGGGCTAAAATCCCAAAAAAGGGGCTAAAGCCCTAACTAGGGGCTTAAAACCCTAAATCTCTAGGAAAAAGCTATAAATAGAGGGGTGGGGGTCACTCTCAAAACACTCCTTCTCTCCCTATCGTTATGCTACCTGTGTGAGTGCCTTGAGACAATTTGCCTCTGAATCCATTCACCCTCCCTCTCCTCCATTTCTCCATTGAGCCAAAGCTCCCATTCCATTGAGAGGTGCTACCAAAGCTAGGGCATGGTGGCCCATTTCCATAAAGAAGGTATAATCACTGATTTTTTTTTGATAGCTTAGATTTTTAACTCATTTTTCTTGCAGTTTTATTTGCTTACAGTTTGTTGCAGGTTCTCCACTGATTGCTTGTAGTCATTTCTTAGTTTTTCTAATAGTTTCTTCCAGGGTTTCTACAGCTTGGCCCTAATCTTATTTTGTAGGTTTTCTTTCTTTTTATTCAACCAATAGGAACCCTACCCTTCTGTCCTATAGATGAAAGGGATCTTTCCCCACCTGTAGGAAGGGTGAAATCCCTACTACAGATTTGGCGACCATACTTGGTAGATCCCACAGGATCCCTGGATTTAATTTTTGTGTTTCAATTTTTATTTTCCCTAGTTTAGTTTTCTTTCAAATCTAGTTTAGATATATATTTTTATGCATTTTAATTCATAGCCGAGCCTCCTTAAGGCCAAACCGAGCCCATTCGGCCACAGTACAGGTTACCGTCGGTCGTTCCTGGCTCATGTTTAAAAAAATTTCATTTTTCAGACTAGGTCGCACATATTAGGATGAAAGGAGTGACCAGGTCGCTCATTCAGGCCTGAAAGGTGTGAATTCCTCTCCGAAAGTAGATCGCTCCTTTCTGCAGTTTCTGAGCAACCCCCTTTCCTAATTTGGGGAAAATTTGGTGACCCCCTCACCACATTTGATCCATAGGACCTCAACTTTAGTGCATTAAAAGTTTGTTGTAAAAGAATGCGATCAATAGGTTATTTAATGGAACAACATTAACAAAAATTAAATGCTTAGAACAGGAATGAAAACCACAACACTGATAGATAGATACAAGGAAGAAAACACAGAAACAGAGTCCCCAACAGAAGTTGATAACGGAGTTCACCCCCTCCATTGGGCTACGTCTCCGGGTCCCTCTCCAATGGGAACTGATCCAATTAATGGCTTTAAAAATGGTACAAATGGTTCTGGACTCTGCAAATCAATTTCAGTAGTATGGACAAAAGTATGCAAGACCTCTTCTCTGGAATCATACAAATGGGCTTTCAAGAGCAAAGAAAAGCCCAATAAAATAGAGAAGATAGTCGACTCTTTACAATCACAGAAACTGGATACTAACAGTAAAGTCTTCAAGACCTCCTCTCTGAAAGTTACACAACTGGACTTCAACAGACAAAAGAAGCCAAGTTATAACTGAGAATAGTCGACTTCAACAGGAATGGCATATGGATAGTTTTATCGCAAATTGCTCTCTCCAAGATTCTCATAACAGAGAAACGTTGCACTGCCCTCTCAACGGACTGAGTCTCCCCCCTTTAGTGCATTAAAAGTTTGTTGTAAAAGAATGCGATCAGCAAGTTATTTAATGGAACAGCATTAACAGAAATTAAATGCTCAGAACAGGAATGAAAACCACAATACTCATAGACAGATACAAGGAAGAAAACACAAAAACAAAGTCCCCAACAGAAGTTGATAATGGAGTTCACCCCCTCCACTGGGCTACGTCTCCAAGTCCCTCTCTAATGGGAACCGATCCAATTAATGGCTTTAAAAATGGTACAAATGGTTCTGGACTCTGCAAATCAATTTCAGCAATATGGACAAAAGTCTGCAAGACCTCTTCTCTGGAATCATACAAATGGGCTTTCAAGAGCAAAGAAAAGCCCAATAAAACAGAGAAGATAGTTGGCTCTTTACAATCACAGCAACTGGATACTAACAGTAAAGTCTTCAAGACCTCCTCTCTAAAAGTTACACAACTGGACTTCAACAGACAAAAGAAGCCAAGTTATAACTGAGAATAGTCGACTTCAATAGGAACGGCATATGGATAGTTTTATCGTAAATTGCTCTCTCCAAGCTTCTCATAATAGAGAAACATTGCACTACCCTCTCAACGGACTGAGTCTCCCCCCCTTGGAACCATCCCTGGATCCTCTCCTTTATTACTCATCTTTGCCGTTACAAATGAGCCAAAACGTTCAAAGAAATGCAACTGTTCACATCCCGAAACCATTGCCTCAGGCTGTTCATATGCCTTTCAATGTTATCCCAACTATGGCATAACTGCCAAGAAAAGCTTTGCCAAACTGTTACAAATAAGCTATACACATTATGAAATCCTACCACATCATGATGTTCCACCTGCCATGCCAAGGATCTGACCTCCGGAACCATACGTGAACTAAACTTCCGAAAGTTCTGGTCATCCGTGCTTCTGGCGTTGCGGAAGAGGATTAGAAATGGGCTCCGATGGTCTCAATCGGCTGTCATTTGGTTTCTGAGTCGAAATTTTGGTTACTTTGGTTTCCGCAGTTGCGGACGACGGATGGAAAAGTCTCCCGATTTTACTTTTCAAACCTCACGTCAATATGTGCGCTGCTCCATAAGTCTTGGGCTTCCACCGTTGCGGCTCCCGTTCTGCTTCATCTTTTGATCCTTTATATCTCCGCCGTTGTGTCTCCCATTCCGCTCCAACTTTCGATCCGTTCTTGTGAGCCCCGCTGTTGCAGAAGGGGAAGTTCTTTCGACCACCAATCCTTGTGTGTCCCGCCGCTTCTTTGAATCATATAAGATATATGTCGTGGCTTTGTCATAACCGTTATGAATGGACCCTTGAACCGTGCAATGACTATGTCACATATGATATGTTACATCCCACCAGCGAATATATATATGTTACCTGCGGACTTTGGTTATAATATGATATATTATATCATATGATATTTCCTATGTTAGAATCGTCGAATGTGGACCGCTTAACATATACTTTGGATGGGGTTTGTAACATATGCAAAGTCTAGTCATTGTGACATGTGGCAAGCAACAACCTATGTGCATAGCATTCTCTATGCAAAACCATATGTAAGAACCATTGTAATATTGGACCTTTAAAGAGGAATAATCCACCGGATCAATCCTCCCCATTGGAGAGCTTTTGGACCACCAAAATCCTGAATTATTCTGCAAGTAAGTGAGGGTACAGCTCCCTCACTTTCTCAATCTCCATCCATATTGCTTTGCTAGGATGCATTCCTTTCAGCCCCACTCGAAGGTACTCAGCATTCCCCCTTCATGAAGTCCTTACATTTCTGTCAAGGATAACATCATCCTGCAACTCTCTCATATATTCAGGTGCCAAATCATCAACTGAAGGAATCTGTATGTTAATTTCCTCATCCATGATCATAGGAGGCTCATACAGTTTAAGATTCTCAACATTGATAACTGAATAAATTTGCATGTATGGAGGTAAATTCAAGCGAAAATCATTAGTACCGATCTTTTCCAAGATCTCAAAAGGACCATACCTTATAGGCTTAAAATTTTTACCTTCACCTTTCATTCTTTCTTTGGTGATGTGTAACCAAACTTGGTCACCAACCTGAAATTGATGATCAATTCGATGCTTGTCATGCCTAGATTTGTACTTGGCATGGATCTTCTCCAACTGTTCTTGAACTGCCTGTTGCACTGCTTGGATTCTCTAAATGAACTTTAAAGCTTTATCTGCATCATGATGTCCATCCACTGCATCTTTGCCAAAAGAGAAGTCCATCGGTGTTTTTGGAAGATAACCAAAACAAGTTTCAAAAAGAGATATTTTCGTGGAAGAATGAATCGCATGATTGTAAGCATGATGTATATACTGCAACTGCTCATCCCAAATTTTAGGATGCTTACTACAATATCCTCTGAGCAGCTGAACCAATGTTTTGTTCACTACCTCTGTTTTCCCATCGGTCTGTGGATGAAAAGCTGTACTTTTATTTAGCTTGGTATCCATAAGCTCCCATAAAGTTGACCAGAATTTTCCCAAGAACCGGGAATCTCAATCAGATATAATAGACATGGGCAGCCCAAAATGTACCCAAACATTTTGAAAGAATAAAAGAGTTGTTTGTTTAGCAGTGATCTGCTTGTTACATGGCATTAAGATACACATTTTGCTGAACCTATCCACAACAACATATAGGTAATCATGCCCCTTTCTAGACATAGGTAGTCCCCCTACAAAGTCCATAGAAATACTTTCCCAAGGATGAGAAGAAACTGGAAGAGGAGTGTACAAACCCAATTTACTATTGCTAGGCTTACTTGTTGCACACATAACACAGCCTCTTATATATTTAGCTACAGTTTCTTGCATTTGAGGCCAATAGCAGTGGTTCTGCAATACAAACAATGTTTTAATTACTCCAAAATGTCCCGCAATTAATGAACTATGTGCTTCTCGAATCACATGCACTCTTTCTTTCTCTGGAATACAGAGTTTACCAAGATGATACAAAATTTGATTATGCACATAATAGTTCTCTTCCTGTTTACCATGTATAAGTGATGCATATACTTTCTTAAAATCTTTATCTTCTGCATATTGTTCAATATAACTTTCGTGTGTTAATGAACTGTTTTGAAGAATGATTGAAGCATTCATAGGTGGCCTTGATAACATGTCTGCTACTTTATTATGAATTCCCTTTTTGTACTTAATGACGAGATGAAACTGTTGTAAGAACCCCATCCATCTTAAATGCCTACTTTGTTGTATTTTAGTTTGAGATTGTAAATATTGAAGTGGCTGATGATCAATATGTATGAATGTCTCTTTTCCCATGATATAATATTTCCACCTCTTCACACTCTGTACTAAAGCATACAATTCTTTGTCATAGGTCGGATATTTACTTACCGCAATAGAGAATGTCTCTAAATGGTAACAGACTGGCTTCCTTCCTTGCATCAAAACTACTCCCATGGAAAACCCACTGGCATCGGTTTCGATCTCAAATCGTTGGTGCAAATCTGGCAATGTGAGAACTGGTGCTGTGCTAATATTTTCCTTCAAAGTGTCGAAGGCTCTCTGATGCTTGCCTCCCCACTGGAAAATTTCTTTAATGCTTGTCAACACATGTAATGGAGCAGCAATGGAAGAAAACCCAGAAATGAATTTCCTCCAATACTAAACCGCACCCAGAAAACTTCTGATTTCAGTAACGATGTTAGGCCGTGGCCAGTTTACAATGATAGCAACCTTGGCTGGGTCCACTCGCAGGTGGCCTCCACCAATAATATGGCCTAGATATACTAAAGAAGTTTTAGCAAATTCACATTTAGACATTTTTACATAAAGCCTTTCCTTTCTCAGTACATCTAAAATTTTCTTCACATGGACAATGTGCTGTTCCCAAGTCTTGCTAAACACAAGGATATCATCTAGATATACAATTACAAAATCATCAATGAATGAACAAAAGACATCATTCATGACCCACATCAAAGTAGCCGGTGTGTTACAAAGCCCAAAAGGCATCACAAGCCATTCATACAAACCATGTTTTGTTTTAAACATTGTTTTTCAAGCATCATGCTCAGCAACATGGATTTGATGATACCCACTACGCAGATCCAATTTTGTAAAATAAGTTGCATGTTTCAATTGATCAAGCAAATCATCAATACGAGGAAGAGGATACCTGTTTTTAATGGTGATTTTGTTAAGGGCCCTATAGTCGATACACATCCTCCACGACCCATCCTTCTTCGGAACCAAGACTATAGGAAAGCCACAAGGAGAAATGCTGGGCCGGATGACCCCCTTCTCAATTAGCTCCTGAACCTGCTTCTTGATCTCCTCATTCTGCATTACAGACATCCGGTACATGGCTATGTTCGGAAGTGGCACATCCTGCTGCAAATGTATCTCATGCTGAATCTCTCTCTTCGGTGGTAACCTCTTCGGATATTGAAACAAATCATCATACTAAAAAATGATGTCAATCAGTTCAGATTTATGCTTAGGGTCACATTCTTCAAAATATTTAGAGACTTCATCATTTTTCATCTTAACCATCATCAACACAAAATTCTTACTAGCATTTACCAACCTCTTCATTTGTCCTGCAGAGACTATTGCTAGATTGGTTTTTATCTTATGTGCTCGTACAATATATTCCATACCTTCTTTAAAAAGATGATACTTATTCTGCTCTCTATAAAAGACTGCTTTCCAGTCATACAAATATGGACTCCCAAGTACAATTCCACAAATGTCAAGTGGTACTACATCCAATTCTACCTCATCCCTAAACTTTTCAGTAATTGCAAATTTTAATACACATTTCCTTATAACTTGGAATCGTGTATCATTAGTAACCCAACCTAGAGGATAGGGCTTTTCATGAGGTACAGTAACTAAATGCAATTTCTTAACCACTTCTTTTGATATCATATTTACTTGTGAACCACTATCAAACAATGTATCAATCTTTGTGTGATTTGCAATGACACAAACATGAAACAGTGCACTTCTATCTTTATCATTTTTATTAGAAGTAGATGGCAGATTAGTACTTGCACTAGAACTTAATTTTGCATCAATGGGAAGTGAGATACTTTTATCCTTACCTTGGATTCCAACAGCTGTAAACTTTGTTTCATCACCTGAGTCGGATCCCAAGTCTTGAATAACGGTTGCAGTAGCTTTGGCTTTTCTTTTATCTTTGTTTCCTCCGTACTTCTTTGGCCTTAACTCCGGATGAAGTTTCCAACACTTAGAGACATCATGTCCCTTCTGACAATGTGAACATGTAGGATTTTCACCCTCTTTCTTAACAGTAGCCATCTTCTTTTTCCCCTTATCTTTACCTTTTGATTTGCTGTCAAATTTAAATGAATTCTTCACAAAAGTATCATTAGCATGCTTACCCCTGGCTTCTAAATGGGTAGCTTGAACACATACATCATCCAAATTACTGGGATTAAACATCAACAAGGTATGTTTCAAATAAGAATGAATGCCACCAATGTACTTAAGAAGAGTTTCCTATGTATCTAATGAAACATTCAATGCAATATCCCTCTTTCTGAATTCATGAGTATAATCTTGAATGCTTTGTCCTTTAGCTTGTCTAAACATTTGCCAATTCATGGTTAATTGCTGCATGTGACCTAAAGGATAAAATTGCTTTCTTAATACTTCGATGAATTCATTCCAAACTGAAATAATTTTACCATTCTTTCGAAGATCTTGCTGAATCTTGCTCTCCCACCAAGTAAGATCCATTCCACTCATCCTCAAAGTGGCCAATTGAACCCTGGAAGGGTCATCATTAATGCCCTGCACCCTGCAATATACTTCAAGCTGCTTGATCCAATTGTCTAATTTTTCAGCATCTACATCTCCATTATAAATAGGTAATTCAAATTTTACATCCAATTTGAAATAAGGCATATTAGGACTTGCATTATTTGAATGAGAAGTATGAGAAGAAGAAAAAGTCTATTTAGTGTCAGGAGGACCACCATCAACTCCTACTCCTTTACCCTTTTCTTCCGGCTTTACTTCTACATCTTTGGATGAAGATCCTTCTTCTTTCTTCTTCCTTTCTGCTCACTCATCGAGTAGAATTTCCATCATGGCTTTCATGCTCATAAAAGCCTCCAGAAACTTAGTTTCAGAAATAACAGGTTTTTCCCGTTCGGTATGTCCTTCTTCTTCCCCTCATGGAGAAGACATGGTTCTTAAGAATGTTCTCTTGGAGCCAATCTCAAGATCTCCTTCAACTAATTCTCCTTCACCAACCTTTGAACTAGACCTGGTAAGCATTCACAAACTTGCACAACAGTCAACCAGTTCTGATACCAAAATATGATCCGTAGGACCTCAACTTTAGTGCATTAAAAGTTTGTTGTAAAAGAATGCGATCAACAGGTTATTTAATGGAACAACATTAACAAAAATTAAATGCTCAGAACAAGAATGAAAACCACAACACTGATAGACAGATACAAGGAAGAAAACACAGAAACAGAGTCCCCAACATAAGTTGATAACGGAGTTCACCCCCTCCACTGGGCTATGTCTCTGATTCCCTCTCCAATGGGAATCGATCCAATTAATGGCTTTAAAAATGGTACAAATGGTTCTAGACTCTGCAAATCAATTTCAGCAGTATGGACAAAAGTCTATAAGACCTCTTCTCTGGAATCATACAAATGGGCTTTCAAGAGCAAAGAAAAGCCCAATAAAACAGAGAAGATAGTCGACTCTTTACAATCACAGCAACTGGATACTAACAGTAAAGTCTTCAAGACCTCCTCTCTGAAAGTTACACAACTGGACTTCAACAAACAAAAGAAGCCAAGTTATAACTGAGAATAGTCGACTTCAACATGAACGACATATGGATAGTTTTACCGCAAATTGCTCTCTCCAAGCTTCTCATAACATAGAAACGTTGCACTGCCCTCTCAACGGACTGAGTCTCCCCCCTTTGGAACCATCCCTGGATCCTCTCCTTTATTACTCATCTTTGTTGTTACAAATGAGCCAAAACGTTCAAAGAAATGCGACTGTTCACATCCTAAAACCATTGCCTCAGGCAATTCATATGCCTTTCGACGTTATCCCAACTGTGGCATAACTGCCAAGAAAAGCTTTGCCAAACTATTACAAATAAGCTGTACACATTATGAAATCCTACCACATCGTGATGTTCCACTTGCCATGCCAAGGATCTGACCTCCGGAACCATACGTGAACTAAACTTCCGGAAGTTCTGATCATCCGTGCTTTTGCCGTTGCGGAAGAGGATCAGCAACGGGCTCCGATGGTCTCAATCGACTTTCATTTGGTTTCTGAGTCACAATTTTTGTTACTTTGGTTTCCGCAGTTGCGAACAGCAGATGGAAAAGTCTCACAATTTGACTTTTCAAACCTCGCGTCACTGTGTGCACCGCTCCGTAAGTCCTGGGCTTCCGCCGTTGCGGCTCCCATTCCGCTCCGTCTTCCGATCCTTTATATCTCCGTCGTTGCGGCTCCTATTTCGATTCGACTTCTGATACGTTCTTGTGAGCCCCATTGTTGCGGAAGGGGAATCTCTTGTGAGCTCCGCCGTTGCGGAAGGGGAATTTCTTTCGACCGCTGATCCTTGTGTGTCTCGCCGCTTCTTTGAACCATATAAGATATATGTCGCAGATTTGTCATAATCGTTATGAATGGACCCTTGAACCGTGCAATGACTGTGTCACATATGATATGTTACATCCCGCCAGTGAATATATATATGTTACCTGCCTACTTCGGTTATAATATGATATATTATATCATATGATATTTCCTATGTTAGAACCGTAGAATGTGCACCGCTTAACATATACTTTGGATGGGGTTTGTAACATATGCGAAGTCTAGTCATTGTGACATGTGCAAGCAACAACCTATGTCCATAGCATTCTCTATGCAAAACCATATGTAAGAACCATTGTAATATTGGACCTTTAAAGAGGAATAATCCGCCGGATCAACATTTCCCCCAAAAAGAGTGATCTATCTCTCAAATTCATATTTTTTAAGTTATTTGGACTGTCAATGTTACTTAGCTGCCTATGTCAATCAGTCTGTGTTTATTTCATAAATCTGTGTAAAGAAATAATAAATCAAATGGTTAATGGTTTAATGAATATGATTACAAAGCTTGCATAAATTTACTGTAGGTTAAATTTCAGTTATTGGAAATTAACATCTTTCCTAGCCCTTCCTCCTCTACCCAGTCATCACCCTTCGGGGTATTCTGGGATAAGATGAAGGGTGAAGCTCATAAAGTAATAGGCACTTTATCTGTAATTTTTTGATACCGCTAAAAACATGTGATTTGAAAGGTAGAGAGGGTGGAGACCGATGGGGGTTTCACGCCGTTCACGTCCTCCTTGTTGACCAACCTTGCACCCGGTCTAGTGACCTAAGGATCTATGGATGGGCTTAGTCCCATTGTGTTGAGAGCCCAACACTCTTTCCTAGTTGAAGAGAAACACACGTGTAAGGAAGTCACCTAGTCAGGCTACCATAGTTCAGATTCAGGTATGGCATGTGTTTAATTTTTTGTTTATAATATACTGTTTTCATCAACAATTTACCCATGTTATGAATTTTGGAATAAACCAAACAATCTTTGTGAAATATTCATAAACCATATAAGCAGCCACCAAAGGTAACATAAATACAAAATCCATGCACACAAACCATACCAAATGAAACAACCAAGCTCAGTTCATGATGCTGAGCTAGCCAATAAAATTTATAATTTACACTAACTCAAACACTTGCAGTCTTTGAGGACATAAGTCCCTGACTACCTTAACCATGGGAAGTACTTGGGCTCAGCCCATAAACTCATTGTGAGAAGTACCATGGGAACCCCAAAGTATCTGGCCACTAAGAGGAATTGCCAAGTGAAATGGGCAACGTCCCCCACTGATTGACTAGCACTCCCATGAGGAAAACGCCAAGTGTTGTCTCCTGGCAGGCTTGGTGGACAAGTGACCACCTGAAAGCCAATAGGAAGCCATTAAAAGCGGGGTCCAAAACGTCACTACCATATTTCACCACCTGACATACCAACCAGACACAATTGATCCCCCACGCTCTTCCTCGTGCCTAAGAGGAAATCCACCATAGTTTGGGTCCTTGAACCAACATCATCGAGACCATTCTTGACGACCCTCTACACCATCAGAAGGCCACACAGCCTCTGATTCAGACTCAGAATCATATCAATCTCAGCCAGATCTACATACTGCACCTTCTATCCCCATGGTTGGTGCAAACCCGGATCCATTTTTCGGCTTGGTGATTGGCAATGGACCCATGTCCATACCCCACACCACCACCAATACCCATGCTGGGGGCCCTAGCACCGTCATGCAAACTTTCATAAGTCAACTACCACCACCCATCCTAACCAATCAAACTATTTGACCTGTCATGCTTGGGGGCAGTGTCCCGTCCACTCACACTATCCCACTTGGCATGCTTGGGGACAGTGGCCCTTCCACCTACACTGTCCCTCATGTCATACATGGGGGCAGTGTCCCTTCCGCTCACACTTTGTCACTTACCACAACTGTGCCACAAGTACCCCCAATCACACAGATGCATCATGTTCCTACAAACCCCACCACCATCATCGCCCCATCACACATCAATCTTGGGTCAAACCTTCCTTTCATGGCACACCTCAACCTGCCTAACTTGGCTCGGTTAACAAATGACCCCATATGCCATCAAACCTTTTAGCATCCCATGCCAACCAATCTCCCCTCAGGCATTCCCAAGTTTGAAGGGAAGGCAGGGGAGTGCCCCCAGAACCATATAATGATGTTTCACCTATGGTGCTCATCAAACAACATCATAGATGATTTGGTCAGACTCATACTGTTCCAACGTACCCTCACAGGTGCTGCATCCAAGTGGTACATCGAGCTACCACAAGCCAAGTATCCAGATTTTAACTCATTGGCCTTTATGTTCCTATGATATTTCCAGATCCCTATCAGATATGATGAAGGAGTGGAAATCTTGCTATCTTGCTGCCAAAACACTGTGACCCACATCACCAATCACATCCACGAGTGGAGGTGACATTGCAGCATGTGCAATATCCAGCTTGATGACAGGATCTTCCTGGACGAGTTCTTGAAAACCTTGCTGCCACCTATAGCCAAGGACGTCACCTCTGAACGTCCCCAAACAGAGGAAGAGGCCATCTTGAAGGCCCAGTAGTTTGACCTCATCTACGCACAATCTGGATACCTTTATACTGTCATTCCAGATGCTCTTCGTGCAGGCACCTCCTACCAAGATGCACCAGGGGCATCCCATGCCGCATATGGCATCATAGATTCTGTCTCCCAACAACCATAGCACTATCTGACACCACCCACAATACCACCACAACCAGGAAACACCTCAAATGTTTCCTACCAAAACCGAACTCCGGACTATGCAAGAATGATGTCCTAGTCTGGAGCTACAACTTCTTATGCACAACCTACACCACAGCAGCATGCCTAGGGATTAGCTTAGCTGACAAAACAATATGTGGGACAAATGCCCACATTTGTGGCACCTTCACCCCCCCAAGTCTTCTATGCACCACCTTTGCAAGCCACTCAAGCCCCCACCCCCACTCCGGCAGCACCTTTAGGACAAGTGTTTGCACAGCAAAATCATCCCAACTAGTCAGCCCCCAATAACCAACAAGGGCAAGCCAGAAATAACCGAGCCCAGAACCAAGGAAACAATCAACCATAGGGAGGCGGTCAACAACCAAACCCTCCCAACAATGGTGGGGAAAACTAGCCAGCCCAAAATCCTCAGCAATTGAACGCACCTATATGCAACACTCTGTTGCGCACAAATAAGCCTTGCAAGTTGTGTGAGGTCTACGGGCACTATACACACGAACGCCCCTTCATGGGTCATGCTAAGCAGGCCATTCACAACAAGGTTCAGCATGCTACCAATACGGCAGCGTAAACTCAGCCCAACCTGGAACTACCAGGGCCTCCACCCATGGTGATCCAAAACCCATTGCTAGTCTAAGGACTGGTAGCAACTGCACCTACTCCCCAATTCAATCCCAGCACCCCGGGGGCACCTCTGATAGTATAAATAGGTGTTCATCACCTGCTAGCCATGACAACTAAAGAGGTCAATTTACAAACCAAATGAAATCAATACGAAACTAACACCAAACTCGCTAACACATCAGTGAAATATACGTCCAAAACATCCAATGCACCTCTTCATTTACCCCCTTTTCCTCTGCTCCCCCATATGGTGGGTTGCCAACAATGTCACAGCTAGAGCTGCTGTAAGCTACAACATCATGGATGATTTGGCCCAAACACCTATGACCATGTCTGCTCTTGAGGTATTCAAAACTTTCCCAACACAGTGGAAAGCCTTACTCGCCGCCCTTGGTGCTGTATACCCCTTCGACTCCAAGTTGATCACATTTGACATGGAGAATGGAGAACCGCAGATGCCCTCAACCATTACCTTCCAAATGTCGGTATCCATTCGGAATCTAGTCATGTACTGGTGCACAGTGGACGAAGGGGCATCCATGTGTGTTATGTCTACCTTAGTCTGGCAAAAGCTTGGATCCCCAATTCTGCAACCATCCTCTTCTACTCTGTGGGGTTATGATGGACACCCCACTAAAGCCTAGGGAATCCTCCCACACATTCCCATCACATTGGCCGGGAAAATAGTACTGATTGACATAGAAGTTGTGAATTCTAAGTTGGACTATAACCTTCTCCTTGAAAGAAGTTATATGTACGCCATGAGAGCCATAGCATCAATTGTTTTCTGTCTCATGATGTTCCCTCACAAAGGGAAAATTGTGACGGTTGACCAACTAACTTATCATGATCCGCAAGGGCTAACTGCACCTGCCAATGTTATCCCTTTAGTCAACACCATGGTTTAAAACATACCAGCCTCCCCATTGTTGAATGTGGGCCCTGGGTTGTTTTCCAATACCACCATGACAGCTTCTCTCCCCTTATTGTCACCACCACTGACACCAAGTGATACTGCGGATTTGTGCATGCTATCATCTAGGACCATTACACCCAAACCCCAATCGTAGTCACAGCACCAAACGCAGCCGTCACACCAACCACAGTTGCAGCATCAACCATAGTCACAACTCCATTCGCAGCCGCAGCTCCATCCACAGTCACAACTCCATCCATGGCCACAACCGCAACCTCAGTTACCAGGGAAATAGTGTGGTTCATTCCCACTCAACACGATCCTTTCCCTTTTTCTTTTCCTTCCATCCGATATCATGAGTAAGTCTATCTTGGCAACCCACAATTTATAGGATTTCAGACTGGGAGTTCCTGTGTGGTACCTTGAACCATGTATGCTACCTTTGAGGCCCCAATATGTGTTGACTCCTATCCATCCAATTGAGATGATGTTGCACCTACCTCTAGGTCAATCAAAGACTCTTCCCATCTCCAGGCCTACCCCTCTTCCTCCAACAGATACTGGGGGAAAGGCCACCAAAGCCACAACTAATGCCATTTACATGATCTCTAGCACAAGTTTCCCTTCCATCTCCTCAGCTGTGGAAGATCCACCTGATCTATCCCGACACAACTTACGCGATGACGAAGATATCTGTAAGACCACCTCTGGTTTTACCCCATTCCCTTTAAACCATAGTGTGGAATCGGTTATTCCCATAAAAGACCATATTCCATCACCCCTCCTTGCCAATGACCTTTGTCTTGACAAGGGGGCATACCTCTTCACTGACTCAGATGGATGCCTCTTGAAGAAGTTGCACAACGGGCTCTACCTTAGGAGAGTCTATTCTTGATATAACCACTATGAGTCCCTTATAGCGTATTTTTTTTTCTTTTTGACTTACATCATGTTTACCACAAATCGATGACCCCCTCTAGTAATAGTTCTACACATGAGAGTATCCCACTGGAGGGTGCGGTACCACAGCTGCACATGCACATAGTATGTTGTGCGTATGATCTAGCTACCACCCTGCTAGCATAGGCCCCCGTTTGTTCTAGTTTTTCCCTATGCACTACTGCACTAGGGGAAGCACCATTAGCTGCTAATTATAGTCACCCACAACTCATGCAGGATTTTGGACCATCTCCTGAAGGCCACCTCAGTTTACGTGCCCTTCACGTATAACTGTCTAATCCGTCCACTGCACCTTATGCGGGTTCCCGGACCACCACCCAGAGGGAGGATCATTTATTTTCATTTGGCATATAACTACCTCCGAACTTGCACTTACATCACATGTAGTCCAGTTCATCCACTACAAATCACACAAGACTCTCCTGACCTCTGTCCAAGAGGCACCTTGGTTTGCGTGCCTCTCCACACCGACTTGAGTGCCTCTGCCATGATCTATCCTATGCATGTACAGGTATGTTCAAGAGCCACCTACTCCATCCATACTGCACTGATGACCTTTTGATCATTGTCCACTGTCCTGACATAGGGGCACCTTCAGTGCCCCCTAGATCGGCTGACCATACTGGAGTTTCTTTTAAACTCTTTTCTAACTCCTAAAAGAATGAAAAGATTGTCGAGCGCAGCTACTTCCTTTCCTGCTCATTAAAGTATAGGAAAGGGTGTCTACATCATCTTGTTTATATCCTTTTGCGAACTATGTAGACCATCAAATGAAAAGGACCACCTTGGCACATTCAATCCAAGACCGTTCCCCTCTACATCCTTTCATGCTTTCTCGGGTAGAGGGGGCGAACTTTACGAAAAAGCTCACCATGGTTTCTTGTTAAGCTCTTTTCCAGCATTCTCATCAAGAAAATATCGCCGAGAAAACTTGGTTTCATTCATGCTCGTAAAATTATCTGAATGACCGTCCAGTCAGTATAGGTTTAATCTTTTCCGGCCTGACTGGACTACCAACGGTAAAGAAGTCTCCCATCCCACAAAAGATGGGCAAGCTCTCCTATGTATAATTTTAACCTTTTTCAGGAACAGGAGACTATCAATGAAAAAGAGATCCCATTGGAGTCTTCTCCATGCTTTTAGACTCTCTAAAATTGAAAGCACCATCAAGCATTCACTTTCTTGGGATACTAAAAATACATGAGATCGTACCACAACGGTGTCTTTAGACACCACCCCACATATAACAGTTCGACAGTATTCCCACTTTGGGTCTCCTTTGTTCAGAGTACTCTGTGATGTGTCTTCCTTGGATACCATCAATACCAAAAGTGTCTACCTCCCCCAAGTATTTCCCATCTGCAGTTACATTCCCGGTATTACAACTATGATCCCTTTCTCATGAGTTAGTTTCATTTGCTGCTTGGTCCACCCTTTCATCATACTCTGAACAAAGGAAGTTTGAGTCCACCATGATTCCCTACCCCTATTAAACTCCTTGCCCCCCCCCCATTTAGTGTGTCAATCCTCAGATTGTCTCACATATTCCAATTATCTCCCTCGTCCTTCTGGTCAAGGAAACACCATTGCCTTGGCTAGTTGTAGGTCTCCCTCTATCGAAGACAACACACATATTCCATAGGATAGACCCAGAGGTCCCTGTATCCTGGTTTCATTAACCTCATTGATGAGTTCCTTGGACCACTTGAGAGGAGTCCTTACTACCTCTTGGGATGGTTGTTTCTCATGTGCTCGACTCCAGCTACATCATCGCACCATTGAGATTCGTATAGGGTAATGGTTCGTGCAGTATTTGGTCGATGACCCTAGATGTCACATGACTCTAGCACATTGATGAGTCTATTTTAGGGACCCCAACAAGTTCATGTCCCTTGTGATTTCTGAGTTGTTTTGGATACAGTGTTCAGAATCCCTAGCAGTGCTTCTATATAGATTTATGATTGATGCAGCATACTTGTACCACAGAGACTCTGAATCTCCGACTATGTACTGTTCCAAATCCAGCAGGCTATCAATCATGAAGATATAGCATTCCATGAGAATGCCATGGGTCCAATGTATCAATTCTTCAGATCAGTATTGTATTCAGCCTCTCATTGAGGCAGCCACTATATAACAATGATTGTACATGATCAACTCTTGTATTATAGAGCTTAGATCACATTATTATTTTGGCATCATTGCAAGCATGGGGATTCCCGCCTCGTCCATACACATGTCACACATTATTTGTATCTCACCCATTAATGGGAACCATATTAATACAAAAACCAAAATCCACCATGCCTCAGCCCAGGAAGCGCCACCTCTCCCCAAAAAATTCTATGATGTCCGTTGGCCATACGATGAGCCCCTTCCCTCACACATTAGGGGGCAATTTGTTAACCCAAAAAATCCCCCAATGAGATCTACATGACCTGCACCACCTAAATACATCCATGCATGACCCTCATTTGACCCCCACACCCTCAGAAAGGCTCAAAAATATGAAAAAAGGATTAAAAACCCCTAAAAAGAGCCAAAATAGCTCTCATAGGGGCTAAAACCCCTCAAAGGAGCTTAAAACCCCCAAAGGAGATAATAATTGGGCAAAAGAGGCTAAAATCCCAAAAAATGGGCTAAATCCCTAACCAGGGGGTTAAAACCCTAAATCTCTAGGAAATATCTATAAATAGAGGGGTGGGGGTCACTCTCAAAACACTCCTTCTCTCCCTATCATTATGTTGCCTGTGTGAGTGCCTTGAGACCATTTTCCTCTCAAGCCATTCACCCTCCTTCTCCTCCATTTCTCCATTGAGAAAAAGCTAGGGCATGGTGGCTCATTTCCATAGAGAAGGTATGATCACTCATTTTTTGCTGATAGCTTAGATTTTTAACTCATTTTGCTTGCAGGTTTATTTCCTTGCAGTTTGCTGCAAGTTCTCCACTGATTGCTTGTAGCCATTTCTTAGTTTTTCTAACAGTTTCTTGCATGGTTTCTACAGCTTGGCCCTAATCTTATTTTGCAGGTTTTCTTTCTTTTTATTCAACCAACATGAACCCTACCGTTCCATCCTATAGATGGAAGGGAGCTCTTCTTACCTGTAGCAAGGGCAAAATCTATGCTACAATAATCAATATGAATTTGCAACAGAATGTTTGGAATGTCATATAAGTAGATATCGAATAGATCAAGTAACAAAAAAGGTGCCTCACAAGGTTCTTCGTTATATTCCCATCATTCCACATTTGCAACGATTGTTCAGGTGCAAAAACATAGCGCAATTTATGGATTACCATTCCAGGAATAGAAGTCAAGATGATGGTATTCAAATGCCTGTAGATGGTTCTGCTTTTAGAGATATGGAAGAAAAGTGGCCTCACTTTAAAGAAGAACCACGTAATCTTAGGATTTCTTTGACAACAGATGGTGTTAATCCATTTTCACAGATGAAATCCATTTACACGGTGTGGCCTATTTTTTTTATCAACAATAACATTCCTTCATGGTTTTCAATAAAGAGGGAGCACATAATGTTGTCGATGATTATTCCAGGTACTTTGTGTCTACAACTAGTTTTATTTCTAATGTAGTTGTGGCATTTCATTTTTCATATTATGTTTCCTAATTTCATATGTAAATTTTTTATTGTACTCTTGTGCATGGTTTACATATCTTAATGGTTCATAATTATATATTTTATATGTACTTCAAATCAATCAAGTAAGTTCCAAGTCAAAGATATGAATGTATATATCGAACCTCTTATATATGAGCTTCTGAATTTATGGAATGGAATCACTATGTATGACGTATCTATACCAATACAACAAAGGAAATTTCAATTCCATGCAATGGTTGTATGGACAATACACGATGCCCCTGGGTTAACCTAATTTTGTGGTTTGTATTTTTAAGTTCCACTTTAATTGCATTTAATTATATGAATGATTTAATATATTTTATATATAATTATAATTGACATAGATATTCCATACCTATATATTGTAGGTCTTCTGACAAAGGGTAAATTTGGATGTCCAGTTTGTGGTCCTAAGATAAAATCTTGTCACTCAAAAAGCTTAAGAAAGGAGGTGTTTGATGAGTATAGGAATTTCCTCTCTAAGAATCACAAGTATAGAACAACTAAAAAAAATATTTTCAATGGGAAGCAGGAGACTGCATTTAAACCACTGAGAATGATGCCTCACCTTTGGAAGATGCAATACAATAGAAATCATCAAGGTGGTACGTATGGATTATCGTATATGAATTGTTATGTATTTTAATTTTTATTATGAGTTGTTTACTGTGGTGGTGATATTTGATTTGTGATGTAATTTATTTATAAACTAATACTCATGATGTCCATCGTGATCATGAAGGCATTAATGGGCTTCCACGAGAAATGAAAAGTTATCCTATACAATTCAGCAAGTTGCCCTACTATGAGCACCTACAAATTGCTCATTTGTTTGATACAATGCATATTGGAAACAATGTGACTGAAACATTATGGAAAATACTGGAGCCAAGGAGGGAGAAAGATAAAAAAGTGAAAGCTTGCAAAGAAATTCAAGAAGGAAATCGTGCAATGAAAGACGTCATCCAATTTCATAGAAACGTAGACCAAATTAATATAAACTCAAATCCATGGATGTTTATGGAGCAGAAAATAAATGTTGTCAAAGAGGTAATGCGGAACTTATTAAATTTCCCACTTGATTTTGTGCGAACTTGAAGAATATCATAACAAAAAAAGGTGATTTTGCGAGGGTCAAAACACATGATTGGAACTTCTTCATCAAGGTAATTACTCTTTGTTTAAAAAATGATGTGGTTTGTATATTGATACAGTCTGTTCTACCTCTCTCTCTCCCAGACAACTTTGACAACAATGTCAAACAACTTATATATAATCTTGGTAAATACATGAGGTAACTAGCATTTAGTTGCTTGTGCTTAGTGTTTCTTTTATTCTTCGTATAATTTATATTTGTTTTTTGTGCACTATTTAATGATATGTAATTTAATGTTTGTGTTTGTTAAATATCATTATTGGTTTTCGTCACTTGTAGATGGTTGACATATAAAGAAATGCATAAAGAAGATATAAAGTATTGGAGGAGAGAAATTCCTCGTCTCATGTGTGAAATACAGAAGCATCTACCTTTGGCATTTTTCAATGCACATTAACACTATCTCATACACCAAGTTGAGGAGATTGAGTTGTGTGGACCTGTGCACTCAAGGTCCATGTGTATGGTTGAGAGGCACTCGAAATTTATGAAGGGTTTGGTGAGACAACGAGCACATGCCGAGGGCTCTATGATGGAAGGATATACGGTATACCAAAACATGTTGTGTTTTAGTGAATATCTTCCTAAGTTAGTGTCAAAGCTCAATTTATGTCGCATTTGTGATCCAGACTCCAATAACAATTTTAAAGGGGAGTACCTAAAGGGGAAAGGTAGATCAAGGAAGGTGAAAGGTAATTATTAGCTAGTGGATGTTCTAATTGCATTTTCAATTTATTGTGTCAATTAAGAGCATATAATTTGTTTAGAAAATTTACATCTGTCTTGAATTTTAATGTTTATTGTCATCAAGCAGTTGGTCAAGAGTGGGATGCAATTAATTTATACATCACAAACAATATTGACTAGATGAAGGTATGGATTGAACGATGTGAACAATCGGGTCATGGAATATCATGGGAAGGTGTGGCTTCATTGGTAAAAGTAGCACATCACAATGGAGATAGAAATATTACAGAAAGGGAAATCGATTTAGCATATGGTTTAAAAGATAAAATGGAAAGCATATTAATCAATCACTCTAAATATTTTATTTTGCCAATTACATTTTGACGTATATGTTGTTCTTTTTCATGTATTGCTACATAACTATTGAATCGTTGTGTAATATTTTCGTGTATTGCTTGTTGTAGGTAAAACACCATAAGGCTATGGTCTGCAATGGTTGTAGATATTGCATCAAAAAATTGGATGAAACAAAGAAAACATCAGATTGTGGGATATCTGCAGTCCTTGAGGTGACCAATGTTTCATCTAGAAGTGATAGACATCCAGAACTCTCAGAAAATTGATACTATGGGTATTTGGAAGATATTCTATAGTGTGACTTTAAATCCTTCAAGGTATGTTTGTTCGTTGCCAAATGGTACATGTTATGATTGAATCAACGTGATCCCGATAGAACCATTATTGAACATGATAATGGATTTACCATGGTAAATAAAAGGTTGTTTGAGCCAGGAACGAAGCCTTATGTTCTTCCAATCCAATGTGAACAGGTGTTTTACTCGGAGGTTCCAGGTAAAGCAGGTTGGTCATTTGTTGTGAGACACGATCCAAGGGGGAGGCCGGTAAAGTATAACCTAGACAATGGTAATGAAGAGGGTTCTCTGGAAGAAGAAGATGATGCTAAAGAGCATGATCGACATGAGTTAGATGATGATGATGATCCAGCAGAATATGTCTAAGAATTAGTTGAATCAGATGATGATGTAGCAGACAATTCTCATGAAGATTATATTAATGATGACATGATGAGCGTAACTGACTTAGATGACGATTAGGATATGGCCAATCCTTACAATGTTGACTTTGGATCTGATGATACGGATGATGAATTCGATAAATAAGATGATGAATTGGATGAAGAAGATGATGAAATATGTTGAAAGGTAAATATTTAATTAGACCTATTCTTTTATCTTATTTAAAACAGAAAAGAGTTTCTAACATCATCATCATCACCATCATCACCATCATCATAATCATCATCATAAAAATAGTCATAATCATAATAATCATCATTATCCTTATCATCATAATCATCATCATCATCATAATCATCATAATCATAATAATCACCACCATCATCATCGTCGTCGTCGTTGTGGTCTTCATAATCATTGTCCTCATGATTTTCATCAACATTGTCTTCATGATGATGATGATGATAATCATCATCATCATCATCATCACAATCATCATATTCATCGTAATCATCATCATATTCATCTTCATCATCATCATTGTCCTCATAATGTTCATCATCATCATCTTCATCATGATGCTCATCATCATCGACTTCATTTTAGTGAAAATTGGGTCATGTTGCTCCAATGTGTCAAGCATCATCATCATCATCATCATCATCATCAGCATCACCATCTTCATCATCATCATCATCAACATCACCATATTCATCATCATCATCTTCATCTTCATCATCACCATCATCATCATCATGATCATCATCAACATCACCATCTTCACCATCATCATCTTCGTCTTCATCATCATCACTGTCATGATCGTTGTTGTGATCGTCATCATCATCATGATCATCAGAGTCCTTTTTTTCATCGTCTTCACCATCATCGACATCTTCATCGTCATTTTCATATCTCCCTCTTAATAGAAGTCTCAACATGTGGTGAAACTTGCTTTACTTCAAAAGCAAGATAATAAAATCATGCAATACCAAACAACTGGCATTTTCAATGCAATATCGAATAACAACCTTGATAATTTAATTCCACATCAAACTATAATCATCATACTATAACTACATACACCAACTATAAGTTCATGACCATGAATTTTGATCTCCTTACTTTATGAAACTGTGAACAACCTCAATAGCTAACAAATTAGGTTACTCATAAAAAATAAATACAATCAAGATCCAAGTCAACTTCAACGTTACTCGATGTAAGTGGAAGGTATTGATGCAATATGAATAGATAAGTAGTTATCCAATGTTTAAGGAATAGTTGTAATTGATGAAGGAATAATTTAAGGATTAAGGAGGATCGATTCACTTATGGATTAACAACATGGCACATTAGATGGGGAAGCACACACATTAAATGATGGATAACAACATAAAGGTATGACACGACATTTGTTTTGAATAATGAATTGAATGATTTAGTTTCGATTTATGGCCCTTGTCAACTTAAGAAAACACAAGAAACTTCTATAGCATGATTTTATGACCTATCACGCTTGCAACTTCTATAGCATTTTGTCCATCCTTCGGACCTCTGACGAGTAAGAAAATAGAGGGAGATAGCTGTCGATTTGGAGAGAGCCATTACACTGGGTTCGAGTGCAAATGCGATAGGGACCTCTACATTAGTATTTCGTCCATCCACAGTATCAGGACATCCGGCGAGTAAGAAAATGGAGATAACTAGGACGATTTGGAGTCCTCTCTAGCATTTCATCCATCCATAGTATCAGGACCTCCGAAGAGAAATAAAAGGGAGATAAGTGATTTGGAGGGAGACAAGGGTTTGAGTTTGATTGCAAATAGGTGCCCTCATTAACACATTGTATTATTTTACTACTTGAGCTCTTATGTACAATGATTTAACCATTCCCGTTCAATGCATTGTTTTTACAGGTGACTCCCATGTTTTATCCTTGCATTGACTTTTCTGAATGAAAGGATGACTATGAAGGTCCTACGACTGGTAAGTCAGTTACCAACCTTTCATTCACTGCAACTGAAGGGTGTTATTTGGAAGCACAGTGAAATTATGCCATGTCCCCTTCCTTGCTGACGACCTCAGGATAAGTACCATATGAGGTTTTGATTTGGGATAAGTACCATAGGAGGTTTTGATTCCACAAATACAAAGCTGGCTCTATCCAATATGACCGCAATAGTTTCTTTATTGTCAATATAATTGGACCAATGGTTTACATTCCCATGGATATTAATTCAAATAGAGGATTGCATATGTACATAGATATTGTTGCTAAACAAGATAAAAATTCGGGTACTAAAGTCTAGTTTGGATACCTAGAATAGTGCAGGTGTCAAGGTGGTATTAATTTTTCCCACAATTGCTTGGAGCAGATATGAAAATGGCATGCAATTATTCTAGTGGTGTGTCCTTGTTAACCTGCCATCAATTATTTGAAAAATACACACCCAACACTTAGAGGGGGGGTGAATCAGTTTTGGAGACTTGTTAGTAATTTAAATTTAATACTCTCTTAGCACAAAGATTTACTTCTTTGTAAAACACTTAAAATATCAAATAGATACCAACAACTGTAAATTTAAATATATTAAGGTATATGACAAATTACATTTATGATCTGTGCTGCAACTGATAATGTATGAGGCTTCAACCTCTGTGTAAAGTTTCTAGCCTCAACTGTGAATGAATTTTTAAGATGCTGCCTGAATGTGTAAATAAGTTCTTTGTTATATATTACCTCTTAGTCATAATGGTACTTCAAAGAGACTTGTCTTCAACCCACATTTTGAACTTGACCTATACTCTATACCCCAATAAAAGAACTCATAGAAAAATTGACTTTACGTCTCTAACCTTCGTCTGCTATAACTCGTCTCTGCTCTTTCATCTTCTTGTAAACTCGTCTCTATTCCTCGCTTGCTGTGTACTCGTCTATGTTCCTCATTTGTTGTAAATTCATCTATGTTTCTCTGTCTGCTGTAAACTATTCTTTGCTCTTTTGACATATAAACTTGCATCCACAAATACTAAACTTCACGTCTATGTTCCTTATCTCCACATCGAAATGCATACCAAAGATTCACTTCTAGCTTTTCTGTTTATATACAACAAAACTCTTCAATAGAAAATTACAAGGCCGACTTAGAATCTTAAACACTTCTTATTTTATTGGTCATTGTGTGATGTGTCCACTTAGGATTCATTAAGATTACTTAATGAATTTATGATTCCATACTTCACGGGCTAGAGATCATTACTCTTCCATACTATTAGGGTGTTTTATACTTTACAAGCTCTTCCATAAGATTCCATGCCTTCTTAAAAAGACTACACCAGTCAACAAGACTGATGTCTTGTAGTCATTTCAACAGTGCTTCCATCTGTAGGCATATACATTATTGGATACAGTCATTTGCAGGAATCTCCTTCATACTGTTGGCATTGCCTTTATTTGTTGCGGACATTTTGAATTAATGGTTGTGGATATAAACCTTTGACGAATGATCATGTATATTTTGAGTCTGGCATGGTTTTTGTTGACTTCAACGATAAACAATGCTTATTCATACAACAATGTTTCTTAACTTGTTAAGGACATATTTTGTAGCTTGATGACATTTACATTGATGTTGCAGGCATTTACTCATGAATTGCTTAACCAACTGACTGAGTTTCTCGTTTTGACATCAATTCCAATAATATCTAACTCTGAATGTCAACATTAGTCATTTGAGAAGTCTAACAATATATTTTATGGTAGAACCCTCCAACAGAAATATATGCCATGAACAGGTGCCAGTATGGCTCTCCCTTTGCTGAGCAGATCCCTCACTCATCTTTATGAAACATGATTAATATAGGAACCCTTATGCTGAAAATTTAACATACCCCAATACCTTTTGGTTTGCTTCTCCAAAGAACATTAAAATTATTGAAATCCATTTGATTACTATCTTTGCATACATGTTTTATAGTAGCATCCATGTCTTGTGCTCATTGGAATTCCAAAACCCAATCATTTTCATATTCTTTCACATCAATACACAAATATGGTCATATAGTAGTCTGTCATGCCCAAATTTCTCCCTATACCATATTTTATGCACTATTTCATATTTCCTGTAGAAAATAAGCATAAATAATAGGACAATTTGTAGGGCTGATATAGATCCAATAAATAGTAATAGCAAGGTCTTGTAAAATTGCGATAAAGAAGAATGATAACATTACCTTTGCATTGATAGGTTGGTACACCCAAATCAACAACACCTAGAGCAAGTAAATAACAAAGAGAATCTCAACACACTTGTGCCCTAGCTTACCTATTACATCCTTGATGATATTGCAACCTTGAAAGAATGTCATTTATACTATTTTGAAGTGTTGATCCACCTGGAGGAGATGTTTTCAAGATATATTCCATGTAATAAAGTTAACCTAATTGGAGAAGAATGACATGTATTGAATCAACAAAATAAGAACAAAATAAATGATATTCTTGTAGAAACTACACCCTTTCTAGAGGATCTGTTTGGATTCTTCTCCATTGATCTCAACTCAATAGTGAAACTACGAGATCCACCAATACCACTAGTATTGTTATCATGTGTTTCCTATGCTCATGTTTTCTTATGTGTGTTTAATTATCGTGTTCCCACCCTCCCTTTTATTTATAGTCCTTCATTTAAATCAATTGTATTTTGACACGATTACTTTGAAAATCTAATTTATTGTCAGTATATGTCTATCCACTTGGATATCTTTCCATTTACAATATATCCCAAGGTGTGGTGGCTCAAGGTACTGATTAATCATCATAATATTCTTTGAATTAAATGGCACCTTTTGTTCTCCATACCTGTGAAACTAAATGATAGAATATAATTTTCTGAAATGTAATCCTACAATTCAACTCTGTCACTCATTTCTACCACTCAATATGTTATTTCTCTAATCAATGGTAGGCCTAAACAAATCAACTTCCAAATTAGTGTACCTTTGGATTTTGAACTTATAACCCTAATACTATATTGGATTAGTCCATTTGACATAGATTAAGTTGGATGTCATTTCCTATAGATTAAGTTGGATCAACAACTACCTATGAGCTTTTCTATGGTATGCACTAAAGCTTGAGGTGCATGCACTTCTTGACTTGTATTGTATCTTATACATTTACTTCCCATCTTATTGGTTATATTGTCTATGATGACCCTTACTGGTGCCCTGCCAAAGGGTTGTTACAAGCCCTTTATGGCTCACTCTCAGCTCTAGTTATTCATGGAACTCTTATCATTTGACTTAATCTTAGCTCTAGTTATATATGCCAATATATCATTGGAAAAAAGGTAGTGAATGGTGTGTTGGTTGGTCTCAATTGAAGGCTGCAATTTTCACCCTAGGGTGAGGAGCTACATGTTTGATTTGCAATTTTTGTCTTAATATGGATGAAATTAGGCATGTTAGTGGAACACAACTACATGCTCATTTTCATTTGATAAACTCTAAGGATAGGATAAAAGATGCATTTTCAAAATTTCTAGTTACTAAGAAGACCCCTAAAAATATAGTGACCATCCAATTTGCAGAAGGTAGCATCCCGAAGAGATAAGAGATGAAAAAAATCTTGTAGCTCGTCATAGGGATGTCCTTTATTTCTAGGGCCTCAATAATAAGAGTAACGAATGCATGAAAAGTTGCTTCTTTGCTAACTATCTCCTCTAAAATGAAAGGTTATGTGATTAAGAATCGACTCTTGATGAAATGACCATTTCGTTGATGGGCATAAATGATGGTAGATCCATTGTCCTTAGTGGGTTCCTTGTTATTTCTACGAATCTATATGGGATTTTACTGGTCATGTTAATGCTCAAATCTCACACACATGTGGTATTTTTTCAATTCTCATATTGTAAATGTTGTCGTCAAACATGTATGTCTGACCGCAAGGGCCTCATGGATTTGATCTTATCTCCTTCTGAATTTGGCATGGAAATTCAAACCACTAGAATTATCCCTAGGGTTTCTGGCAGGTGCATTGGCTGGAATGTTAGAATTATCTCATGTGCAGATCCACTTAAAACTAGGAAAGATGGTTTTAAGGCACCCATAACTATCCATTTTCACACAAATTGCATTAGAGAAACACCTAGAACAATCCATATGATTGCTATTAGGTGAAATTATGCCCATAATCATAATTTTACTGTTGTTTATCCTTCATGTATCCCAACATTCATCTTAGGGTAATTGTCATGACTATTTATAGCTAATTTATCCCTAAAATATGCATGTGAATGAAGATTGAGGTTTTTTTCACACCCAGACTTGTGCAAAAGTGCCCAAAACCTCTGCAACAAGATGGCTTTATGTTGTAACTATACACAGAATGTTGGTTCAGTCTAGAAAACTAGCCCAGACTTTGTCTTCCATGCCAAGGTTTAAATCTTGGTCCTTTCCTTATTGTTATACTGCCCATAATACACAAAAATCACCTTTGAATGCTCATGGCCTGAAAATATCCTCAAAATTTACCCCCAAGATACACATTCAAATAGCTTTTATTTTGATCTCAACTTGGTTTTCATTTTTTAAAGTAGTAGACAAGGGTTTGGAGAATTTTTGTGTTGCATGGCATATAAAGAAAACATAAAAATTGGGACAACAAAAGGAAAAACAACACAAATTGATCCACAAAGAAATGATGATTGTGAAGAAAAATTTAGAAATCAGAAACCTAGGGATAAATAACTGGAAAGATAGAATAATAGGTGGTGGCCCGAGCACACAAAAATAAAAAATTCTGGGCATAATTGGGAAACACAAATTTTACAACATAGACCTCCACAATGCTAGGGTCAACCTTAGGGTTAGGGATTTGGGGCGGTGCCAAGGAATTAGAATAGTTTAGCTTCTTTGAGTCACTATCCTCATCAATGTTTTTATGTGATACCCTTGAGAATATCCAATGTTTTAGTACTTCATCCCTACAGCCAAAAATTGGTTTCAGGAAAACTTCCTCCGCCTCCTTTGAGTAATCCACAAATTCCTCTTCCTCCATCCTAGCCTCCCAAGATTATCACCTCATAAACCATCTTTCTAACCAAAACATGTATAAGAATATAAAATCAGGAGATCATTATATTGACTATATATTATTTTCAATATCACGAAACAAGAAGAAATTTTTGTGTGCAACTAAATGCTAAAAAAGGATTTCAAATGCCAATATAGTTGGAAAGAATGCATTGAATCATGTCACACATTGGTTAATTTTAGAAGATAATGTTGCAATGCAAAGTCGTGATGATGCCCTAGTTGGTGATTGGTTGATAGATCCTCGTGATATATTGGTGTATTCATCTTGGGGTGCTCTAGCTCATTGGATGTGGTTCACACTTATGAATGACTTTTGTACTACATGCTAGTTTAGTGGGGTATATGTTAACAATAATGTAACCTTGGTACACAAGTTATTGCTTTGTTGATATTTTCCACTTATGCCCCATTGAATTTTCTCAATGGCTCCAACAAAATCCTAGCGAATTGGCCAAGAGGATTAAGTGGTTAGTTTGCTTTATTATAAATATTTTTTTTGTTTGTCTTAGTGCTATTTTTTTCTTTCTTCTAACTAAGATCAATATATAACACATTAATAATGTGTTCTAGATTGAAAAAATCTAATGGACAATTGGGATAATTAGAAAACACTATGGATGGGAGAAGTGGACTAAGAATACAATTCTCCTATGGTCCTTTTTGTTTTATCATTTGAGCACTTTCGTCATGTTTTAATGGGTTTTGCCAATTATTTGAGAGGTAGAAAAATGAAAAATGACTCTCTTCCCCAACCCCATCTGTGTTCCTAAACATATAAATGACTCAAAAAAACAAAGGAAAGGGGAAACATGAATTGAATTGGAATGAAAGGTCACGCCAGTACATGGCACTGCTTGGGAGGGTGGCCATAGTCTACGACTAGCTTGGGGATGTCATCAAAATCCACGACCAGTCCTATATGGCTTATACAGTCACCACCCAACCCTTAGAGGGCTTACACAATAATTCCCAGCTTCTATATGTTATATACAGTGATAGCCTAGCCTAGGAGGATCATACACACTCATGTCTCAGCTAGAAATAGGTCACAAACTAGGTATAACTGCCCCCAAAAATTGTAAAAACCTTAAAATATGCCTTAAAAACTTTAAAAACCTTATCTATATCATGTTAAAGGACTATGTGATGAACTATTATAATAGGGAACTATTGATATTATTCAGGATAATGATATCACTATTATTTCATGCTTATAAGTCTTTCTAAGTTTTTTGCCAGTATTTTGCTATTATTTGTCAAATTTTTTTCCGGCCATGGTGCAGGTAGAACCAAACAGGTATTTGTCAGACATGTCTTCCTCTAGCGAGGGGAGTTTGGGAAGGCTAGAGGAAAGTGAGACATCCAGTAGGTCTACAGGGGCTATATCAACTAGATGTCATAAGATCAGAAGAAAATTCAATAAACACATGGAAGTTTTTCTCAGAGGAGGGGGGTCATGTTCCAATGATGATGAGACAGTAGGAGACATCAAGGTTCCCTTAAGGTATAAAAACCTAGTGAAACAATGGGTACCTATGTATCTTCCTCAAGTAAACACTGATTTTTTTGTGAATGAGAGGATATATAGAATTGCATCGTCGTCATTACATGGATTGGGGTTGTTTTGCATGGATGGCATAAAGGTTGGATACAGAAGATGTACTGAATTGATGCAGTATATTGGACCCTCTTACAACTACAATGATTGGATACACCTTGTCCAATATACATGAAGTATGCATAGATATGGGTTGTCAGCAAATTATTTACAACTAAAAGATAAATATCACAATAAAGGAGCAACGTTGTAGATTGACGGAAGGCAAAAAATAACTAGGAATATTGCAGGGTTTATAAATAGTACACAACCAGGGTCTACGCATAAGCAACCCAACTGCATATTCGAGGCGCGTGAAGGAAACCATGTCTTTGTATGTGCCATTAAATCAATAGATTCTAGGGAAGAACTTATTTTTAATTACAATTTGAATAATGTAGATACAAACACGGTTAGTATGGTTGTGGTAAATCCAACAATTTACCCAACCTTTTATTGATCATTTTAATAGCTTTATGATTTTTTCATTAGCATATAATTCTAATTTTCTATTAAATTTCCTATGTTGAGTTTGCAGGGAGGTGATGGGGGGCTCATCACCCCAGCAAAACGTGAGAGGAGTACATGATCCGCGAGGAAACAAGTATATATCAAAATGATATGTTTTAAAATTGTTTTAGTGAGTATTTTGGTTTCTTTAGGTAATTTTTAGTATGTTTTTTATGCAGGGTTCTATCAGGGGCACCTCCCTTATAGTAGATGTTACTAGACCTGCCTCAAGGCAGCAGGTATATATCGATATTGTCATTGTAAAAATTACGATGGACACACATATCTACCATTATGTATTTTCAATAGTATATTGGACCCTCTTACAACTACAGTGATTTGATAGACCTTGTCCAATATACACAAAGTATGCATAGATATGGGTTGTTAGAAAATTATTTACAAATGAAAGATAAATATCACAATAAAGGAGCAACTTTGTAGATTGACAAAAGGCAAAAAATAACTAGGAATATTGCAGGGTTTATAAACAGTACACAACCAAGGTCTACACATAAACAACCCAACTACATATTCGAGGTGCGTGAAGGAAACCGTGTCTTTGTATGTGCCATTAAATCAATAGATTCTAGGGAAGAACTTCTTTTTAATTATAATTTAAATCATGTAGATACAAACACGGTTAGTATGGTTGTGGTAAATCAAACAATTTACCCAACCTTTTATTAATTATTTTAACAACTTTCTGATTTTTTCGTGGCATATAATTATAATTTTCTATTAAATTTCCTATGTTGACTTCGCAGGGAGGTGATGGGGGGCTCATCACCCCAGCAGAACGTGAGAGGAGTACATGATCCATGAGGAAACAATTATACATCAAAATGCTATGTTTTAAAATTGTTTTATTGAGTATTTTGGTTTCTTTAGGTAATTTTTAGTATGTTTTTTATGCAGGGTTCTATCAGGGGCACCTCCCTTATAGTAGATGTTACTAGACCTACGTCAAGGTGGCAGGTATACATCGATATTGCCATTGTAAAAATTACGATGGACAAACATATCTAGCGCTATGTATTTTCAATAGTATATTCAGTTCGTTTATATAATCTTATCTATTTTCCATGTAGATTGCTGATCAGGGAAGCCAACTGACAATTGATCAGACCACTGCAGCATCGAGGCAACATGTCGACATGAATGTAATTCTACATTTTAAATACTATAAAATTGTACACATTTATAACGTGTAGCATAAGTTTATTTTGTTATGTATTTTTTTTGTTTTTATGTCTGCGTTCATTATGATAATGTTGTCTACTTTTTTTTGCACGTTGGTGATCAAGTCCCCAGCTGTTGATTAGACAACTGGAGCCTCGAGGGAATATGTAAACCTAAATGTTAATTTTGTTATGTATTCTAGAGTTTTTACATATTGTGTTAATTATGATAATGTTCTATACTTTTTTTGCAAGTGGATGATCAGGGAAAGTGCCTAGTTGTTGATCAGACCACACCTTCATCTAGGCATCAGGTAAACCTAGATGTAATTCTAGGAATCTATCATGATAGACAATTTTTTTTAATACATTTTTTTGCGCAGACTATTGCTTCAAAGACTAAGCAATGTTTTATATATTTCTATTGCAGAAAGGGGATTCGGTTTATGAAACACCAACTCAACAGTCTTTACAGTTTGATGTCTACCAATTGATGAAAGATAAGGAAATTAGTACGTCTGTAGACCCTTTGAAGGTGCTACAGAAGACCATGGAAAAATAAAATGAGGAACTGGTTGAATTTCCATTGACAGCTCCAAAAATAAAAGAGATCAAAGCAAAGATTCAATTGTTGATCCATAGATGTCGACAATTGAGAGTAAATTCTGAAATAATAATGTAAATTCATTTAGTACTTTATAAATTTTAATTTTATATGATATTGAACTTATAATACAATGGTTTGTATTTACAGGAAATTATTCAATTTAACACTGGTGGTGAAGGCGTTGTTGGTCCCAATGACCAAACCACTCCACGTACACCACATACTACTCCCTTTTTGTCCACTGAACAGTTGGAAACACCCCCAAGGCTAGAAAAGGGTGCAGCCGATGCTAACCGACCCACAACAGATGCGGCTGAAGAAGGGGTGGATACAGGGTTAGATACTAATGCTGATGTTGAAGAAGCATTTCTTAGATCTTCTCATGTCACTAGCACTGGTTCAATAGTGACAACATTTTTGGTGAACGATGAACTCGTTCCAATAAAGATAGAGAAGATTCCAGGTGATTATAGATTGTTCAATTTAGTTTTTATAATTTATTTATAATATACAAATAATATTTTCTAATGCTGAATAATGAGTGCATTATTGTTTTGCAGGAAATGATGTATTTTATAAAAATCTAAATGATTTGTCCTTGGATATCTCTAGGCCCACCATCCACACAAGGTGGGATAGACAGGAAAAATCTTTAAAGGATGAGCTGACTAATCGCTTGGTTGGTCTGTTCGAAAAAGATACCTTCGATACATCGAAGGTCCTACAAAAGGCTGGACAGCATCTAAAGATTTCTCGAGACCGGTATAGGGTTCACCTAGAAAAGAACCCTAGGTATGAGCGCCCTCTGATGATTCCATCAAGGGAGTGGAAAGCCCTGGTGGAAGATGCAAAAGAGAAGGGTCTAAGAAAAGCAGGAAAGGTACCACTAGGAAGAGGGAGGTATGCAATACATTCCAAAATGTAATGGTAAGCCTTATTATTATTAGTTTTTATATTGAATTTGGAACATCGACGAATGTAATTCAACACTTGATTAGGCTATTGGACACATCAAAGGCCACCAAGGAAAGAATGTAAAAAATTGGTCAACACAAGATTGGGCTTGGTGGTTATTCGAATTTGGCGGCCCGATATATAAGTATCGAAAACACGATACTGCATCCAAATAATATATAGAAAATTATTTTCATTTTATTCTGGCAAAAAATGTAAAATTAATGACATCATGCAAAAATGCAAGTCGTCCGATTGAAATAATTTCCCACCGAGGAAGACATGAAGCTTGGCTTCGAAAAGGGCTTTGACGCCGTTGTTGAATGCCGAAGAAGCTTGTCTAGGCATACTGCACGATCTTCTGCTGATCCATCTGGTGCGCAGGTATATAAAAACTATATAGTTTGATGATAATTTATTAATTCTCATGCAATTTATTCGTTATAGAAAATGAACATAAATTATTTATTCCTTTTTTAGCAGGAAAGTAATGATCTTGTTAATGTTGAGCATGTACAGCAACCAGACAAAGATCATGCTTCGATTCCTGGTAAAGAATTTATTAATATGCTACTGTTTTGTATAGATAATTGCAGATGATGAACATTAATTCTAATTCTCCACAATTCAACTGCAGAGCATGTAGATGCAGATAACACTGAACAGGTAAAGCCTATACAGGATAATGATGAACATGTTGATGTGCCCATTCCAGGTAAAAAAATACCTTTGCAATGATTTTAAATGAATTACTTGTATTTACAAAAATAAAAATAAATTAATGAAAATTTTTGACATTATCGCAGAAATTCATAGCCCCTCTCTGCAAGTTCAACCTTGTGAACAGTCTAGTAGGGAGACCGATGAGCAGATTCTGGAAGATGTGCTTCTGGCTAAATATGTAAAGAGAAGAAAAGTAAAAATGAAGTGACTAAAGAAATTTTGAGTAATTCTTGTTTATAATAAAAGTTTTTACATGGTTTTTTCCTCTATTTCATGAATGAATGGTTAAATAAATGCTTTAATGAATGGTTTACTGAATTTTTTTATCGACGATTGACTAAATGAATGGTTTAATGAATGATTTAATGAATGTTTTTTTCAGCTATTGAATGATTGAATGGTTTATTAAATGATTTAATGAATGGTTTAATGAAATCTTCTTTAAGCTATTGAGTGAAATAATTCACAGTAAATAGTTATTTTCATATAGATGCATTGAGTTTGGGGAATCAAAGAGTGATGTGAGGGGGGGGAGGGGCCATAAGAGCTTCCACCTTCATGTGGTTGGTCCTGTTTAGTGGAGAATATTAAATTATTCTTGAAATAGAGAGGAGCTCAATGAATGATAGTGAAGAATACATTAAAAACAATTAATTCTATAATTGTAGTGTTTAAATTTTATTATTTCTATTTGACTCCTCCATTGGAATTTGTTACCGATAGCATTGAGAAACATTTTCATCGTTAAAAGGCAAGAAATGACATTTTGATGTGATTGATGGCCTTATATACATAGTGTTTTTGGTTCTCCATGTTTTATCAAGTGATCTATTCAATTAACAATTAATTTACTTGAATAGTTGAATAGTATTGTAATTTACATTGTAATAGTATTGTATTTATTTAGATTGGTTTTGTTATTTTCATAAACAGACAAATATTTATTTGATGGGTCTTAACATGAAATTATTGCAACAAGAAAAAATTTGACTTATGTTGAATGATTTTTTGAAAGGTAAAGCAGAAGAAGACAGTGCAAAGCTCCACAAATCAAGGTATAATTATGTTTTCTTTAATTTGATTGAACTGTGTATTGAGTATTTATGCATGTGCACATACGCACATTTATTTGATGATGGTGATTACCATACATTAAGGCTAACTTTGTTGTCTCTGATCTATAAACTTACCTTAATTAGTTTGATTTATCAAGTACTTTCTATTATTGAATAACTTGGAAAATAAACTTCTGATTTTTATGAGTTAGTAAGTTGTAGAATCCAGTCTTTTCACAAATATTTTTAAAAGTAGATCTATTGTATTTGTAGGCCAAGAAGTCCAACAGAGTACTTTTATAATGTTTTTTTTCCTGGGAAAAAAATCGTAACTTTATTTTTTCAAACAAAATTACATTCTGTAGATACACTTCACCCAACTGTATTTCAAGTCATAAGCTGATAGCTTCAGTATAAAAGCATGGAAAAAATCCATCACAATTTTCACCATGTAACATAGTGTAAATGGAAAACCCAGAAAAATGGTAAAATGGTAAAATGGTAATAGTTGTCCTCCATCGTTGTCAGGTAAAATGGTAAAAGGAAAACCTAGAAAAAATAAAATACCCAGGTAAAAAAAAACTGCCAGAGATGAAGACAAAACGCCCTTTTGATCAAGGATCTTTCTTCATTCCTATCATTTCCATCACCGTACAACCATGCCATACAATCAAGTTTGTTAGAGTTACGTCGTACAGGAGACCACAATTTAAAAAAAAACACAGACAACCGTTGGTTACTCGACAGCATGTGATCCTTGTTCAACGAAGTTTCTATGTCTCCCACGAGGGTGATCTGACGAGGGTGTCATCGTAAATTCGACTAAGGCACGTTGGTTATCCACCATCATAGGGCCCTCGTCTGACAAATTCATCATAACTCTAACAAGAGAGATACAACGACTAGCCATCGCAAATTTGACTACGATGCATCGGACATCCGACAACCCGTCCTCTCAAAATTGACGACATTTACAAAGGAAGTGGCATAAATTCGACAAGGATATGTTGGACATCCGACAACTAGTAGTTTCAAATTCGACAATTATATGTCGAAAAACTGACATCCCTTCATCTCACAATCGATGGCATAAACCTGACCTTTTACAAAAGGAGTGTCCCACCTTCGACACGGAGCAGTCGAAAGTTCGATTTTGTAGGTGTCAGCAGTTCAACGAATTAGTGGTGAAAGTTGTCAGCATATTAGCTTCTTACGCTGTCGAAAAGTGGACGGGGTTTGGTAGGTCGTCAAATATCCGACAAATAAAAAAATGCGTTTGTCAAATAAGCAACAGGTATTTATCGAATTTTAGACATGAAATCAGTCATATTTTGGGCTGA
>LPNX010767955.1:168978-205716 GCA_001517045.1 Pseudotsuga menziesii
TAGTCTTACAAAATGCATGCACGTTTTGCAATAATATAACGTGTGCATGTTTACCATTGGAAGGAACATAGATTTGATTTTAAACAAAATGTGAGCGCGTTTATTGCCACTATGGTTGAGCCTCCACCCATGATGGTGTGGCATTCTTATGCCTATGTGTCTGCTTCAAACTTTGCTTCGGATTCATCATGCCTATTCCTTGGAGTATGATAAACCATGGCTAATTGAGCATAATATCTAAATTTTCAATAGTGTTTAGCCATTGGTTACAGTATGCTGCATACCTCCATTTTTTATGAAATTTTAGAAACATGTATGGTTTTTTTTAAGATTCCAAATATAATTTTTAACAAGAATATATATTTTTTTCTAATTTTTTATTATTTATCTTGTGTAATCACTCCTCAACTCAAAAAACAAACTCTTAGTGTTTCTCTCATAACTCTTTCATTTCTCAACCATTTTGAAAACAAATTGTATGGTGCACTAAAGAACACCAACCTCTACATGGTATAAAAAAACCATTTCCAAATAATTGCATTAAGACATTCAAATGCTACACCCACAATTGACATATCATTTTCAAGGTTTGATCACTTATATAATTAAAAAATAAATAAAAGTATATTATTTTTTTTATTGGAAAAATAGTCGTACACTAGTACTATTTGTTCTCTATATGTCTACCCATTTTCGTAAGTGTATTCCATCATTTAGTCACTCAAAGGTTGCACCCACAAAAACATATACCTTATAGTGTGTCCCAAAAATAAAAAGTGTATGTTAAAAAAGATCTAACTTTAGATAGTTAAGAACATTTTCAATAGAAAAAAGTTATATATTTGGAAACATCATTCAACTTCTTACAATTCATTTATTTTACCCATCGCAAGATTCATTGTGTAAGTGTCTCAAAATATCCATGTAAGTTGATGGATTCCTGTTTTTTCAGTTTTCTATTGCATCTAACGTGTCAAAAGAGACCCTCTTTAGCTCGCAGACACCCTATTACTAAATTCTCATTGCATATCGACCATTCATTGATTATCACTTTTTATTTTTCCTTTATGAAATTAATTATCCTTTAAAAAATCCAATCACATTATTACTAAATGTTTATTTCATATCAACCATTCATTGATTATCACTTTTTTTTTAAAGTCACCTTCTTAGTGGTGATTTATTCTCAAGGTAAATCAAGTTTACCAATCATGTTTCTTGAATCATGGTTCTATGATTCTCATTTTAATTCTCTTTACTTATGGTCTAGGATAATTGGAAAAATAATAAGTGAACAAATTCTTTTTTTTCTAAAATGATCCCTTAAATATAGCAAGAAGTCATGGTTCTACCTAAATGATGAAATTTTTTAACTTGTAACTTTGTCCTTAGGGTTTTGGTCTATTTTTAAAGATCCAAATAATTGGAATTTATAAAAAGTTAACAGTTCGAAGAAATGTTTTCTCTTAAAAGAAAAAAATGAGCTCTTGAAAAATGTTGAGTTTATTCACTTACTAACTCACTTTGTGATTTTTACCTAAATAGATTTATTTCTCAGATGATTCTAAATGTCAAGTGAGGATTATGACTCAACATTAATCCCAATTTTTTTTTTGCATTTTTATATCACTTATGTTTTCAACTATCAATCATAATAATTTTCATCTCAATACAACATTAATCAACCAACCATGGTAACTAGTAGCTTCATTAAGTATTTCTCTACATGAGTTATTCTTCACTTCTTATAATAATCCAATGTTTTTATGGTCCTTTCCTCTTTCCCTTATTTATTTCTTGTCACCTCCTCGATTGCTGGAGGTTTTCACCCCCTTTGTGTCATTGCCTCTTCAACCTCATTAATTACAGTTTAATACATCATGAGAAATAAACTCTATTATGTCTTTACAATGCTCAATGTAGTGCCTTCATTACTTAATGTTCTCCATGGTCCTTTCATTGCTTCTCGTGGTTATCTTATGTAGAATCATGAGTTTTTATTGACCTTCACTGATTATGTCTCATATTTTCTTTCTTTTCCACCACCTCCTCTTATCAATGCAAGTCATTTCCTTTTTTTGCAATTAAATAATTTATCTTATCAATTATGCTATTAATCTGGCATAAATTTCCATATTAATGCAACATTAAAATTTTTCATATTAATACAACATTTAAAGGAAACACTATTTAGCCTTTTCAACACTCGCTAAATTACATTCCTTGCTTATTTTTCTCCATGGTCTCTTCCTCAACTTTCACAATTGTTTTATGTAGAATCGTTATTTTCCCTTGCTCTCTATTCTTTACTTTTATGCTTAATAACTATTGTTTCTTGTTTTTTCCCCTTTCCTCCTTAAATACTCTTCTTCGTGACTTCTTTTATGCTATTATCTCACTTACCTTTTCAAACCCATTAATTTCAATATCTTCTATCTTAATAAAACATCAACAATCACCTTTAATAATTTTGACAATCACCTATAACAAGAGCCATGAGGTGGCAATGTCCTCGTATTTGTTAACAAAAATTGTTATAAGATAGAAGCTATAAAATTATGATACCATTTTCACCAAAATTGTAATAGAAAAGAAAATTATTTTGCCACAAAATTATGTAGCTACCGAATTGATTTCACTACTTAGCCATCAAATAAATTTCTTAATGTTTTGTCGAAACAAGGATAGTTGGAGAAGATGCAAAACATGTGCTAAATATCATTCTTATTGATCAAAGACCCAATTTATTACATCTTAAATATGGATACATCCATGTAGACTTGGAGAATTCACAAATCAATAAAAATTTTGTATATTTGAATTGTCACATTTCAATGTAATATGTGTTGTATTAGTAGTTTATTAACAAATATATAAATCATTTAAGCTTGTTTATTTTGGTTGAATATTGAACTCAATAATAATATAAATAATTGTCTTTTAGGATTCATATTTTTTTGAAACTATATTCATTTGATTAAAGAGTAATTTTAATGTGAATACTATTTTTATTCTTTTGAAAGAGTAAACTCTAAAGACAAGTCCACTTTACCATTCAACATACCATTGAAAACCATAATTCCTAGAAATTCTTGCGGTTTATTTGCATAGGTACTATATGTAATTATCAGCTCAAAGCACTCGCGCATGCAACATAAATCTCATAACATGATATCACACCAGCACAAAAGAGACAAATTGAAACAAGTTGAGTTGATCAATTGATATTTAAATCAAATCTTGAGCTATGTAGAAACAAAATAGTAATCTGTTTTCAAAATAATCAACCATACCAAGAATAGCTATAGCTTCGCTTTGGATTTGGATCCGACGATGACTACTTTAACAAATGTTGGATTTCACCTTCGGTTGACCTAGGTTCAAATCCTTTGTTGTCAACAAAGACCCATATATCGGCTTGAAAGAGCATGGCTCAGCCGACAACACCTACGACCTAGATGCGGTCTCACCCGAGATATATTATGGGGATTTGACAGAACCATGTTTCTGCAGTCAGGTGGGGGTTTCTACTCTCGTGGTACCTTATCACAGCACTCGACCAAAGCTAATGATTATACTTATTATCCCTTGTATATTCATTCAAGATAATAATCTAATTACCAGTCAACACATATTACAATAATCAACATAACGACCCTATCACAGATTCATTCAATAAGCAGTGAAACACATACATATATGGGATTCTTGATAAACAGATACAGTGCGACATATTCATGTGTACTTATTCACAACATACATGCAATAGACATAAACACATTAATCAATGACACACAGAGACAACAATTAACGTGTAAACCAATATGGAAAAAACCACAAAGGCGGTATTCATTTAGCATGATAAATATGCTAGCACCTTTTTTCTGCACACTCAACTTGAAAACTCTTCTCTAGGTATTCTTTACAATTCATACAAACTTATATCCCCTCATGTTCTTTGGTTTTCGGTCTAGATACTTATTCTCTTCTTCACTCCTATGTCATTCTGCACACAAATTGTATCGTTCCTCTAACTAAAACATATTTCCTCTTCTCTTCTCTACCTACACAGTGGCTTAACCAACCCACCTGACTACTTAGCTAACAAAACAATCAATAACAAATGTCAGTCCCACACACAACTTGGGTTCACCCTTTTGTAAGATTCTACATGTTCTAATCAACAAACTCTTTTATGTTAGCTGGCAGGCTTCCATTTCTATTCTTGTACATTCCGTTACAGCTAAAATTAGACACTATCGAACTAAAATACAATTATGCTTTATTACAAAAAGAATGATTTATTCTAACTAAATCCTTACCCATGATTAGTTACGTATTCCTTTTCAATTGATCTACTCTTATTTTGTCATGGTTTCTTTCTTCGTGACTACTCTCGTCACTGATATTTTCATCGCAGCTTCTCTTCTATTACAGCTCTTCTTCCGTTGCAGCTCTTCTTTTCTGTCATGCGACTAGATTCTTTCTCTTCCCGAGCAGAATTATGGCTGAACTATGCTTAAATTTTCCTAGGGACAACATGCCCCCAACACTCACTTGTGGCTTGTCCCTAGCCACATTAGTATGAAACCTATGTTGTTGCAACCTTACTTTGAAAATCCTAAAATATTTTCACTATCTGATCAATCTCCTCCTGTAATCCTGCTTCTGTCTTCTTCAAATTTTCCACAAGTTTGGAACTGATGTGTTCTGAAGTTGTAAGTCTTGCTAAATCTACTATTTTTCACACTTTTTGGTGTATAGGTTGAATGATATATTTAATTTTCACTTCCTCTTCTTTTCAATTATGTGACCCTTTCAGTCCTCTTTTGCCACTATGTTCCCAGTGTTGCGAGCTGCTGCTGTAGCCTCTTCATGTCGACATACTTAGTCATTTTCTCTATTGATGGAAGCTTCTTAATCTCATTCTTTAGTTGGTTCACCTATGTCTTAGAAGTGTGCAACTATTTTGTGACTTTATCTAACTCTTCATCGTTAATTAAAGGTTCCCGTGTCTGAGAAACTTGCTCGACTACTTTGGCACAAATTGCATCTACCTCTTGTATTATCTTTGCAACTTCTGTTGCTACTTTTCTTATCTCTTCCTATACTTCTAGAGATGTACTGGGTGTCACTTGTAATTCCAACTCCGCAAATTTCTTGCGGAGATTCTCTGCAATCTCTCCAAGTCGAAACAATTTGGATTCTACAAACATCTCATGGGTAATGCCTTCATCAATAAAGTTGTTGCAAGCAAATGTTACGGCTGCATCAAGACTAAATTTTATTGACTTATGCAAATCCAATATTAAATGGATTGGGAATACAAGACATGAAGCAGGGGAAAAGAATCCAAGTACAGATTGAAGGATGTATCAACTAGAGGATTGTACCTTCCAAAACATTTATGGATGCAGTGCATACAAAGCTTAGTTGCAGTGAATAAAAAGATTTCATTGTTTATGTATTCATCTGTAAAAAATGAGAACCTATTTGATTTGACATATATCCATATACTAGAAGATAAGGCCTTGTGAAAATTAATCTTTTGAGATATTGATGTTGCAAGACAAATATACAGGAAAGGACATAACAACTTAAATTTTGTAGTTAAATCTGTGATCTTAGAGTTGTACTATTTATCAAATAATTTGGATGCATAATTCAACATTACATTAATTTGAAAATATCAATGCGTTATAGAAACCCATTGAAGTATTCCATAAGGGATCTAATTTGAGTAATGTTCTAAAGAAATAAACTTTCTTTGGTTGTTTAGATTGAAGGTTTTAATTGCCAATAAACAATATTAATTCATATTTTGATGAATTACAACTTCCTATGGTTAGAGTAAAGTTTTAATTGAAATTGTTGCATATATAAGAGACTACTAGGATTCTCAATGTGCACAAGCTCTCTCATCATTCATTCATGATATGGTCTGAGATGAACCAACTTACATAAACAAAGACAGTAAACTACATATAGCATGCAAGAAAATAGTTTCAACGTAAATTAGAGAGTAAATTTCTTATTAGTAAAAGAAGAAAAAAAGAAAAACAAAATTAAAAAATTATGGGGTTGATCTACAAGTAGATGTGATATATACAGGTAATATCAGCCCTCCATGGTGTTAAACCAACATGTTTGGTCTTCTAAAATTCCCAAAAAGGGATAATTAATAAAATGGGCATTCACCAACTCCCTATCTTCAAGCTCGGGAAGGGGAATTCCTTTAATTAACCTCGTATCAACCTTCACACAAAACACAAATCCTAAGGATTTGGTAGCCATTACATATAAATTCAGGGCCAAGGGGTAGCTGATCTACTAAAAGAATCCAACCAGTTTAGGGAATCTACAAGTTGTGGCATCTACAAAAAGGGTTTCAGCGCTTTTGATGAAGGTGGAACAAAATTAGTGCTTTGAGCATCCCTTGAATACAAGGTCTCTCCACCCAATCATAAGCTTTCTCAAACTCTATTTTGAAAAACAAGGAATTGGGGTTGATATAATGGGCCCGTTCCATGCCTTACGAGACTATAACGATATTTTAAAGGATACATAACCCATAAATAATCCTTGTTTTCTTTGGTGAATGGTCTTTGTAAGAATACTCTTCATGCATAGCGTGACTACCTTGGCCAAGATATTTTAAGAGATGTTTAGTCGAAATATGGGTATCTAGTTGGTGATAAGGTCCAGGTAATTTTCCTTAGAATGACTTTGATCTTGCCTTGGTTGATTCCAGCTCCCAGGGATTGGTTTTTGAGCCACTATTTATAAAATTCTTCACAATTAAACTTAAAATCATAGATTACACAAAATGCTCTGTGCACTATGGTCTATATTTCTGGTTGAAAAAAATTGGTAATATCATCACAAAAAGTTATTAATATTCTTATTTCTATTGTAACCACACTATGAACAAGTTTTTTTCTATGTAAATGGAAATAAATCTACAAAGAAAAGAAAATGTTTACCTTATATAAACCAACTATAGGTTTCACATTTTATTTAGTTCGTGTGGGAGATGTACTATTCAAATTATTATTCACTTAGATATAGAATGAGGAAAGTAGAGCTATGGAATTCCAAACATACAAGGAGGAAGAACTTACCATGAGCTTGTGGCTGAGGGATAAAAGTACAAAGCTTGCAGATGTGTTCAGAATCTATGCTCAAATGGTTTTAGATGTGGAAAGTGTGTGGAAATAACCTTAGTTTTAAAGGAAAGTACATAGGATGCCATAATTTAATATCAAAGAACCATGATGGATTTTGGGATAAAGTATTACAAATGTTCCAGAATAACTCACCTCTTCATTAAATAGAGAAGAATCACCTTCCCTACCAGGCCTAAAATATACACTATCAAGGTCAGTGTTGTATATTGATCCTCTAAAAAGAATGAATATGATATGGGTAGGCTTAAAGTTCATATTTTCACTACTCTTGCACCCAACTCTATCTTGGAGATCCCAGTGGAATATTACACTACAACAAATTTGACTTTTAGGGGAGGTTGTCTTCCGCCTCCAAAATTCACTTTTGGGTGCAGTTTTGGATTTGGAGGTAGTGTTTACAAAACCGCCCCTAATAGCACCAACACTAAAAGTTTTGAATTTTAGGGGCAGTTCTGGAAGAGATCAAAACCACCCCTAAAAGTGACTTTTGGGGGCGGTTCTAAAACCCCCCTAAAAGTGAATTTTGGGGGTGGTTCCAACCCCCCCACCCCCCAAATTCCTTATTACAAACCTTTGGGGGTGGTTACAAAGCCCCCTTGTAGGTACCTATGGGGGTGATTCAAAACCCACCTCATAGGTATGTATGAGGGTGGTTCAAACCCCCCTAAAAGTATTTATTACAAAATGTTGGGGGTAGTTATAAACCCCCCTCATAGGTACCTATGGAGGTGGTTCTAAACCACCCCTAAAACTCTTTAAAAACCTTTTGGGGTGGTTATAAATCCCCCTCATAGGTACCTATGGGGATGGCTCAAAACCCCCCTTAAAAGTATTTATTACAAAAATTTGGGTGTGGTTATAAACCCCCTTCGTAGGTACCTATGGAGGCGGTTCAAACCACCCCCTAAAAATCTTTACAAATGTTTTGGGATAGTTATAAACCCCCCTCATAGGTACCTACGGAGGCGGTTCGAACCCCCCCTAAAACTCATTACAAACCTTTGAGGGTGGTTATAAACCCCCCTCATAGGTACCTATAGAGGCGGTTCGAAACCCCCCCTAAAAGCGGTTATGAACCACCCTCATATAAACTTATAGGGGGGGTTTTGAACCCCCCTCGTAGTGACATATGAATTCAGCTTAGAACCCCCCTCGTAGCCATAGTAAAATATATTTTATTTAAAATATCAATATTGCAATATCATTAGGGCACGAAGGAATCGAACCTTCAACCTCATGCTTGTAAAGCAGGCGCTCTTCCATTGAGCTAGAACCCTTTAAGAATTGGGGAAATGGGAAATATTAACACCAAGATTGCATCATTTGTAATTCTAAGAAAATACTAAGAATCCCAACATTGTTTCTAACTCGAGAGACCTAAGGCAATAGTCTGAATGAAGGAGCATAGAACCAAATAAGGATGCCTCTTGTGACTTGTATCTAAGTCAACAAAGGATATACCCTTTGTTTAAAGGAAGCAATTTTCATCCAACCTAACCAACCAATAGTTAGTTAAAAATGTATCCAATCTAGCAAAGTCCCCATAAACTAATCCTTGCTCAACACTTACCGAGAAAAGAGAACCATCAAAAAAATTATTATTAACCATTTCAAAACCATCTAGGAGTTGAATGCCTCAAATCCACAATACAAGTAGGAAAAAAAAATATAGATAAAGAGTTTGGGACCTAATAGATTGATTGATGCAAAAGAAACTATGGGGATAAGGTAGAATATATTACCTGTAACCATGTGGGATTGGAATCTTCAAGTGCTTTAGATCAAATTGCACATCTGGCATTATAATGATCTCCCTTTTCTAGGAAACTGACTATTGTTAGACAAATTCTTCATGCATCCCATGTCTATTATGATCCTTGTTGGTTCCCCATTAAGACCTAATTTCAATGGTAAGAGTAAATTTTTAAATTATAGTTGTGGTCTATGTATGGTTAGAGGGTTCTTCCATTGGTTCCTTGCGATGTTTTCATTATTCCCAAGGATGAAGGGAGCCTTGGCCATTTAATTGATGTCATGACTTAGGGAAGTATTCTTACATCTAAGTGGATGGTGCAATTATTGGAGGGCTATGCTCCTTGAAGATATTTTTTCAACATCAAGTGATGTTGATTTAGTGTTTTAGTCAGGTTACTATTATTTTTTACTACTTCTTAAAGCAGATGAAAGCTAGGAAAATTCCTAGATCTGATGTTTAAGGCTGCTTTCATGCCCAAAGTTTGAAAATGATGTGGTTTCATTATTGATTTAACCCACAAGACCTCCCATATTTGAAAGATATGGTTGTCTATTTCTATTTGATGTTTAAACAAGGATGAAACATGCCCAAGTTGACCAAGTGATAAGAAATGCTTCTCTTGTTACCCAGATTTGGAACAAAGCCCCTTACTGTTGATTTATGGCTATTTTTATCATTTACTTTCCTGTTATGGTTCTCGGATCTGTAGATGAAGTGGTTGTTTCTTGTTATGATTGATCGAAGGCCTAACTATAAAAACACCAATCAGATCTAAGAAGAAGGTACTCTGAAATTTGAGTATCTAAGTAGCAAAACTTAGGAAAGACCACCTTCATGATAGCAACAGTAGAAGATAAAGCATATCTTAGATTAAATTTGATGATGAAAGCATATAAAAACAAGGTGATCATATGCGAATCAAATTTGAATAAATCGGAATATTAGAATCCCAAAAGACAGCCCCAAGCACCGTATTTATGCGATTCTGAATAGGGACTGAAAAAAATATAGAGAAGACATAAATTTTTTTGAAATAAATTATCTTTGAATTTGGGTAGCTAAAGTTGTTATCTTGTGGATATTCTCAAAATGCGAATTAAGTTGGATTTGGTAATAATCTAGACAGGGTTCATAATGGCTCTTTCAAGAATAAAATACTTTTGAGATGCATTTCTTACACTTTGAGAAATGGAAAAGTGCTATTTCTGTTGATTCTTCATCTTATCGAAATGATAGCCTATAATATATCCAAGCTTGTTGAAATTCATAGCAAAAGGTAATGTTGAGGGTTCAACACATTAGGATCCAAACATGACATGCAACAAGAAGGATAAAGAGGAAATTATGGTAGAAGTAGAAGTTGAAGCAAATGAAGTGAAGCAACATGATGATGCATGGAGGATTTCCCTTCATGCATTCTTACTAGATGATTGTCGAAGCATTCCTTATAGCATCCATAAAGTGTACCTGTTACTTGGATTCATGTGGAACAATTCTCAATTTTTATTTCTCCTCTGTATCAGCGATCGTAATAAATTGTCGGAGTTAAAGAGAAAGTTGGAACTCTGAGGATTGATGTACAAAATGATAGGTATGGGTGGAAATATGTGTTCAAGTTGTTCATAATTGTTGTTTCCAACAGATTTTCCGCCAGCAATTTAAACTGGAATTTGCATTAAATCAAGCAAACCTAGGCATGATTCAACCCTTAATAGTGGTGAATTTGTAGTATTGTGAAATTCTTTGGGTAAAATATGTTGATGAGCAGAAATCTTATTTATTTTGAGCACTTCTCATAATAAAACAAGGTGTGGATGGACCTAAATAGGAAATCTGGGTAAATTTTGGGGTTGGAACTGTGCACCAAAGGGAATTTTTGAGCAATAGACAGGCCTCTTTTAATTCTGGGCAATTAAGAAATCCCTTAAACAATAATTATGGGTATGAAGAACAACCCTAGAAAGGGCCGATTCACCTTTGTACACTTGTTTGATTTTGGACGATGACCTCTCATTTTTTTTTGTGGAACATTTATCCTTGGAAGCATTATGTATAAGGCCAACACTTGTCCCTTCCAATGATTATATGTTTTAGATTCGAGTTTGGAGACCTTATCTATGTCCACGTAGTATTTTTAGAAATAATTTACAGACCTATAGCATTCAGTGGCAGCTACAACATCCTTTTGAGGTCTAAAATGCAGCATTCAGTGGACCATTCAATGGACTACTCAACAACAATGTCTATTTTCATTGGTTTCCTATTAGGATTGTAATATGTCCCTAAATCCCAATAAAAATTCTCAGACTGAAAAAATGAAAAAGTTAAGGTTATTCAATTGATGTTAAAAGAGGTAAAGGAATTGAAGGAGGTTGAACAAATTTTGGAAGGTTGGTATGGGTATGAGGGTCATGGTTATATAATAGAATTTTCTAAGGCTATGAATAACTTATAACTTCTTCAAGGAATACAAAATCCTATGCGGTATTGAACTACAACAAACTAAAATATGGAACCATTTAGATTAGACACAAAAAATCATCATGACAAATAGATCTTGTTCCAAATATAACAATGATACTTTCAATGATAGGAACATTCCATGGAAAAGTACAAAAGTATAGATATAATTAATAAACCACAAGGATACCACCAGTAGTGATATGATATAAAATTTCCAATTGAATACAAGACTCTGCTATCTAGAAGAAGCAGAATTGCTTCACAGGAAAGAAATTAAATCCTATTACCAGTTTTATTTAGGTTGACAGAAATGTATAGGTTCGGTGTAGAACTCCACATGAAGCCAATATTAACTAATTAAAGGGTTGACTAGGATGCCTCTATAATGAGATAACACTAAACAAATATTTGTTTCTTCTTCACAAAACCCTTCTCCTTACCTAACCCTTCCTGGTTCAACAAAACCTCCACCAAATCAACAAAGAACTAAACTTGGTAATTTGAATGTGCCCTTCAATCTATGTCAATAATTCTTGAAATAGAATTGTTAGTATTCCTCTGAAACCAATTTCTGAAATATGACATAAATGTATATACAAACCCCAACCTAAAAAGCTAGTGAAGACTACAAAATTGGGCACTGGTCCCTACTCAATGGTAACCCTAAAGAATACCAACTCTTTGATTAAAGTGGTAGAAACAATATATTAATAGGGAAAAGAGAAGGCAAAGGTGTGAGATTAGTTTGGATTTGATTTGTTGGAATTTTTGGAATGTCTTTAAAATAATAATATCCTAGAATTGCCAAGAAACAAGGAAAATGCGTTCTAATAGTAGAAAAGACTTCTACCTCACACAAAAAAATCAACATAGGTATTATCTTGTTTAAGTGTTCTTGCACCATTTCCATATCATTTTCAATTTTATTTGAAACTATAATTTACACCTGTAAGAAAAAATGAAATACATGAGTATTTTGCTTTAGCAGGAATTGTAAAGTTTCTTTGTTCTTAGAGACCAGTGTTAACTAAGAAGTTCAGTTTTTGGAACAAATTAACAAATTAACAAAGGGAAGCAACATAGAGATTTAGGATCAGGGCTCTTTGGTTGTCTAAAGGAGATGGAAGCTGTAAAAAAAATTCTTCAATATGCTAATCATCGAAATAATATAATAACACTTTGAAAATTACAAAAACCCAATGAGATAGAGGTTAACAAGTTTGAAGGCACTGCAAGAGAAACATTGGACCACTTTGGAAATCATTTTAAAGTAGAGGAAAGAGATTCAAAACCCAAAATGGTTAGGATTTATCAATTCTTCCCTGGTTTTCTAAATGTGAAAGAGTTTCAAAGGCTAACAGAGGAGGTCACTAAGGAAGAGTTACAAATTATAATGCACAAATTTCAAAAGGACAAAATTCCTGGACCTAATGGTTTGCAAGAATTTGGGTAAAAGATGTTGATGAGAAGCAATCTTATTAATTCTGAGCACTTCTCATCATAAAACAAGGTGTGGTCGGACCTAAATAGGAAATATGGGTAAAATTAGGGGTTAGAACTGTTCACTGAGGGAATATTTGGGTAGTAGACATGACTCTTTTAATTCTAGGCAATTAATACAACCCTTGAACAACTTTTTGACTATCGGCGACACAATAGAAAACTATACTATTGCACGAAAGAAACAATTAGCCCTTAAAGCGGCAGCCTACCAATTCATAGTAGGGAGGTTGTATAGATTGGGTATAGACAGAATATGAAGAAGATGTGTAGTTGAGCATGAAAGATAGGTAATAATGGTCAATGCACATGAGGGACCAACAAGAATCCATTATGCAGGAAAAGGTACCATGCGCAATATTCTACACATACGGTTATGGTGGTCAACATTTATCTGTAATGCTAAGGAATATTGTAGTACTTGTGATGTTTATCAGAGTGTCAAGAAGTCGTTGTGACATGACGAAATGCCATTGAACCCAAGCCCCATTTGACAAGTGGGTCGTAGCCTGCATAGGACCGATCAACCCACTAGCGGGGCATACGTGAGAACACAAGAAAGAGTCAAGGTGCCCAATAATATATGACTAAAGAGAAAGTGGGGATAGTAGGTAACACATAATTAAAGCAATATAGGCTGAGTAAATTGAATAGAAAAATGTTCTACCCTATTTGGGTGGGAATAGATAAGAAAAAAGGAACAAGCAATCCTTCCCAATGTAAGCGGTCTTTATTCATTCCTAATATGGATTGGTCTCCCCTTCTTGATCCCAGGCCATAAAGAAACCTTATTTCCCAAGGGTTAAATTACATGGTGGATGTAAGAGCTTCATCATGTTATGGGTATGAACAACAACCCTAGAAAGGGTTGATTCACCTTTGTACACTTGTTTTCTGTTGGAGGATGGCCTCTCATTTTTTGTGTGGAACATTTTGCCTTGTAAGCATTATGTATAAGACCAACACTTGTCCCTGCCAATGATTATATGTTTCGGATTCGATTTTGGAGACCTTCTCTGTGGCCAAGGAGTTGTTTTAGAAATAATTTACATACCTATAGCATTCAATGGAAGCTACAACATCCTTTTGAGGTCTAAAATGCAGCGTGGAACATTCAGTGGACTACTCAACAAGAATGTCTATTTTCATTGGTTGCCTATTAGGATTGTAATATGTCCCTAAAGCCCAATAAAAATTATCATATTGAAAAAATAAAAAGTTAAGGTTATTCAATCGATGTTAAAAGAGGAAAAGGAATTGAAGGAGGTTGAAGCAAGTTTGGAAGCTTGGTATGAGTATGAGGGTCATGGTTATCTAATAGAATTTTCTAAGGCTAAGATTGACAAATAAATCCTTCAATGCATACAAAATCCTATGCCTTCTTGAACCATAACAAAATAAAATATGGAACCATTTAGATTAGACACAAAAAATCATCATGGAAAATAGATCTTGTTCCAAATATAATAATGGTACTTTCAGTGATAGGAACATTCCATAGAAAAGTGCAGAAGTTTAGAGATAAGTAATAATCCACAAGGATACCACCAGTAGCGATATGATATAAAATCGCCAATTGAATACAAGACTCCACTATCTAGAATAAGCAAAGCTGCTTCACAGGAAAGAAATTAAATTCTATTCCCAGTTTTATTTACGTTGACAAAAATGTATAGGTTGGGTGTAGAGCTCCACATGAATCCAACGTTAACTAATTAAATGGATGACGAGGATGCCTCTATAATGAGATAACACTGAAAAGACAGGTGTCTCTTATTCACAAAACCCTTCTCCTTACCTAAGTCTTCCCAGGTCAACAAAATATCCACCTAATCAACAAAGAACTAAACTTGGAAATTTTGAATGTGCCCTCCAATATATGTCAAGAATTCTTGAAATACAATTGTGACTATTCCTCTTAAACCAATTTCCAAAATATGACGTAAACGTATATACAAACCCCAACCTAAAAAAGTAGTGAAGACTACAAAAGTGGGCACTGATCCCTACTTAGTCGTAACCCTAAAGAATACCAACTCTTTGATTAAAGTGGTAGAAACAATCTATGAACAAGGAAAAGAGAAGGCAAAGGTGTGAGATTAGTTTGGATTTGATTTATTGGAATTTTTGGAATATCTTTGAAATAAGAATATCCTAGAATTGCCAAGAAACAAGGAAACATCTGTCTAATAGTAGAAAAGACTTCTACCTCACACAAAAAAATCAACATAGGTATTATCTTGTGTTAAGTGCTCTTGCACCATTTCCATATCATTTTCAAATTTATTTGAAACTATAATTTAAACCTGTAAGAAAAAATGAAATTCCTGAGTATTTTGCTTTAGCAAGAATTGTAACGTTTCTTTGTTCTTAGAGACCATTGTTAACTAGGAAGTTCAATTTTTGGAACAAATTGACAAATTAACAAAGGGAAGCAACATAGATATTGAGGAGCATAGCTCTTTGGTTGTCTAAAGGAGATGAGAGCTCTAAAAAAAATTCATCAATATGCTAATCAACAAAAGAATATAATAACACTTGGAAATTTACAAAAACCTAATGGGATAGAGGTTAACAAGTTTAAAGGAATTACAAGAGAAACAGTGGACCAGTTTGGCAATCATTTTAAAGTAGAGGAGAAAGCTACAAAACCTAAAATGGTTAGGATCTCTCAAGTATTCCCTAGTTTTGTAAATGTGAAAGAGTTTCAAAGGCTAACGTATGAGGTCACTAAGGAAGAGATACAAATGATAATGCACAACTTTCAAAAGGACAAAAGTCCCAAACCTAATGGTTTGCAAGTATTTGGGTAAAATATGTTGATGAACATTAGTCTTATTAATTCTGAGCACTTCTCATCATAAAACAAGGTGTGGTCGGACCTAAATAGGAAATATGGGTAAAATTTGGGGTTAGAACTGTGCATTAAAGGGCATTTTTGAGCAGTACACAGGCCTCTTTTAATTCTGGGAAATTAATAAATCCTGTGAACAATAATTCTGGGTATGAACAACAACCTTATAAAGGGTCGATCTACCTTTGTAAACTTGTTTGCTGTTGGAGGATGACCTCTCACTTTTTTCTGTGGAACATCTAACCTTAGAAGCATTATGTATAAGACCAACACTTGTCCCTTTCAATGATTATATGGTTCAGTTTTGATTTTGGATACCTTATATATGGCCAAGGATCAATTTTAGAAATAATTGACACAACTATAACATTCAGTGGTAGATACAACATCCTTTTGAGGTCTAAAATGAAACATTTAGTGGACTACTCAACAATAATGTCTATTTTCATTGGTTGCCTCTTAGGATTGGAAAATACATGAGGCCATAGGGGAGACTCAATAAGGTTTGCACACTATTAAAACTAAAAATTTAAAGGTAGTTGTATCCAATATTGATCTCGCAAAAACCTATGACATGGTTCATTGGATGTATCTGATATTGATCCTAACACACCCTATCTTTTGTGTTCCGTTTTTTGATTCGGAGATGAGTTGGTTAACTTCTATCTCATCATTTTTTTATTAATGGCACTACTTAAGACATTTTAAGACCTGGCATAGGGTTAAGGACAGGGTTTTTTCTTTGGCTCCCCTACTCTTTCTTACAGTGGTTGAAGGATTAAGTAAGTCTCTAATAAATGCAAAGAGGACAAGAATATTCATAGGTGTGAGTATATGTGGCTATTTTAATTTATCACATCTTTTGTTCATTGATGATATACTCATATTTGTGACAATTTGAGAAGGGATCTTGATAAGTTGAGAGAGATCCTGGATCTTTCTTGTGCTGCAATAGGTATCTTGGTAAGCATTAATAAATATAATATTTCCTTTGTAGGGATTGAGGATTAAGATTTGAATTACTTTGTTGATTTGTTCCCTTTCAAGCAGGTTGAGTTGGAAGAAGACCTGAAATACCTGAGCTTCTGTTTAAAAACCTAATGCATACTTGAAGAATGAATAGGATTGGTTTTCCGTTGTTAGAAAAAAATGAATAGATAATCTCTATCTAGTGTCACCATTGGTTATCCAAGGGTGGGAGATTGGTTCTAGTTAATGCAATTTTGGAGGCTATTTCAAGTTATTGAATGTCTCTTTTTCTTGGATACCAAAAGGGATTTTAGAAAATATAAGAAGGGTTAGTTTTAGTTTTCTTTGGTCAAGAACTAAGGAAAAGAGGGGCATTCCCTGGTAACTTGGAAAAAATTGGCTGTCCCAAAATGTTTAGGGGGTGGGATCTCAAAAATATTCTCTTTTTCAAAATCCTTGGAAACCAAAAGACTTTGGAGACTAATCAAAGGGAAGGGTTTATCAGTAGAATTTGTTCATCAAAAGAAAATTCTTCCTAATCTGTTGAGGATTGGATTAAAAGACCACATAAAAATTTACAAAATGTTTCTATGATTTGGAAAGCTGTTTGTTTAGTTTTTTCCTTAGTAGGTGAGGGTTTGGTTTGGAAAGTTGGTAATGGAAATAATATACAATTAAGGGAGGACCCTTGCATGGGAAGTAATTTGGACCACAAGCTTCCTGATTTAATGATTCAGAGCTTATGGGATAGTGGACTATTTAAACCTTCACAAATTGCAGATCCAGTTGACAAAAATATCTGGGGACTAGAGTGGTGCTCAGCTAATTACCTAAGTTTCAAAGGAGAAGATGCTCAGGTTCGGTGTTCTTTTATTGTTAGATTGAATTCAAGTCATATAAGGTTAAAGAAGAAATACAATATGCTCGTGTGGGAAAAAACTCATTCCAATGTATATACTCCAAAGGTTGGTTATATTTATTTACATGAAGGAAAACAGAGAGAGATTGCTTAGTGGTGGATGGGTGTCTGGAAATTCAATTGTCCTTCAAAATCTAAAACTTTTATGTGGTTCCTGTTAAATAATAAAGCTCTAACATGAGATAATCTACAAAAATTAGATTTGGGGCAAGGAGGTGCTCCTTTTGTAAGTGTTTTAATAATCCTAATACCAATATTCATTTGGTATTGGAGTACTCCTACAACAAACAAGTTTGGAGGGGAATAGAAGCTATAACATGCTTTGAAAATATTCAGTATGGAATCACTATGGAGGAAGGACTTATGAATTGGTGTGGTAACCATGTGGTAAAGGCCTATAAAGTGATGCCTCTGATTCTCTTCCATGGTATCAGGTTGGCCAGGAATACCTGTGTATTTCAAGACATATATTCTCCCTCTACAATGTGCAACTCAGGGGATTAGCATTGTAAAGAGATTTTCTCAAGAAAAATGTTATAAATCAGATAGGCATATAATCATTGAAGATATAGATGGGGAGGGATCTTGTGAATATTTTGATGGGGATGCTCAGGGAGAGCCTTGGCCCTACTGGGCATGTCAAGTTCTTTTCATAAATGTGGAATATTGTTTAAAGTTTAGAGCTCGTCTCAGGCCTGACACCAACAAATTTCAAGAATTAATGGCTCTTGAAATGCTTTTATTGTTGGCAAGTGAAAAAGGCGTTACAAGGGTGCCAATGTTGGGTGATTCGAAGACAGTGAATAAATGGATGAGAGTTGAACAAAACTGCACAAAATTTCTATTGCTTCCTCTGTTGAAGGATGTTCACTCTGTCCTTCAATCGTATTTACAGATAAAGGAATTATGATGATGATAAATTGTCAAAGGTTGTGGCTAATATGGTTGTTTATTAGTAGCATGTTCTAGATGCTAGAGGGGGACAGGTTACTGAATACTACCATCCACCTTTCCATGAATTTCTTCCACATTAGCCCCTGATATTGTTGTATAAATTTTTTAATGTTTTGATGCTAGTATAAATGTATGTTTTTTGTTTTAAAAACTATAGGGTTTGTCCCTTGAAGAAGTAAGTGGATTATTGTAATTTTGATATTTTGGGCTTATAGAGTACCCTGAGTAGAAAATTTGTGTTTATTATGTGGGAAGAGATCTTTTATTTTTCTTATGTAACATTGAGATAAACTGCAGTGTGGTGAATGTACGACGCTCTTTGTGGAGTCATGTAACACTGCACACAACTATATGTAAGGCTTCTGAATCATCTAAAAAAATGCCATTTTTTTGTTTAAATAAAATTACAATTTTTTTCTGCATAATAAGGAAGTCCTAGTTTTTAGTCATGATATATAGTCAAATATCATAAACGTAGAATTTCAAGAACAAGGCATGACAACAAGTATGAAAACATTGCACAAGTTATCTGGACATCTTGTGTTCAAAATCACCATATCAAGAGAAAAGAAAGCACATCGCTTGCAACAAGTACAATCAAGCACTGAGAAAATTCCAAGTCAGAAAATGTGTGTTAAACTAATATGTTCCAATCACTTCACTTGAGAGCATTCACATTAATTATTCACTGTATTTAACGTTATCATTCAGTTGATTCCGCTCTCCCAGATGATTAAGTTCCTCAATTCCAAAAGGAAAATACTTGCATATTGATGTTATGTGCAGATTAAAGCAGGCACACTACTTACATCAAGCACTATCAGGCATTGAGAAAATTAAAAGTCAGAAAATCTATGTTAAACTAATATGTATTCAATCACTTCACTTGAGAGAATTCATATAAATAATTCATTGTATTTAATGTTATCAAACAGTTGATTCCACTATCCAAGGTGATTAAAGTCCTCAGTTCCAAAAGGAAAAGACTTGCATATTGATACTATGTGGGGAGCATGAAAATAAAACCAGTGATTTCATTGTGAAATTTTACATATTTACCAAGTCTTTTCCCCAGTCATACTCTTCATCATGCCAAGTCAATTCATATGACTTTGATTTAAGAATTTCCACATGAATTAAACCAGATTAAGAGGGTGTCGATACCACTCTATTAATACACAAGCAAGGTCATTTTCTGCTACCAACAAGTCACTCCCAAGTCCCAACTATAACTAGAATTTTAAAATTAAACATGAATCTCAAATAGAAGTTTCATTGGGAGAAAAACAAGAAAAATAGTGAACATCAAAATGACCTATGCAAACAAAAGTATGTCATGCAACCAAAAAATAACATCATTTCTTCGTATCCCATATAAATAGTAATATAATAAAATACATATGATACTTTTGAATCACAGACACCAATTTTTATATTGTCTTGAGGTGCTTATTTTGACCAAGAGCCATAATAGGTTGATCAGTATTACCTACATAATTGTGCATAGATGTTGTTCCAGTTGATGGACTGGCAATGTTCAATGGTGTCATTAAATCGGTAATACCACTAGGTGATGCACCTCCACTTGTAGTGAGCAGCTCAGGAAGAGAGTTAGGTCTATGCATGCCAAATGACACTGAAGGCTGGACCTATTCATTCTGTGAATCAAGATTACTTGAATTGACTCCAGTAACTGAGGTGGACATAGTTTCCAATGCTAGTGATTCCTCCCTTTTTTTCCTAAGTGCCACATGTGTTTTCATTTTGTTATATGATGGTTCGAAAGAACTAGTAAGCACAATTGCAGATGTGAGAGATTGTGACGGTTCACCTGATTTTTACAATGGTGATGATTCCGAAGCACCTATGAAATATGTTTTCTATAGTTTCCTTGAAATATGTACCAATTTTGTCTTTTTTAAAGGGTCATCCCCTTTTTTAAACTGTTCCACCTAGTTGACCAATACCGTGCCATTAAAAAGGAAGTTTCCCATCTTGTTGTGGGGAAAAGCACAAAGATGGCATTTGTTGATGATCTTGTCACTCAGGTTGCAGATCATTATCCAGTTTCATTGAATGTTAAAACATAGGCACCAATTCTGAAATTGGGTCGACATGCTTATTTTGACTAACAATTGTAACGGGTTGATCTATGTTAGCTATCAAACTAGGCATATGTGTTGTTCCTGTAGAAGAAATGATAATGTTCAAAGGTGTTACTAAAACTATAATAATTCTAGTTGATGCAAATCTACTTGCAATGGGGCCCACAAGAAGAGAGTTTGATCTATGCTAGCCAAATGACATTAAAGGCCAGACTTGTTCATTCTACAAACCAAGATGACTTGGATTGATTCTAGTCATGAAGGTAGAAAGAGTTTCAAGACTTAGTCGTTTCTCCCTCTATTGCTTGACTACTGCAGAGGATGTCATGTTATATGATGGTCCAAGAGAAGTAGTAGACACAACTCTAGATGCAAGAGGTTGTGGTAGTTCCCTTGATTTTGATAAGGGTTTTGACTGTAAAGCACCTCTAACCTCTGCTTTTCGGAATTCCCTGGAACTTTTTACCAAATTTATATTTTGGAATATTTCATGCCTTTTTTAACCCTTTCGACCTAGTTGTCCTTTTCATCCTTAAGGTTCATGACTAACTAAAACCCTTAAGGTTCTGGGCATGTTTTAGGCCATTCTGGGCACGTGTTGAACTTTTTTTCCCTTCAATCAGCATTATGGGCATGCTTTGACCTTATTTTTCCATTCAATTAGCATTCTGAGCATTGTTTCAGCTTCAAAGTTCAAACTTCCCTTATTCACCATGTTGGGAAGGTTTAGGGGGGAAATGAAAGCAATAATAGATTTGGGAAATTTTGAACTAATTATGAGCAAGTATGAGGAAATTTTCTTAAGTCTGGGCATAAAAAACCCTACTTGACAGTAAAAAAGGGGATGGAACAACCCTAATTCAGCATGCCAGGATGAAACATCCCTAATTCATGCAATAAGGGATGAGATCCTAAAAGTACATAATCCAGTAAGGGAGCCATTCAATATAATTCCAGAAATTTGTTGCAATACTTCAAGGAAGAGTGATTTCTAGATTTTGAGGAACATTATGAATGTCTATTTTATTGATTCCCAAGCATCATACATATCAAATTGAGGTCGTAGATTTCCCCAACTCACACTTCTCCCTTTATAGAATCTCTTGAAAATACATATAACCTTTTCATACCCTTTTCTATGTTTCCAAACATTTCTAGAACTAGTACGCACTAGTCCAAGTGTTTCCTCCAACATAGGACTATATTCAAGATCTCTCAAGTGTAATTGATTTGGATATCCACAAACCCATTCTCATATTATATTCGAGATTTCTCAATTGTACTCAAGCACTCTCAAGGGTATTCGAGTTCAGTATGCACCAACGCACTCCCAACAATTTATTTGAGCTTTATTTGTATTCAATCTCTCTTATATGTACTCGAGTTGGTATAGATAAACCCATTCTCTATTGTATTTCGACCAAACTTGAACCTATACTGAGTTGTGTCTCTATGAAAACTCACTCTCCTATTTGTATTTCATCATTCTCAATGGCTTCCTCCTCAACCTAAGAGAATATGTTGAAATGATGGTGTAATCTTCATGTATGAGAATGGTTGACCTCACTCTGTCATCATTATATTTTGTATTAGTAATTTTCTATGATTTCGCTTGAAGCTTACCTAGTCACTATGTGGTTAAGACCAACCTATCTATTATAAAATCTTGCAACCCCTCTTAGGGAGGGTGCCACACACATGAATCCTTTGTAACATCTTCTTGAGTAATTTATCTCCTATACAAGTGACTCCTTTTTTTAGCCTATGGGGACCATATCTAGAATTGTGCTCTCTCTCCCAGTGTTATCTATTACTCAAGGGTTTTCTCTCAATTGTTGAGCTCTATTGTACTTGGGTGATTTTTCTCTGAAGGAACACTTGTTGGTTTCATCTATATTACACACTAATACATATTTATATGTTGATGTAGAGTTGGTTTATCTTCTCTTTGCGCAGATTTAGCTTTTGCTGGTTGGTTCCTTTAAATCCTTTTTCTTGTGGATCTCAACAAATACTAGCATGCAGAATCATCTTTCTAAACTAACAAGTAGAACAACAAGACAAATGTTATACTGTGATATAAGAGCTATAAGAAGACATTGTTCATGAAACCTCATAACTACTAGTGATTATTGTTGAAACTTAAAAGACATATTTATCTTGCATTATTGAGCATATGAAATTGAACTATGACAAAAGCATGATTTATTGAGGTATGCACCATCTCTTTCTTGTTATGGGATATATTTTGATGAAATCCTAAGAAATAGTTAGTAAGGAATGCACCACATACAGCTTGTATGCAGTGAGCAAAGATGCCATAGAATGCATGCCAGTTCTCGTGTCTGTCATTAACCATTGAATCTGTTTTTTCATTATTGTGCTAACATTTGCAACATTTATGCATAACCACATGACAAATATTGTACTACTTCTTTTGATAATTTTTAACTAAGTGATAATTTTTGTCACGGTCAAGCCAAACATTAAATTGGTGTATGAAACCCCCTTGTTTGTGGGAGAAGGGGCCCACTCTGCACAACAATTTGAATGCTAAAGTCTACAGAGGGGTACATACCCTACCCCCTCGATATTTGTGAACTCCTATAAGGAAACACAAGTTATTAGCCATTAGGGCCACTCAAGTTGTATGCTCCATTTGGCTATCTTGTGCTATATTTGTATTTTGTATCCTAACCTTTTTCCCTCACAAATTAAATACTCTTGGATCAGAATTATTCTATTAGTGCATTCAAAATAGGATCATCCATTGTAGATATGGATTATAGAGTTTCGATCTCCAAGTCCAAGGGTGAATAGTGAATTACTCATTCTTCTTGGCATATTGTATTTTCATATGTTGGGAAATAATGCTTGCATAGAATATCTGAGCATGTGAATTGATCTCACTCCATTCTTTATATTGACTTAAAGAATCGATACCTTTCATCTATCAAATTCTATAAAAGTCTCTCTAAGTCACTTACAAATGTCTCTAAGTTCTTTGAAAATTGTCTGTAGAGTCAAGAAAGAGTCCAAAAACTCCTTAATCCAACCCCATGACTCATGTCTGACACACTGCATTAAGGGTTGTCCCTCCCAGAGTATACATAAATATTAATTTTTTATGTTATATGCTCATAATGTGAAAGAACAAGGAAGGTTGGTCAAAAGAACCATCATGATTGTCATAGCGCATTGCAACAATTGGAATAAATCATGTTTCATTGTTGTTAGAGCCAACATTAGGTGTTATGCCATTGTTGTCATTACATAAAAGAAACATATAGATGTTTCTTTTAATGTGAATTGCACATCCCACTACAAGGTATTTTCTATTTTTCAATTATCAAAGGAGACTTAATTCCAGGTTTTAGGACAGGGTTCTTTTCTTCTTGATCATGACATTGGACATGTATATTGTCTATATTTGATAACTTCTAAAATGATACAAGGGGAAATATACTGGCATATACATCTCTTGGAAAAACTACTTCTATATATAAATATATTTGAATGGAACTAGAAATCTAAGTTGTTGATAATATTAAAACACACTCTCTGCTTAGTGACAGAACATTTACTCAACAACATTTTAATCTATTTATTGCAAGTTGTACTACATATGTTTTTATTAAAGATAGGAACATGTTGTAAAGACACCACTTGCAAAGAAAACAATGCGGGACCTAAACATGAGAGGAAGAGACCTCTGAGGATCCATCAAGTCCCTTAATCATATGCGAAGTAGAAGTGGTGTCAATGCGTGCCCTAAACACGAGAGGAAGCTCCCTCCGAGGATCCATCAACTCCCTTAATCATCTTCAAAGTAGAAGTGGTGTGTCCCAAACCCTTTGTCCAAATAAAAGAAGTAAAATACTTAGGATTTTCTAATATATGTAAATAATTATAATATAAATTCTTGAAATAACAGGAAACTGTCAAAGATACCTTCATATTCCTTCAAATTTACATAGTGATGCTTTGTTGAGAAAATCAAAGTATAAGACATGAAGAGTCCCGAAGACGGATGAACAAATTAAGTACAAAAAATGAAGAGTCCAAGGAAGAAAATGAAGCCCTGGTTGTTGTCTCTACTATGCATACCCTCAGCCTCCCTCTGCTCTGCGTACCCTAGGCCTCCCTCTGTGTCTGCTTCCCTCCCCCTTCTCAAAATGATGATTCTCCTCAGGATTTATGTTGACCATAGATCCCTTCCACTAAACCATTGTAAAAGCTTCAGACTAGCATGACGGAGAATCTACAGACCAACATGACGGAGTTCATTTCATCTCTGCGGGAAAAATGGGTAGAGGCGGGAAAATTTGAAGGGCTTCCCTTTCAACTAGTTTTTTGTTTTTTGTTTTTTATATTTTGTTTAGTTTTTTTATGCTAAAAAATAACTATTCAACTATCAAGTTTTATTAAAAAATAGCTTTCAATAATAATTTTTTTATTAAAGAATTTAATTTTCAATTAAAATAATATTTTTTATTTATTAAGGAATTTAATTTTAAAATAAAAATAACAAGTGTCAACATTATGCATATGAAGTATATTCAGTAATAAACTTATGAAAGAAACAAAACATGGAACCTAGAATCATTTTTGAAATTAATGTGAGGCCACATGTAATGCAACATACAAAATCTTGTAAGGTTAACATGTTGCGTCAATGGTGTAATTGAAATTGTGACATTCTAGTTTTCAAGTAAAAGATGTTTTTTTATTAAGGAGATTATTTTTCGATTAAAATATAACAATAGAATCATTTACTCATGTTTTTTTTTATCATGCACTCTGAAAATCAAGGGTGGAACAAAACAAACATCAAATAGTGGCACACACAACTCAATAGTATATGTGTTGACATTATGCATTTGGCGTACATTAAGTGATAAAATTAGGAAGAAACAAAAGGTAGAACATAGAATCCCTTCCAGCGGTTAGTGTCAGGCCACATGTAATGCAACATACAAAAATTTTCAAGGTTAACATGTTACATCAATGGTGTAATTGAAATTGTGACATTTTGTTCCAAAGGACTTGAGTTAAAAGGCCAAATAAATATAATATGCCATTTGTACAAGAGATTCATTAAAAAACACATTGCAAACGGCATTTTACTATGATGTTCTCACCTTCCTTTGTCCAAAAAAGAATAATAAGGATGGTTTTCAAAGGTATGGATTTTTTTGGATTCCTCAACTATTATTGTACCCGAACTTGCACATACCAAGATGCAGCGAAAAAGAATGTAGGGAAACATTGAAGATGATCAATTCTGACCTAGGTAGGTAGAGAGGAATTAATTTTTACTTATTATATGTGGATAGAAGGGTCAAGGTAAAAATAAATTGGGTGATCTAGAATTATAGATAGACTTAGGTTGAATCCAAATTTAGCCTTCAATGAGGAATGGAATTGTGAATTATTATGGTACCTATATCTAGAATTAAAGAATAATTCTCAATCAAATCCTTTAGAATCCTCAATACCTTGGGAGAAAAGGACAAGGAGGAAAGAAACCATCGAGATGAAGGGGATGAACACCATAAACAAGAAGTAGTAGAGTGACATTTAGTAAGAGGGGTTCTTAAAGTTCAAAAATGTACCTTCAAAGGAGACGACTTTCTCAAGTCATTATCCAAAATTAGACTATATGGACAATGGATGGGTAAAAAATATTGACTATGATAATATCCCTTTTCACAAACATAAAATGGAATTAGCATTTCCATTAACTATGGGACAACCCCCTCAATGTTAAACATGTGCAAGTGGAAGAGAATGGAAATAGGAACTATGATGGTTGAGTAGTAGTTTAGAGGAAAGGGAAGGTGGTGCCACTAAGAAAACCAAACCAGGGTCCCTTGCTTCATTAAACTCACTCATGAGGTGAATAATCGTGAGAAGATGGAGAAGGAGGGATATAAATCTCAAGGAATAAATAAAGAAGACAATCAAGATCATAATGAAACTAAAGAGAAATTAATAATGAAGGATACAATACACACTAATCAAACAACAAATCAAAATCGTATCCAAGAGGGGGAGGAGGAAGAAAAAATAGCTAGGATACCAAATAAGAGGCTATATACATGAAACTAAATGAATTTAAGATAGAAACCGCACCAAATAAATGGAATCAACAAAGTATAAGGAATGAGATTGTGGCAATGGTAAAATAGTAATATTGCAAATGACCTTGATACTAAAAAAGGAAAAGAGAGCATAAAGAAGATATATAAATTAGAATTGAATGCAAGAGGAGGAGGAGGATGTGGAAGAAGTGGAATACATAGTCACAGAACCAGGATTGGGAATCAATTAGTGGCATCAACATATCTATGTAGTGGAGTAATCGAACACAAATCCTCCACTGATCGAGCCATGATAACAGATTTATGGTCAGTATCATTCTCTACGTGGTCATTATATTGCTCTGGAATCAATGGGTTTCCAAATGTTTTGCTTGGTACTTGCCATATCAATCCAATCATTCCTATGGATATTGGGTTTCCTATTAGATAAATTGTCCCGTAGGTTTTGGGTTTCCATACCCATGCCCACTAGAATTATTTTACATGTGAAACCATAATTGAGATACATGGGTTTGATTCATAGCTTGATAATACATGTTCACTTACAAGAAAAGAGCATAATCGCATGTTTACAAATCATAACCAATAGATTTGAACACTACCTAATCATTAAGAGAATTTAATACTTGACCTATGAAGCAATATATAGGTTGGGAAGCATGAAAGGATTGCTTGCCAAAGAGAAAGAGACTTCTAATGGTGGTAATATTAGAATGGTTTAACCATATTAAAATATTACACTTTCTGTGTGACTTACTTACCAATCCCCATTATAAAAATTCTCACCTTGTCTTGGAGGCTTTTCACCTTGTCTAAATTCATGGCCATAGAAACAGGATTGGGATTCGATCAGTAGCATCAACCTCTCTATGTCAATATAAGGTTAATAAGGTCATTTTTGGAAAATATGTGTTGTTTTGGATTCCTGGACTATTTTTACATCTGAATCTGCACACATGATATTTGAGGGAAGTGGATTTTTTTAGATGTATCATCCATGATCCATGATGCAAAATGTATCATCCATGATGAACTATCCATGATCACTATATGACTGCTATAACTTCTCCCTAATCTTGGTCGTGACCTGATCTGCAGGTTGTGTATCATGTTGGGTCATGACCTGATTCATTGATTGTGTATCCAACTTGGTCGTGACCTAATGTGTGGACTGTGTGGGACTGTGAGTCCTTCCAATACTTAGCCGTGACTATGGGTTGTCTCTATTACAGTTTTTTTATTGAGTTTGTATGCCCTTTGGGTTGGCATGGGACTGTGTTATCCCTCCTCTAGATGATCGTGACTGTGGCTACCTTCTCCTTTCATGTCATGATTGTTCTTGTAGCCCCTTTGAGTTGGCCTGACTATTTTTGGAGCCCCTTTGGTCAATGGGGGTTTAAAGGTAATTAAATTGAGTGGTGAGTGGTGAGAGGATGTTGATATCCACATAAGCTCAAAATTTTTATGTAACAACAAAAACTGAAAGCATTGAAAGCTATGATAAATTCCTTGAAATTATTTAAAGCCTTGAAATCCTTTACACCTTAGTCCATTTTGTCTCTAGGGATCATGCCACATTAATAGGCCTATGTCCACCACACAAGCCCTATAAAGGTAATCTTTATCATGAACGTGGAATATAGTGTTCGTTTCAAGTTGGGAACACTAAGGATGGCTCTCATGTCCTAGTCCATGTTCTAGGGTAAACATACAAAGTCCTAGGCCATAACATTTTCCTTAAGGGATCGGGGCCCACTAATGGGGACCTATTCCATAATCTCATCCCTATGTGGGAAATAATTCGATTATAAGCAAGAAATGGAAATTTCAAGCTCTGTGCAGCCAATAATGGTTATCATTGACTGGGCCATATTATCAATTCAAAACATAACGTCTATGGGTAAGGGGATCGTGGGTCATGTGTGATGCCCTAGACCACCTCAAAGGCCCTATATACTACATAGGTAATATTTATCTAATGAGTAAGATATGTCAGTCATTTTGAGGTTTGGCACACCAAGTATGGCTTATAGTCCCTAAGCCATGGTTTGATGTGAAAAGCCAAGTTATTGGGCCAATACATTTTTCCTTAGGGCTCATGAACTATGGGTGGGGCCTTAGGCCACCACAAATCCCTATAAAGGGAATATTGGCATGTGAGAAAGATGTAGTACCTCTTTTTATGAATTTTGGTTAACCATGGATATTTATTGTGACTTAAGCAATGTCAAGGTCAAAAGACATAGCCTTAGGCCATATCATTTTCATTTGGCCTATAAGCAAGATATGGTCTCTATTTAAATATTTTTAACACTAAAGATGATTTCTATGGCATTGACCATGGACCAAGATCTAAATTTAGGGTACAAGGCCATATGAATTACCTTGGGGCTCATGGCCCATGAATGGAGGCTTAGATTATAACACAATGCCTACATTGGGAATCTTATCATGCATGCAAGATATATTCACTATTTTGAGGAACGACACACCAGGGATAGTTTTCAAGGACCTTGTTATGATATAAGGTTAAATAAGGGTCTTAGGTCATAACTATTTTCTCTAAGCTCATGGTCCATGTCCAATCCCTCAAACCGCCACCCATACCCTCCATAGGGAATCATTAGCCTACAAATGAGATATGATAGTATTTTTCCTATTTCTAACACTAGACATGGTTCTCAATGCATATGTCATGATACAATGCTAAAATCCCTAAGAACACACTATAAAATTCATATATTGGTTTTATGACCTATTTGTGGGGTCATTAAACACCACATAGACCTTACGCATGGAATCTTCATCATTCCAACGAGATATGTTGGTCCTATAATGAGGATGCAACTTCTTGGTTTCCAAGCCAAGGTTGGTACAAAAATACAAGTTATTGGACCTTAAAATTTTTCTTTGGAACTCATGGTCCATACATGGGATCCTGGACCACCACACAAGTCCTACAAAGGAAATTTAGATAAAAGGTCATCATGAGCCAATTGGAATTAAATAGGTTGTGAACTTTGGTATTTTCACGTATTTGATAGGGTAGTGGCTATTTTTGATGGTTTAATACATTGCTCGATTCAATTTTAAAGGGAAAGGTACATTATAGCACTAGTTTGACTAGGAAATGAATATTGTTTGACTTTTATAAGAATTGAACATTGTTTGACTTTTATGGATTCTTGATCATGTACCCTCAACTCCTATTTTGATTTTGTTTCAATGATCAAGTTGGTTTATGGGTTTGATAAGTATTGCATTGTGTCAACTATGAAAAAACACAATTGTTTTTCTCATGAACATGACCTCATCAATAAATTGGCATGGCTAAGGCTTAGCTTTCTTTAATTTGTAATGAACGAGGAAGCTCTTGGTTTGCATGAATATTTTTCTTGAATCCTACTAGTACGATTGGCATGTCTAGTTAGGTCTATTATAATTGCAAATGCATATATTCTCTATCTCAAAGGTGACCAATATCAATGGGTTTTGGTATCAAACCATGGATTAGTGACCAAGAATCATCCATGATGTGACAAACCTCAAAATGGACACCATATCCCTATCATTGGGAAAGGATGGGGTAGGCCCTAATTAATGGCCTATGTAGAACCAAAAAGCCTCATGTTATGGACTAAAACTATGGATCTTCACCCTGGAACATGACTTTGGTCATGACAATGAGCCTTGGTGTACTAAACCTTTAAATATGACACCACATTTTAATCACATGCCAGATATTTCCTATGCATGGCCTATGTTGTGGCTTAAGGCCCCACACATGACATGTAAGGGTTAGAGATAGATTCTATGGATTTAGAACCTAGGTTTTTGCACCAAACTATGCCCTTATCCCCAAGAAACACATCATGCCCTTCAAACCTTGAAATCACCACCATATCAAACTTGGAGGCCAAAGATGATGTATTATGGGCATGTGTGATGCCTTGAGAAACAAAACATGGCATGCAAGCCCCACAGAAATATATGTTATGGCCAAATGCATTTCCTTTTATCCCTAAACCATGGCATGGGAATCAAGAATGATCCTTGGTATGTTAATTATCAAAATGATGAACATACCTCAATCATATGCTAAATATTTATTGTGTAGGGGTTCTAAATACATTGTTAAATATTGAACTGCTAGGGGTTCCATTTTTATTGTATTTGTTTATTGTTCCATAGTAGAGAAAACAATTCAGAGTGGGATATTGAAGCATGGGACATAAGTAGAGAACCATGAGACATAATGGAAAAAAGTAGAGAACTATGGGACATGAAGAAATCTAATCCATGCTAAGTTGAGGAAACATGAATTATTTATAAAGGAAATTCAATAACTTGGGAAAATCATATATGAAGATGGATTCAAAGTATATCCTGAGAATATCAAATCCATATCCAGTTGGTCAACTCTAAAGAATGCAACTGGTGTGAGGAGATTCCTAGGCTTGCTATGTTATTATGGAATATTCATCAAAGGGTTTCTCTAATGTTGAATATAATCTCTCATGGGGAAAACCATCTAATTTTACTATTATTCTGATAGCTTTAAAAACAATGGAAACTCTAGTGTTTGAGATCCTAAACTTCATTTGTTGATCTGACTCAAAGTCTAAAAACAAATGGATCAAATCCCAACTCTAATATCCTATTCAAATGCGCTCGAGAAGAAAGTCATTATTTGTGCAAAAGTAACTCTGGTTGAAATATTTGCAAGTAATTGGCTAAACCCAACAAATTATGGATAACTAACTCCATGAGTAGTGGATCCCTCACATGAAGGGGGTTAGACACTCTACTATTTCTATGCAAATGGATTCTACTGCACCTTCTTTTTTGAGATAAACCTGGGTTAAGGCAATTATTTTAAAAAAATTACCCATAGTTTAATGTGGGGCCACGTTAAATGTATTTGAGTATGTGTATGTTTGATTTCAAATAACAATAAGAACCCCAACCACATTACAAGGTCGGGTAACACTTCCACACTTGTCTTTATTTATTTGGATGATGAAACATTCAAAACCATTGGAAACATATTGGGTAAATACATAGACATAGTCAAAGCTCGTGCTTGACAATAGATGTATGTGATTGAATCTAAATGGAGGTTGATCAAGGTAAACGCTTGCTACAGACAAAGAAATATTAGATCCACAAATGATGATGAAAATAATGACAATGATAATAATGATGGCAATGATGACGACGATGATTATATTGATGATGGATATGAAAATGATAAACCCTAATTTCTTATAAAACCCATAACCCTAAATCCCCAAGAATGGAGAGATGTTCTTGCACTGGTCTTATTATTTCTTTATGTGGTCCTAATAGATACTTGGAGTGGCTTTGACATACCAGTTACAATTACCAACAAAATAAGACAAAAGGTGAGGGCATTCCATCGTGGTACCTTTTAAGATTATCATCATAGTTTGGAAATTGACCCTCATTTGTCTAAGGCATGACTAGTGAGGAATTTGAGGGAGTAAAATAATGTAATATGTGATTAATGTGTCAAGGAAAAGGTACAAGTACAAGGAAAAAACTGGCCATTGACAAGGTGGGAGGACACATTAATTAAACTCAAAACCTCACACATCCAAATATGCCATGTAAGTAAGGAGAATTTTTTTGCATCAACGTTACCTTAATCCATTTTGTCTCTAGGGATCATGTGACATTAATAGGCCTATGTCCACCACACAAGCCCAACTATAAAGGAAATATTTATCATGTAAGTGGAATATAGTGTTCGTTTCAAGTTTGCCACACTAAGGATGGCTCTCATGGCCTAGTCCATGTTATAGGATAAACATACAAATTCCTAAGCCATAACATTTTCCTCAAGGGATCGGGGCCCACACATGGGGCCCTAGTCCATAATGTAATCTCTATGTGGGAAATATTTGTCTTACTAGTAAGAACTGGCCATTTCAAGCTCTGTGTGACCAAGAATGATTATCATTGATTTCATTGATTGGGCCATATTATCAATTCAAAACATAACATATAATGGTAAGGGGCTCATGGGTCATGTGTGATTCCATAGACCACCTCAAAGGCCCTATATACTACATGGATAATATTTTTCCAATGAGTAAGATATGTCGGCCATTTTGAGGTTTGGCACACCAAGTATGGCTTTCAGTCCCTAGGCCATGATTTGATGTGAAAAGAGTTGTTGGGCCAAAACATTTTTCCTTAGGGCTCATGAACTATGTGTGGGGCCTTAGGCCACCACAAATCCCTATAAAGGGAAAATTGGCATGTGAGAAAGATATAGTACCTCTTTTTATGAATTTTGGTTAACCATGGATATTTATTGTAACTTAAGCAATGGAAAGGTCAAAAGATATCTTTAGGCCATAACATTTTCATTTGTCCTATAAGAAAGATATGGTCTCTATTTAAATATTTTTAACACTAAATATGATTTATATGGCCTCGACCATGGACCAAGGTCTAAATTTAGGGTACAAGGCCATATGAATTACCTTGGGGCTCATGGCCCGTGGATAGAGGACTAGATTATCACACAAGTCCTTCATGGGGAATCTTAGCCTACATATGAGATATGTTCACCGTTTTGAGGAAGGGCATGCTAAGGATGGTTTTCAAGGCCCATGTTTTGGCCATATTCGAGGTGAGTAAAGGTGCAACTAGAACAATAGAGCTATATTATTAATTACCTTAGGTATGAATATGCTGCGAGCATTAATATTATCAACTAGGATTAATTGGAGCTCAATTATGGTGTACTTGACATGCTCTATTTGTTTTAAAAGATAGATAATTGGTTGGAAGAGGAATTACAAGACAGAAATGTATAAGGGCTATGTGGTATATATGGTTTGTTAGTGCTTGATGTGAGTGGCACAAGACCCATTTAAACCAACTAACTAGTGTTTCACCTTTGTCCCCATGAAGTATGAGGACAACTTTAGATATTTAATTGTGGCCACAATGATATCTCTAATGGCCCATTAAATAGTTATAGTAGCATGGAACAATATTTTTATCCCACAAGATAATTTGGGATCATTCAAAGTGAAAAACAAGGATTTTTTATGCTCCATCTTAAACTTAATTTCTCTTTCTTCATGACTTTGTATTAAAATATCATAAACAATATGTATGACATCTTAATGTTCCATGCAATATAGTAATGAGACAAACATTGAATATGCTACATATATTCAATTGAAACAGAATAACTCTACATGTAATTTGAATGGTGGTCTAAACGATGATTTAAATTGATAATATTGACCAACAAAACACAACTTATTTTCCCCACATTGTGCAAATAATGGATGCTGGTTTTCACAATGGAAAGAAATATAATACTCTCAATTCAACATTTAAAGAGACTGTATGTTAGGATATATAGTTTTCGACTTGTCGCACCTTGATGGTGTATATTATGGCATATATACACTCTTAATTACAACATTACGAGGTTCTTATGGTGTTCCACCCACAACATTGACCTCAGTGGTGAAATCCAACCAAAAAATTGTCAACATGTATGTCAATTCTCATATTAATGTATGCTATTTCATAATCTATTATATATTTATATTTGTCCTTCGAGGTTGGTCAAAGGTTCAACGCTTGTTAATATTTTTTATTTTTGAAGGAAAGTCTCGATGATAGGGACTAATGGCCATTGTAGATATGTCAAATTTAAATATTTGGATCTTCAAAACTTTGAGAGGTTACAAATGCTTCTAAATATTTTTCATGTTTTACACTTTCATGACATCTTTAGTGACGATTGGCACTCTTTTTCATACACTACAAAGGTGCATAAACACATGTTGTTAAGGTATGTGCATGCAAAGTGATGAAGTGTGTGTATACATGCTAAAAATTTGTATAACTAATGTTTTTTTATAACAATTACGGTTGGATGTAGCCATTAAAAAGTATATCCCTTAACCCATCGCAAACATTGCACACTTCAATGTTGATATGTAATACGTACTCGATTGGATAATGAAAATTTTGAACACTAGATACTCAACACCAAACTTAAATCATTGACATTCACATAATATATAACATTTATTTCCTAATCCCTTGGTAGACCCCTTCACACCAATCCACGTGGCACTTGACTTTCCAAAGTATCCTACCTCAGGTTTAGGGTCATCATTACCAAGACATGGTAATATCCAGGGAGGTGAAGGGAAAGAGAGAGGTGGTAATAAATATATAGATATCATTGGGTGAGAATTACTTATATATTTAGGGAGCGAAACAAAATAAATCTAATGGACTATGGGGATGGGAATGATGTCATCATGCAGTATGTATTTAGGTCACATGAGGAGTTTATTGAGATATGGGAGTGTTTCAAGCTGATATCTATCATACATGATTTCAAGGTGGTATCTATCATATATGAAATTAAAGTAGTTTCTGAATAATTTTGTATATAGTTCCTGTGAATAACAACTTAGTACACGACTTCACAATGGGTGTCTTTTTAATTACACAATTTTGTTGACACAGTTTTCCAACTTTCATGTGATTAGTCCAAATGTTTGAAATCTTATGATGTTAGTCCAAATATTTGCAGTCTTTTGTCCCTTTAACATGTGATACCTTGTGGATTTGTTTCCTTCACCCCATTGGTCATTTTGGAATCCACATTACCATTATGCTTGGTCTTTGATGTACTATGGGTATGCTTGAAGGGTCATGTAAGGATGGAATATTTGAACCTAACTTAGGAGGAAGGGTATCACAAATATTGAAATGGACACCATAACCTTATTGTAGGAAAATAATTCCATATGCAAAGGCTCATTTGATGGCATGGGTCCCACACATAGTCCATGAGTCCTAAAGGAAAAACAATTTGCCTTCAAACTATCTATTTTGACCTTGGACCGTGTCTAAACTTATGATAACCGTCCTTAATGTACTAAACTCAAAATGGCCATCATATCTTGATCACATGACAATGATTCCCTTTACATGACCTTTTGTGGTGTCTAAGGGATACAATGACGTCTCCTGAGCCGCATAGACAAACATTATGGTATAATACCCTACATTTTTGCATTGAACCACATAACGGGCACCAAGAACCATGTCTAGTATTCTAATTAACTTCAAAACCAGCAACATATCCCACTTCCAAGCCAAATATTCCCTATGGAGGGCCAATATGGTGGTTTGGGACCACACACATGTAACATATCTCCATAGTAAAATGCTACAGTGTAAGCTGGTCTTATATTTTTCATTATACCATGGAATGTTCCTCAATTTCAATCCCTAATGTACCCCTCCTCAACTTGTTGGTCATATCTCACATGTAGGGAAAGGATTCCATACACAGGCCCTATGTAATGATGTGGTTACTATGCAAAGAACATGAGCACCATAGGCAAATGTTCTATCCCAACAACATGGGTTTTGTTATCAAATGAAGGATTAGTGACCAAGAAGAATCCATAATGTGATGAATCTCAAAATAACCACCATATCCCTATGAAAGGAAAAGGGTGGACTAGGGCCTCATGGATTGCCTATGTAGAACCCAAAAGCCGCATGTTATAGACTAAAACTTTGTATCTTCACCCTGTAGCATGAATTGGGTCATGAGAAGCATTCTTGGTGTATTAAACCTTCAAATGTGATACCACATCTCAATCACATGCCAAAGATTTCCTATGCATGGGATATGTTGTGGGATTTTCAAATGTGATATAACCACGTCCTCCCCCAAAAGTACAAATTCTCATCACTTTTAAGGGAGGTTTTTAAAAAATCGGCTTAAAAAGGACCTTTAGGGGGACTTTGAGTCAACCACCCCCTAAAAAAAATCATGACAATTGGACTTTTGAGGGCGGATTTATCACAACCGCGCCCCGCCCCCCCCCCCCCCCCCCCCCC
>LPNX010767955.1:210507-251987 GCA_001517045.1 Pseudotsuga menziesii
TCATCAGCACCTTCATCATCATCATCATCAACAACAACAACATGATCATCATCTTCACCCTCATCATCACCATCATCATCACCATAGTGAACATCATCATCATCATCCTCATCATCGTCACCTTCATCATCATCATCATCATCATCCTCATCTCCAACAACATCATGAACATCATCATCGTCATCCTCATCCTCATCCTCATCCTCATCATCATCATCACCATCACCATCACCATCAACATCATCTTCATCTTCTTCATCATCATCATCTTCATCACCTTCATCATCATTATCGTCATAATCATCATCATCATCATCACCTTCATCATCATCATCATCATCATCACCATTTCCATCATTGCCATCATCATCATCATCATCATCACCATCAACATCATCAACATCATCCTCATCATCATCATCATCCTCGTCATCATCGCCATCAACATCATCAACATCATCATCATCATCATCATCATCATCATCATCATGAAAATCATCATCATTCATCATCATCATCCTCATAATCATCATCATCATCACCTTCATCATCATCATCATCCTCATAATCATCATCATCATCACCTTCATCATCATCGTCATCATCATCACCATCATCAAAATGATCATCATCATCACCACCAACATCATCAACATCATCATCATCATCCTCATCATCACCAACATCATGAACATCATCATCATCATCATCATCACCATCAACATCATGAACATCATCATCATGATCCTCATCATCAGTATCACCTTCATCATCATCATCATCATTCATCATCATTCGTCATCACCATCATCCTTGTCATCACCACCATCAACATCATCATCATCATCCTCATCATGAACATCATGAACATCATGAACATCATCATCATCCTCATCATCATCATCACCATCAACATCATGAACATCATCATCATCATCCTCATCCTCATCATCACCTTCATCATCGTCATCATCATCATCATCATCATTCATCACCATCAACATTGTGAACATCATCATCATCATCCTCATCATCATCATCCTCATCATCAACATCATGAACATCATGAACATCATCATCATCCTCATCATCATCATCACCATCAACATCATGAACATCATCATCATCATCCTCATCATCCTCATCATCATCATCACCTTCATCATCATCATCATCCTCATCATCATCATCCTCATCCTCATCCTCATCATCACCTTCATCATCATCATCATCATCATCATCATCATCAACATGATCATCATCATCACCATCATCACCATCAACATCATGAACATCATCATCATCATCCTCATCATCATCATCACCTTCAACATCATGAACATCATCATCATCATCCTCATCCTCCTCATCATCATCACCTTCATCATCATCATCATCATCATCATCATTATCAACATGATCATCATCTTCACCCTCATCATCACCATCATCATCACCATAATGAACATCATCATCATCATCCTCATCATCATCACCTTCATCATCCTCATCATCATCATCCTCATCATCATCATCATCATCATCACCCTCATCATCACCATCATCATCACCATAATGAACATCATCATCATCATCCTCATCATCATCACCTTCATCATCCTCATCATCATCATCCTCATCATCACCATCTCCAACAACATCATGAACATCATCATCATCATCCTCATTCTCATCCTCATCCTCATCCTCATCATCACCATCACCATCACCATCAACATCATCTTCATCTTCTTCATCATCATCATCTTCATCACCCTCATCATCACCATCACCATCACCATCAACATCATCTTCATCTTCTTCATCATCATCATCTTCATCACCTTCATCATCACCATCGTCATAATCATCATCATCATCATCACCTTCATCATCATCACCACCATTGCCATCATTGCCATCATCATCATCATCATCACCACCATCAACGTCATCCACCTCATCATCATCATCCTCATCATCATCACCATCAACATCATGAACATCATCATCATCATCATCATCATCATCATCATCATCCTCATCACCTTCATCATCATCATCATCATCACCATCAACACCATCAACATCATCATCATCATCCTCATCATCATCAACACCATGAACATCATCATCATCATCATCATCATCACCATCAACATCATGAACATCATCATCATCATCCTCATCATCATCATCACCTTCATCCTCCTCCTCCTCATCATCATCATTCATCATCATTCATCATCACCATCATCCTCATCATCATCACCATCAACATCATCATCATCATCCTCATCATCATCCTCATCATGAACATCATCATCATCCTCATCATCATCATCACCATCAACATCATGAACATCATCATCATCGTCCTCATCATCATCATCACCTTCTTCATCATCATCATCATCATCATCATTCATCATCACCATCAACATTGTGATTATCATCATCATCATCCTCATCATCATCATCATCATCCTCGTCATCATCATCACCATCAACATCATGAACATCATCATCATCATCATCATCCTCATCGTGATCCTCATCCTCATCATCATCATCACCTTCATCATCATCATCATCAACATGATCATCATCATCACCATCATCATGATCATCACCATCAACATCATGAACATCATCATCATCATCCTCATCATCATCATCACCTTCATCATCATCATCATCCTCATCATCATCATCACCGTCAACATCATGAACATCATCATCATCATCCTCCTCCTCATCATCACCATCAACATCGTGAACATCATCATCATCCTCCTCATCATCATCACCATCAACATCATCATCATCATCATCATCCTCATCATCATCCTCATCATCAACATCATGAACATCATCATCATCCTCATCATCATCATCACCATCAACATCATGAACATCATCATCACCATCGCTCATCTCATCATCATCAACATCATCAACATCATCATCATCATCATCCTTATCATAATCATCACCATCATCATCATCCTTATCCTAATCATCACCATCATCATCATCATCATCATCACCATCATCTTCATCATCATCACCATCAACATCATGAACATCATCATCATTCATCATCGTCATCATCATCATCACCTTCATCATCGTCATCATCATCATCATCATTCATCATCATTCATCATCACCATCAACATCGTGAACATCATCATCATCCTCCTCATCATCATCACCATCAACATCATCATCATCATCATCATCCTCATCATCATCCTCATCATCAACATCATCAACATCATCATCACCATCATCACCTTCATCATTGTCATCGTCATCATCATCATCATCATCACCGTCAACATCATGAACATCATGAACATCCTCATCATCATCCTCATCATCATCCTCATCATCATCACCATCAACATCATGAACATCATCATCATCATCCTCGTCATCCTCATCATCATCATCACCATCAACATCATCATCATCATCATCATCATCATCATCATCACCATTAACATCATGAACATCATCATCATTCATCATCATCATCCTCATAATCATCATCACCATGAACATGATGAACACCATCATCATCATCATCCTCGTCATCATCACCTTCATCATCATCATCATCATCCTCATCATCATCATCTCCAACAACATCATCCTCATAATCATCATCATCATCCTCATCCTCATCTTTATCATCACCTTCATCATCATCATCATCACCATCATCAACATCATCAATATCATCAACATCATCATCAACATCATGAACATCATCCTCATCATCATCATCACCATCAACATCATGAACATCATCATCCTGATCCTCATCATCATCATCACCTTCATCATCCTCATCATCATCATCAACATCATGAACATCATGAACATCATCATCATCCTCATCATCATCACCACCATCAACATCATGAACATCATCATCATCACCTTCATCATCATCACCGTCAACATCATGAGCATCATCATCATCATCCTCATCGTCATCCTCATCCTCATCATCATCATGACCTTCATCATCATCATCATCATCATCATCATCAACATGATCATCATCTTCACCATCATCATCACCATCATCATCATCATCACCATGAACATCATCATCATCATCCTCATAATCACCTTCATCATCATCATCATCCTTGTCATCATCATCATCGTCAACATCATGAACTTCATCATCATCATCATCATCCTCATCATGATCACCATCATCATCCTCATCATCATCCTCATCATCAACATCATGAACATCATGAACATCATCATCATCATCATCATCATCAACATGATCATCATCATCATGAACATCCTCATCATCATCATCCTCATCATCATCATCATCATCAACATCATCATCACCATCCTCATCATCATCATCACCTTCATCATCGTCATCGTCATCATCATCATTCATCATCACCATCAACATTGTGAACATCATCATCATCATCCTCATCATGAACATCATGAACATCATGAACATCATGAACATCATCATCATCCTCATCCTCATCATCACCATCAACATCATGAACATCATCATCATCATCCTCATCATAATCATCACCTTCATCATCATCATCATCCTCATCATCATCATCCTCATCCTCATCATCATCATCACCTTCATCATCACCATCATCATCATCATCATCAACATGATCATCATCATCACCATCATCATCATCATCACCATCAACATCATGAACATCATCATCATCATCCTCATCATCATCATCACCATCAACATCATGAACATCATCATCATCATCCTCATCATCATCATCACCTTCATCATCATCATCATCCTCAGCATCATCATCACCATCAACATCATCATCATCATCATCATCATCATCATCATCATCATCACCATCAACATCATGAACATCATCATCACCATCGCCATGTTCAACATCATGAACATCATGAACATCATCATCATCATCATCCTTATCATAATCATCACCATCATCATCACCCTTATCATAATCATCACCATCACCATCATCATCATCATCATCATCACCATCATCTTCATCATCATCACCATCAACATCATGAACATCATCGTCATCATCATCGTCATCATCATCATCACCTTCATCATCGTCATCATCATCATCATCATCATCATTCATCATCATTCATCATCAACATCAACATCGTGAACATCATCATCATCATCCCCATCATCATCATCATCAACATCATCAGCATCATCATCATCCTCATCATCAACATCATGAACATCATGAACATCATCATCATCCTCATCATCATCATCACCATCATCACCATGAACATCATCCTCATCATCATCATCACCTTCATCATCGTCATCGTCATCATCATCATCATCATCATCACCGTCAACATCATGAGGATCATGAACATCATCATCATTCTCATCATCATCCTCATCATCATCACCATCAACATCATGAACATCATCATCATCATCCTCATCATCATCACCATCAACATCATCAACATCATCATCATCATCCCCATCATCATCACCATCAACATCATCAACATCATCATCATTCATCATCATCATCCTCATAATCATCATCACCATCAACATAATGAACATCATCATCATCATCCTCATCATCATCACCTTCATCATCATCATCATCATCATCATCATCATCATCATCATCTCCAACAACATCATCCTCATAATCATCATCCTCATCCTCATCCTCATCTTGATCATCACCTTCATCATCATCATCATCATCATCACCATCATCAACATGATCATCATCATCACCATTAACATCATGAACATCATCATCATCATCAACATCATCATCAACATCATGAACATCATCCTCATCATCACCATCACCATCAACATCATCATCATCATCCTCATCATCATCGTCACCTTCATCATCCTCATCATCATCATCATCAACATCATCAACATCGTGAACATCATCATCATCCTCATCATCATCACCACCATCAACATCATGAATATCATAATCATCATCCTCATCATCATCATCACCTTCATCATCCTCCTCCTCCTCCTCCTCCTCCTCATCATCACCGTCAACATCATGAACATCATCATCATCATCCTCATCGTCATCCTCAACTTCATCATCATCATCATCATCCTCATCGTCATCCTCATCTTCATCATCATCATCATCATCATCATCAACATGATCATCATCTTCACCATCATCATCACCATCATCATCATCATCACCATGAACATCATCATCATCATCCTCATCATCATCATCACCTTCATCATCATCATCATCCTTGTCATCATCATCACCGTCAACATCATGAACATCATCATCATCATCATCCTCATCATCATCACCATCATCACCATCCTCATCATCATCCTCATCATCAACATCATGAACATCATCATCATCCTCATCACCATCACCATCATGAACATCATCATCATCATCATCATCATCATCATCATTTATCATGCCGATCAACATCGTGAACATCATCATCATCATCATCCTCATCATCATCACCATCAACATCATCATCATCATCATCATCATCATCATCAACATGATCATCATCATCATGAACATCCTCCTCCTCCTCCTCATCATCATCAACAACATCATGAACATCATCATCCTCATCCTCATCATCATCATCACCTTCATCATCGTCATCATCATCATCATCATTCATCATCACCATCAACATAAAAAACATTTAGAATAATTAAAAAATTTACACTTTATTGTAAATATATATTTGAAAAAATTTCCTTTGAAATGTAACTTATAGGTCCATTTCCTTTTTATTATTATTTAATCATTATCAATTATCCATCCATAAAAAATTTAAACTAAAACAACTTTATTTGGATTGGCTTATTGTTGAGTGGGGTTTTATGATGTAATGGTTGATCCCTTTATTATAACATGTTAAGTATAATTTAATTAGAAAATATATAAATAAATAAATATTTATAAATAAATTGAGATTTAAGTTTAAATTTTTATGTAATATAAAAAAAATTTAGTAAACAAAATAATAAATTTGATTTATTAAACTATATAAATATATAATTTAATATATAAAATAAATTGAGTTAACAAATAATAAGTTTGGTTTATTAGACTATATAAATATATAATTACTAGAAATTGTAGATTAAAAATTGAAAAAATTTGAAATGTATTTAATTTTTTTTTATGATTTACAAATCGCGTACGCGTTTTATAACTACATATCGCAAGCGCGTTTTGTAGTTATATAACGCGTCCGCGATATGGCCTCCTATCCTACATGTCCCATGCAATGTTAGGCTCGGGTTTAACCATACCAAGTGCTATGTTAGGCTCGGGTTGATGTATTTTTTGGTAAAGTGATCTTGTTTTTGAAAACTATGATTGCATCTTAAAGGTCCCTCATCTTCTTGCACTGACCCTCTCATGAGTTTTTTTTTTTTTGGTCTGGGGGGAGGGGGGGGTGTTTCTAAAACCGCCTTCAAAAACACCTTTAGGGGGGTCTTTTTAACACCCCCCCCGCCCAAAAAAAAAGTCCCAAGAATTGGACTTTTGGGGGCGTTTTTAAAAAAACCGCCCTCGAAAGTCCAATTCTTAGGACTTTTTTTTTTTTTTGGGGGGGGGGGGGGTTAAGAACTGCCCCCAAAGACATAAACAAAATTTGTGGGGAGGGGGGGTTTAGCAAAACCAGCACAAGCCAAAACTGCACCCAAAAGGGTATTTTGTTGTAGTGTTAACATGTCCATTGAGAGGAAAAGATGGGGTGAGGTGGAAAAGAAGGATATCATAGTGAGGATTCCCTCACACACTACATGATATATTAGTTGAGGTAGAGGTGCAAAGTGAAACAACTAGATAATGGGGACTAATTGTCTCAACACAACACATTTGATTTAATTTTTGTATGTCGTGTAGAGACATGCAACCCTTCATTTGGGGGGCGTGAAGATCCATAGGATTATCATATGTTGCTCATCATTATGATACACATTATTTATATGATTATCATTTAGTAGCCTCAAAGACCTAATACTTTATCAAATACTCTTATTTAATGGCCAAATTAGATATTGTTGACATATGCTTATTCCAATCAATGTGTCTAGATTATTCTTAGAAGAAAATTATGAATGCATGGTGTCTTAGTTCTTTGAGTTGATAATATTTATTGGAATCATGTGCGCTAATGTTGATTGGTAACATAATTTTTAGTGTAGAGGTTGGTTTAAATATTGTATTTATGGTATCACATTGAAGAGCGGCTTGAATCTTGCATAAATGTTCCACCTTCAAAACTCTAAGAACAAATCAATTTGGAAGAAAGAGAGTAAATCAAGGGATCATGTCACATCCGCTCATGAGGGTGACTAAACCAAGATTTCAAATCATGTAGACAACCACTTAACCATGAGCATTTGAATCCCCAAATCTTAGCTATATTTTGAATTAGAATTAGATAGATGAAGAAATAATAAATTTCTAGGTTCACTTGCATTGCGTGGGAGACTAGACCAAGTAGACAACCTCTTAACAATTAGGGATATAATTGATGTAGTTAGTTATAGTTCCTTGAAGTGAATAATCAATATTTACATGTTTTAGAATGGAGTAGTTGAGCATCCCAAGTCTTCTTAGTCCTCATGCTATGAACTAATTCGAATTACTCTTATCTCATAATATAGGTCTAATACTTGTGTAAATTTTGAACGTTGAATAAACTGATTTTAGTTTTTTCTTTAAAAAAATATTTGATATGGTTCTGTTGCTACCGCAACTTTTTTCTCCCCAAATCTTTTAAATTTCGGGCCCCTCCTTATAACTAAGTTTCGCTTCAGGATTGTTTCATCCTTGACTTTTCTTCGGTCATGCTTTAAATGCTGATATTTTTAACATTTTACGCGCAGCCCGTTTCTACATTCTGTTCATGCTTGAGTTTTGCAGCAAATTGCAGAGTTAAATTTAAGATGGCTAACTGTTATTTGATGGATTGTCGACTTGAAGGTATAATGGACTTGGATTGTCGTTAATTTTTTGAAAGTTTTCGATCACTTGAGTTTTCTGGCAAATCGGCCGCTTTTGCTTTTGTCCCTTCCGCCGTTGCGGCTCCCAGAATAGTTCAGCGCCCGATTCGTATTAGCCTGCGACCGCTTGCCCTTAGCCCGGACTCGTCCACCATTGCGGCTGGGAGATCCATCCCGCTTCCAATTTTAATGTCTTCTGACGCCCAACTAAGCTTTCTCCCGCCCTCGTCGCTTTCTTTAGCCCTTGTCCCGTTCGCCCTTGCGGATGGACCACTCGTTCTGGCTCCCGAAGCACTTTTCCCTCCGACGTCCGATTAAACCTTTTCGCCCTTGTTTTCGCTCACCTGGTCCTTATAACCCTTCCGCCGTTGCGGCTCCTGAAGTCTTGTCCCGTCTGATGTAGAAGCCTTTCAACCGCCAATTTATAAGTTCCCACCTAAGGCTCGATCATTTTTCCGCTCAGAACCGGAGACACACCAGGCCGTTTCCTTGAGGCGTAGTCGTTCAATTGTTAGAGTCAGATGTTTGCTTGTAACGCCCTTCCAATAAATGATACTTATCGATTGATTGCAGGATGGTTCGAGAGAGCGGTCAAACTACTGTGGCATGGAGAAAACCGAACCTTTTGGAAGAAGTATAACTGAATCCAGGGGAATCATTGAGGAGATCAATGGCAGTAAAAAGAGGAAATCTGGAACAATGAATAGGAAGATTCGAGGAACGGATCAGTCACCAAGTGGGTTCATGATCACATACAGACAAGAGAAAGGAATGTGAAGCGTTTGAGAAATTGAAAGACCATGCATCTGGAAAATGAAACACTCTGTAATTGTAGTTTAAATATTGGAAGGTGGAACGAAGTAGGGGCTTTTTCCCTGGAAAATTTTGTAAACGTTTGCTTGTAAGAGGAACTACTTTGTTTTGCAAAGGAAACTGCAATTTTTTCTGTTGGAGAGAGTGAAAAGTGGAATGTATCAATGCAGCTCAATGAATAACGTTGAAGAGAAACTATTTCGTTTTCAGCTGTTTTCTCATTTACTGTAAGAGTATTTAATGTTCTGAACCTATGTTCTTGTTAAATGTTCTTTAGTAGTTGCTGAGATATTTTTCACTGTGAGTAATAAATGTTGTTATAAAATGATCAGCTATCTGGTTATTTAAATATCTGTAAGTGTTCATGTTTCTTGAAAGAAGTACCAACTATCTGTGATTCTTCATAATGCATGTGCAAAAAATGTATTGCTCACCCAAAATGATAACCTTGCTCCCTAGGGATAGATTAGATAGTTAGTTTATTTCTTATTGTATTTGATTTGGTTGCTGGCGAGCATAAGACGAGAGGTAAGAACCTGCGCATCACATTGTGACCGCTCCCTGCATCTTGACCGCCCTACATTTAGTTAGGCACTTGCATTTCATTTCTTAAAGTCAAAATACAAAAAACTCGGTGGGCCGGGCTGCAACTGGTAAACCCTTTGTTTTTTTTTTTGGACCTACGGTAGCCGGACCGCAAGCTGGACGGATTCCCTATTCCAAACAGTCAACGGGCTAGTTGGGAACGTTGATTGGGGAGAATCCTTCACTGTTGTCGCCTACGAATTTCCAGGCCTCAACAGGTTCTAAAACTCACTTGGGTAGGGCCCACTCAAGGTATCGGTGCTCGTATTCAAAGTGATCCAAGAACATTCCCTACATTTTTTTGAATCCATATAGAAATATCTCTTATTTGACACTCCCAGATGTTCAAGGAGCATTGGTCAAACGTCGGTACCATAAACGTTTCGTCGGTAGCATAAATGGAATATGTCTCTTCTTGGACGTCAATTCGACATGAAATTCACTCCGAAAAAGTCTCTTTCTTGGTGTACAACCGACGTGTCGGCGACGACAACTTCAATATTTGAACATCTCTCTTTGAACGTAAATCCGACATCAAATCTAAATTTGAAAATGTCTCTTTTCCGACATGAGATCAATTCTAATGGAGTAAGCTACCGATGCGACGATTTTTCCCTGCGGCAATCGTCGCGCCGGCACTCCGACCACCGGACTGGCCAATATCCCCGTTGCCGGCACCCCATAGTTCTCCAAAACTCTGTTCTCCATCATCCGCCGTCTATTGTCACCGTTAACCCCCATCGTCCATCGCCGTCTCCACGTCCTCCACGTCCATCCTCTTTCCCAATTCAAACAAAACTCTCGCCGAAGGAGCCCTGTGAAACAAAAGCTTGGAAGAGCTTGGATTCGATAACTGTCTACTGCTCGTCATGGGATTGAGGTATGGGCATTCCTAACCTTTGAAAATGAACGGCGCAACATTCCGCGTGTGGCTTGATGGTCATATGGACTGCTGGGTGCTGAACCAAATCCATGTGGCAACCAAGAAGGAAGGGGAGAGATGCCTTGCTGCATTGGGATGGATGAATGCAGAGAAATACTGCAGATGAATCCATACTTATTTCCGTCTTCACAACTATATAACTTTACCATCGCTCCTCAGTTTGTCACTCTGTTTCTATTCCCATGCCCCCGGAGTCGTCTTCCTCCTCCTCCTGGTGGTGGTGGAAGCCTTCATCTGCTCCTGCTCCTCTCTTTGTTGAAATCCTTCTGCTGAATACTTGCAGTTCATTTGTTACAGAAGCAACAGAATCAATTTACTACTCGAGATGGCGAAATACATGGAAATGGTGGATGCGGGAATAAGGATCGCCGCCAGGTTTAATTCTCACTGCCCTCAGACGCCGCGCCTCTATTATCATCCTGCAACTTCCAACAATAATAGTTGTAGGTCCAAAAATGAAGGTGATGCCGCCGCCTCTGGAGAAAAAGTGATGCCTACCTCTCGTGCCCTGAAAGTTCCTGCATCTCAGGCCGATTCAGCATTTGAGATCCTCTGTATCGCTGTTTCGGCTAGAATTTCTTCATCTGCAAGGAAAAAATGGGATGGGGACTGGCCCCTAACACTATTACTTCATTAATAAATTTTTCATTACTTTTTACATTTAATCGTGTCATAATAATCATGACATTCGAGAATATAATTTGTTCTTCGTGGTTTAATTTGTTCTTCAGTGATTTCTATTGTATTTCATTGACTTTAAATATTGGAAAATGTTGAGCTGTTGCAGCATTCAAGCCGCGGATTTCCATCCTGTTGAGGCCTGGAAATTCGCAGGCGGAAACAGTAAAGGATTCTCCCCAATCAGCGTTCCCAACTAGCCCGTTGACTATTTGGTATAGGGAATCCGTCCGGTTTACGGTCCAGCTACCGTAGGTCAAAGTAACAACAAGGGTTTACCGGTTGCGGCCCGGTTCACCGGAATTTGTATTTTGACTTAATGTATGCAATGCATATGCCTACCTTAATCATGCAGGGTGATAAAGATGCTAGGAACTACACAATGTGCTGCGCAGGTTCTTACCTCTCGTCTTAGGTTCTCGAACATCTAAACCACGAGGAAGTAAAACAACTAACAATCTAAACACCTAACTATCTATCCCCGGGGAGCCAGAAAATGATTATTAGTGAGTAATGCATTATATCCATGTATAATAAACCAAATGACAGATAGCTGATATTTACGTTTACAACACATGAACAAGAAAATATTCTAACAATCAGATAGCTAACTGTTATATGAAACACAGGCATTACTCTGAGTGAATTTTCCACAAAATAAATCAGAAACCATTCAACAAGACATAGGTCACAGAGTTAGAACGATCTCACGATTTATGGACATAAGCTGAAAAATAAAGTAGTTCATCTTTCTGCCATCCATTGCATAACATTTGGAAACTTCACAGCTCTTTCTCCAACAGGAAAACTAAAATCTTTATTGCAAAAGGAAATAGTTCTTTTTACAATAGGTCCTCCAGTGTTACTGTGAAAAAATCCCTTTCTTTGTCCCTCTTTCCTAGTTTTATACAAAAAGAAAAAAATGGTTGGGCTGCCCAAAGTGACCTTTGGGCATCCCAACGCTTCACTTTCCTACAACCCTTTACAAATTATTAAATTATACAAAAGTTGACCGGTCCTTATTATGAAGAGGGTCCCGCTTGGTTCTCCAAAAACTTTCTCCACGCTGCTGCTTCAGCAGCGAGACTCTCAAACGAGTTGGGTTCCAGGAACCGAATGTTCAGCTCAAATTTGTCGGCTTGGTTCCGAATGGCCTCAATTCTGGCCAGGTTCAAACGTACCTATTCCTCCAAGAGCTGTATACTAATGGCTGTGTGGCCTATTTCATTTCTGAGGATTTGTTCATCAATAGCTCTGATGCATTGCACTTTAGCTTCTTCATCTTGTTGCCTTTTCTGCAACATCTCTGCAAATGCATCATGATCTGGGAACTTGTATAATCTCTGCTCAGCTTCTGCCTGACAACGGTTGTATGTGACCAGGGCTCTCCTGAAGAACTCTGCGCATGCTCCCTTTGTTTTCTTGACATTCTTCTGGAATTCTTCTGCAGTGTTGACGGCGAATTCTATCACGTCATGGTCCCGTTTCAAAGCTTGTTTATCCTTGACTACTAGCTCAGTTGGGACTTCCTTGTCATCCTCCACCTTGGTTATCCTTGAAGTCAGTACTTCAAGGATGTCTTGCGACCTGTCCACAAAATAAGAAGCGGTGTCTAAGATTCCATCCAGTCTGCCGTCGATCTGGAGGACCTGACATCTTTCCTCCTCTAGAGCAGTTTGCAGGTACAACACCTTAGCTTTCTGAGCCAAGATGTGTTCTTTAACCGGCTGCAGATCGACCTGCTGTGCCTTTGCGGCTTCCAGCTTCTTTTCCAGTTCCTTAACGTTTGAGGTATTGGATTCATATATGATACTTTGCTGCTCCTTCAGGTCATCTATCTTCACCCTCAGCTGCTCCTTTTCATCCTTTAACTCTTGAATTTCCTGTTGTGCTTTTCCCAGGGCTTCTTGTGTTGTTTCTTTCACATGTGCTTCTTGCTGAATAGCGTGGATTTCGCTCTTCGTGGCCTCCATTTCTTTAAGCACATGCTCATATTTTCTTTTCAGTCTATTGCCTTCCTCTCTTTCCCTTCTCAGGGTGTCTTTAAGCTGAGCGGAGGTCTTCTTGGATGATTCTATCGCAACCATCATTCGGTCTATGTTATCCTCTGTAGCGTGTATTACTACCTTCCTAGCCCTTATGACAAACCTTGGATCTTTATCTGTCCCGACCATCACAGCTTTATCTGTTATCATTGTACTGGTCACTCCTTCTGCCTCTAGCTTTCTCTCAGTTCTCCTCATAATCCTTTTGGTAGCCCTGTCATAATAAACAGTACTGAAATCAGGGACTTCTTCCCCCTTTTCCTGTGCAAAGGGTACTAACTGGAGCATGGGGGTTGTAGGAGTGATAGTAGTGGGCATTTGAAGAGTTTGCATCCCAGGGATTTCTTCACCCTGGCTCTGCTCTGTCTGTGATTCAGGATGCTGTTGTTGTGTCAACTCTATCTTCTCAGCTTCCTGTTTTTGAAGCTCTTCGTCCAGCTTTCTCTGGGCTTCCTCAGCTGCTTGCTTAGCAGCTTCCTCTGCTTCTCTGGCTGTTTCCTTTACTCGTTCAGCTGCATCCTGGGCCGCTTTCCTCTTTTCTTCTTCTCCTTTCTGGAGCCACTCTGCAGCCTCCTCTTCTAGCCTCTGGGCCTCTTCTCTTATCCTTTGGGCTGCTTCTTCAGCCTTAGCCTGCTCAGCCTTCTCTTGTTCAGATCCTTTTCCACCCTTGGTGGAGTGCTTCAGTTTGAACCTCTTACTGAGTGCTGTCATGTTTGGGGCTCTTCTGAAAACGGATTCATCATTGTCGAAATGATGGGTGTACTCATAAAAAACCTTGTGCTTTCTGCAATGCTCAGCCATTCTATCATGAGTGTCATTTCGCCTGAAAGGCATCTCCCCAAAATGGAACTTCCCTAGTTCCTCTATAAATTCTGTATCTTGTTTTACATTGGCAAAACTGCAGCTGCCTAACTTAAATGGTAAGGGTGGATAGACAACCTTCTTTTTCTGAAATAAGAAATGACCAACTCCGTCAATAAAAACCTATCTAACAGCCTCCATATGGATTATGTAATCTGTTGCATACTTGGGAAGCAGATAAGGTGTCCTTGACCCACCAAACATTCTAAGATACATCCCGCTCTCTATCAAGAAATAATCACCATATTCCTCTATTACCTGCATAGCTTCTTCGGACATGCAGTCACATTCCTTTCGGAAGATAAGAGTGTGCAGAGGAATAATAAAATGCTCATAGATTTCTCGATAATAACTATGGCATTGATGAGCCCCCAATAGCTTGTAGGCTGCATATACGGGCATTCTGTCCCTGTCCCAAACACATTTGAGCCCGGGGAAGGGCTGGCGGCATAGTATGCAGTCAATCAAGATCGAGCTCATATAAAACTCGGATTTTTTCTATTCTACTCCTCCTTTTGCTGCGGCTATACAAGAAGATAGACTACTAGATACCAGGCTGGACCAGTTGAAGATGGTCCCTTCTGTGGCCACATAAAAAATCAGGGGTATCCATTTGAATTTGAATAATCTGCCATTATCCCTCCCGAAGATCCTATTCAGCATTAGAGCTATGAACCTGTAAGGGGCTCTAAGGCTGGCTGTGTCATAATCTTCAGTAGCTCTATGTCTATAGAGCTTCCCCGGTAATAGCATTCTCCTCATGGTTTCTATCAAATCCATCCTGAGATTGTCCAACCACTCATTGGTCAAGAAAACTTGAGGCTCAGGAAGGTGGTAAGCTAAGGCCACATATCCAGGGCTAAAGGAGGCATAACCTTGGCCCTCGACATTACACATGAGCATTGAGTTGTGGTTGGTATTCGGGAGGACCCATCTCATCACTTCCGGGCATGGAAACAGCTCGGGCCTGGTGGCAATCTTCATAATGGCTGATTTTTCTATATTTGCGTAAATGGGTTCTTGCTCCAGGCCCGTATCTGGGACTTCCCTATGGGAAATCATCCTGTATATGTCTCCCCACTTGTATTCAGGTTCAACCCCCGTGACACACTGGGTGTCCTCATAGATATACTCAGTTGGTAAGACGGCCTCTATTGCTGTTTGTTCTTCTACCACAGGGGCCTTCTTTTTCTGTATTTTGGACATTTTAAAATCCTCCTGCAATGTAAAACATCATGATATTAAGCAATTCAAATTTGTGAATATTAAGAAGCAGTTTATTCTTTCTTTATTGTCTATATGACTATAATGATATCAGATATAGGCTCTTCAAGTTGAAGGATTTGAACTAGTCATGCAATCTTTTGAGTTGTGCTATTATCTTATATCAATGTGTAAGTAAGAAAACCACCCTCACATGTATGCACAAACAATCTATATCCTAACTATCCGAAACTATCAGCACACAAACTCAGACTATTTCTGCAATATAACGAGCAAAGGTCCTAATGCTGCGGAATTAAAATTAGAATTATTCATCCCATGGCCTATTATAAAAATTACATGATTTCACAGGATGCCATTTTAAATAAATGATATTTAGTGCAAATGCATAATTCTCAAATGCAGGGCACATGACTACAAAGAATCTGAATTCAAACATGGTTCTACGGCAAAAGATTATGTTATTCGCGGGTATGGATTTACATAGTTGCAACTATAAACTGCGGGAAACCAAAACAAATCCTCGCACAGGGGAGCCCCACCAGCACCATTACTCATGCTTTCCCCAGAACGTCAAAAACCAACAGCGGCACGGCCCTAGGATTTCGCATGGTGAAAAACGACGAACAGTGCGGCGCGGGCACAAGCAGGGCTCGAGGAAAAAAAGGCAAACGCATAGGGGAATCGACCAGCCGGGTATCTACCATGGAAAAATTCAGTGAAAACCCCATCCGAGACGTTTTAAGGATCTCATCATAACAAAAACTGAACCAGGTGCAGGCGGCACAATGGCCGCCTGCACCATGTCTTCCTCTACCGCTAAAGGCGAGCTAAAATGAAGGAGGTAAATGAAATGCGGGATTTTAAAGGAAAAAAAGAGACCCCCCCCCCTCTAACCGCACAAGCTATCCAACCCCAAAAATAATAAAAGATAAACGTGGGCGCAAACTACTAGGGAAACGAAAACGACAACCCTAGCCGTGGGTATAAAAAAAACCGTATGCGGGCGAAAAATGAAAAACGGGCCGTAATCTTGACAATACTCCATAATAGCATAAGTCCCCCAGACGAAACCTTAAAAAATACAAGCAAAAAGAGGCAAAGATCCTACCTGGAAGTAATGGACAACTGAAGAGGCGTCAACGATCGAGTTCCCAGTCGACAGCTGGATGAAGGTACGAGCACGGGGTTCCACCAAATTCGCGAAGTCGACAACGCAGGGAGAACACGATAGCCTGGGCGCAAAAATAACAATAAAAAAAAATGAAAACACGCCCTCCGTATATATAAGACTCCACACGCGCGACATGTCAACTCAGTCGGGGCGGACAATAAAGTTTAGTCGGGCAACAAAGCTCAGCCCTCTCCACAACGGTGGACCATCCTCACCACTCCATCATCCGCAACGTAAAACATAGCTCATGCGATCGAGAAACGCAGTCGGGCGGTGGCAGATACATTGGTCGGATGACCCAGATTCTAACCCCTCCCACAACGGCGGAGACTCGGAATAAGATACTGTCTGAAACAAAGAAAAAAGGCAATCTACCGGGCTCCGAAACACGTCGGTCGGCCAAACAACAAAATTATGAACTCCCAACGCTCCGCAACGACGGAGACGGAAGTCTTTATCCCCCTCCGATGCGGAAAAAACAACGCCCGAAATAGACAGGAAAATTCCACCACCCGCAATGGTAAACGAAGTAACCTACCTCCGCAGCAGTCGACGCGAAACAAAGATTCGGAGGGACAAAACCAATCAAGACTTGAAAAGATCCTGCAACGGCAGGCTCGACAAAACCAATGAAGAGTTCAAAGGCACCCGCAACATATCGGAAAAGTCCACCACCCGCAACGGCGGAACGAGAACACCAATCCTCGCACAGTCGGCGTGAAATGACAGCGGAGATCCAAAAAACACCCGCAACGGTGGGGCGGAAAGTTCCGGAAGCCACCCACAACGGCGGGACGGAAAAGAAAACTAAGAGCTGAAGAACGCCCGCAACGGCGGAAAAGTCAAATGAAAAACCTCCCGATATCAGAAAACTTTGAAGGAATTTGCAAAGCAAGAAAAAGGAGCTCAAGATGGAATTACTTAGATCATTTAAATGAAGAGAAACCATGAGTGATAGCAACCAAAACTTCTGGAAGACGCTCTGAAATCCAAAGGCCAAAATCAAATGGGCTAGAAACAAGAAGAAAACTGACTAATTCCAAGTGAAGGAGGGTCCCAAATTTTTTTAGAATTTTGGGAAATTGTTGCAGGTGCAACACATCCTTACAGTAATTTTCCACCCATTAGTTATTCGGCATAGGCTGTTTCAAGCTTAATATTCATTTTTTTCATTTTTCCATTCATAAGAAAAAGAAGGGATGGGATTTAGAACAAAACAAAGATCAATATATAGATCTCAATGGCTAAGATCTGAAATTGAAATTAAGAAACTGATCCTCTGTTAATCACTTTCCAATCTTTTTCTGTTGTTTATTTTCCGGGCAATGGCTGGAACTAGAAATATAAGGATTTTTTGTATGTTCCGTTTTCCTATTTTTATCTGTATGTTTTGTGTTACAAGACATTGGCCGGAAAATGGCCAGGCCTGAGCGCGACAAATGTTGAACATGATTTCTGTTGTATTTTTGGGAAATCTTTTATGATTAACTACTCAATACCTGAATTGCATTTTGGGAATTTTTTTTATGGTAACTGCTGTAAAATATTGTTGGAAAACAATCATTTTCCGAAACTTAATGGAAAAATGAACTATGGAAAAGCTCTAGTGACTGAACTACCCTATGAAAAGCTCTTGGCATTGACAATAAGTTTTCACATTTATCATTGCATATATGTACCATGAATCTCTGCACTATTTCATGCTTCCAGTTCCTTTGCAATCAACATATACAACAAGACTAACATAGGAATACAAAGCAAAGAACAGGGTGAGCAGTGGACAGAGCTTTTCAAACGGGCATACACTAACACAAAATTTAAAGTCTTAAGTTACTGTACTTGAACTCAATATTGTAGTCTGAATACCACTGAAAGGATAACAAAAACACAGCCCTGCACCAAGCATATAGAGTCATTGTTTTTTATGTGAAGAAAACCCTATAGAGGATAAATATTTCACTAGAAAAGTACTCTATTTTTCTATGAAAGAAAACTATAGATTACAGATCTCTCTCTTCTCATATTCACAGAGGGTGTTCTCTTCGGAGTTCGGAGTACATTTAGCTACAGTCACATTACAGCCCATCACTGCAATAACCTTTCTGTTTTTTCTTCCCATGCTTGAAGAAGAGTTCGCCTCTTTTTTCACCCTACTGTATTGTCTTATTTATTTTTTTGAAGTTATTTACGGATTTAATCTCCCCTTTTTCAAAGCTTTTGGTCTCACAAAAATTCAAATGAGTTGATTGCAATTACTTTCCAAGCTTCACCTCTCTTTCTGACAAACTGCCCTTTGAAGACTGCTTTGAGGCGGCTTCATTTTTTTACTTGCATTGATTAACCTCTTCACCCTCTTCTCTGAGCAGGGAAATTTTCAACTTCCTTTAACAAGCATTCTTCAATATGGTCCATTTATCACATGGGAAAGCTTCAACTTCCTTTTACAAGCATTGTTACAGGTATGGATTTTCATCCTTGGCCACAAGCATGATCACAATGTTGTTGTCTGCATGCATTCTTAGTTCTTCAAGCCACCGAGGAACATGCTCAAATGAGTACCATTTGGTGATATCGTACACTATCAGTGCCCCTAGAGCTCCTCTGTAGTAAGCGCTTGTGATTTCCCAGTACCTTCTTTTGATTCAATTCCAACAAAATCACTTAATGTAGGCAATATTCAAGCTTCTACAGGAGAATCACAATAAAATTTTACGACTTGATTAGGTTTGGTTTGAGTGATTAAGAGGAAAAGTTACTTATTTTAGTACACAGATTCAAATCAAATGTCATTAATGACATATTTGCTCCTTCCCATAAAAATTTTCTTTTTAAAAAGAAAATTTAGAAACAAAGTATTGCCAAAACATTTTGCATATGGTTTCAAACCAGAATACAATTTCTTGTACACAGCTTCTTAACCTCAAACAGTCAAGAATTGTTACAATTTCTTGTACACAGTTTCTAAACCTTAGACAGTTAAGAAATGTTACAAAAAGTAATAGCATATAAAGAAACTCTATGGTGTTTTTTCAGTAATATAAATTGCATTCAAAGAAGAAGAAAAACATGTATACCACCTTTCTTGTCCTGGAGTTTATGTAGTCTTATAACTTCACCAAAATTTGTTCTATGGGCCTTGGTGCACTAATATCTCCGAGCTTGGATAACCGACACCATTCAATCATCTTTTCAGCAACTGTGTGTAGGCGTGTGCAATTGTTGATTTATGCAGATATAACCTCTTCAAGCGTTGTACCTGCTTTCTGGCAGTTAGCTAGAGTTGCATAATGGAGATGTTTCTCCCTTTCTGTCATCTTAGGAAAGTCTGGAGGCGTGTTTTTCTCTTCCCCTGTAGTATCCTAGATCTGAGCCTTGATCATCTTGTTCTCAATGAATATTGTTCTGGTCTGAAACTCTATGCCTATTATAGCTGGAGATTCCAAGCCAAACTCATCCATGGCGAATCTGGACAGCAGCTGTGATTTTGCTGGAGATTTCAAGCCAAACTCATCCATGGCGAATCTGGACAGCAGCTATGATTTTCCCACAGCAGAGTCCCCAATAATCACCATCTTGAAAATGTAGTCGATCTTCCGATCTTGATGCCCATATCTCAATCCCATGACGAGCAGCAGACAGTTATCGAATCCAAGCTCTTCCGAGCTTTTGTTTCACAGGGCTCCTTCGGCGGGAGTTTTGTTTGAATTGGGAAAGAGGACGGACATGGAGGATGTGGACGGCAGGGGTTAACAGCGACAATAGACGGCGGATGATGGAGAACGGAGTTTTGGAGAACTATGGGGTGCCGGCAACGGGGATATTGGCCAGTCCAGTGGTCGGAGTGCCAGCGCGACGATTGCCGCCGGGAAAAATCGTCGCGTCGGTAGCTTACTCCCTTATTAAGTTATTCATATTATAACACATAAGTAAATTAAAAAATGGAAAATAAAACGGAGTAAGCTACCGATGCGATGATTTTACTCAAATTGGTTTATTACTCCCATTGTTTAAGCAATGTCAATTCTTGTATAAACCATAGCAGATATTGAACAATTGACCACGCTGTTGTTTGGAATTGATTTCTTCTTTTTCGGTTGTTTTAACACATATCTCTTCAGAAAATTCGTTATATTTTACAACAGACATTTTGACGGACTTACAATTACGACCTTGCACTTACAATAGATGTGTTTATAATATTATATTTGTATGTATATTAACCACTGAAATTCCAGGACAATAATGAATACCTCAAATATCTTTCATTTAAAAAATAAATAATAGGTAGTTTCTTTGTTTCATTTCAAAAAGAAATGACAATTAGTGATTGGTAAAATTGGTTTTTATTGGAATGTGGCATGATGTTCAGATTGCAGGATACCTTCAATATGTTTTACATATATGTTATGTTATAGCAAAGTGACATGATGTTCATATTGCAAGATACCCTTTGCACCTTCTTCTTATTCTTCTTCCTTTGGCAGTATTAAATAGTAACCCGAGCTTATTTATCGACCTTATTTGCTTGCTCAAAATAAGTAAGTCCAGCTCAATTTTTTTTTAAATTAATCAATGGTAAAGTAGCTGTGGATGGGCAATTACTTTACTTTATTCAATGCACTAACTAATTATACCATCAATATGTTTTACATATATGTTATGGTTATAGCAGGTTAAAGATCGTTTTGAAATGGATGTTGTTCCACCCTGTGCAAGTGGGACCACATATAATTATTTAAATCAAGCTTCATCTGTTGATAAAAACAAATCCTCATTACACAGTTCTGAACATATACTAACAAATAAAAACAGAAAATATATTAAAATAAATTGAAAAATGAAAACAATATTGGTAGTTCAATCATTAAATGAGGAAGAGAATTAAGTTCCTCAAAAACATCAAAGTAGGCATTCAAAAGAGTCTTTATCAGCATGTGAAAGAATGTTGCAGTTATCTTTTTTGGCTTGCCAAACTATACAAAGAGCAAATTTGTTAGTAGTATTGGTTTTTATGTTTTACACTCACTCTTCACAGAGTTCTACAATCACAGAGAATAAGAAAACATTCAACAAAGATAGAGAGACATCACCAACAATTTGACACAAGAATCCTGTGAACAATCCTGTTTTATTAAAGGTCGATCCTTTGTAAAGTTTACACAATAGCTCATGGGTGCAAAAATCAACCCTCAATACTTTGAAGAAAGAAGTATTTATACAATTATTTACATCTTCTCCTGTCATAAATGACTAGGATATTATGGATAAAATATCTAACTAATTAGATCTCAAATTACAAAATATAGGAATTCTGTTCATTTGTTCGGATCCTTGGTGCTGATTTTGTGGAAGTAATTGGTGACTCATATCTTTGACTTTGGCTGTTGTTCCATGCTGACTCAAACAAAGACTTCAGTTCTTGGTTGTTTTTAGCTTCCTCTTGCAATTTTCTCATCTCCTGTTAGAGGGACAGTCTCCAGAGGGATAATGGCCATCTGCACACTCTGTTCTTTCTCCTTGATCGATTTATCCATTTCTTCTTCCATCTCTCTCTTCTGTGCATTTTGTTCCATTATAAGTTTCAGAATCTCCTCTTTGTGACCTTCAGTTTCAGCCACCTCTTTTGCTTGTGAATCCTCTGTGGCTAGAAGCTTCAGCTACTTCCAAAATTGGGTGTAGGTGTTACTTTTGAGAAGCTCATTCCTTTGCTTGATTTGCTTATATTTGTAAAAAATGTTTGACTCTTTTTGTCCATGAGTTGATATCAACTCAAAAAATATGAATGATGCCTTTGTCTCTCGAATGTTGTCCTGCAAAAAGTTCATGGACAATTATATTAATATATATACAAAATTACAGAGTTATAAAATCACAAAAAATGCCCTTTAAAGAGGCCTTTGAGAGGAGCAACTGTTCAAAACACAACCAGCGACCGTCAAACCCAAAAATACAAAAACACCAAATATGATTTGCTTATAAACTTTGATATTGGAAGAACATCTAAAATCTTACCCACCAAAACTAGAAAGCTTCTCTGTCATTGACCGAGTTACATATGTTAGCTTTAAACATCATCGGTATTGCATAAACATATTGAAAATACAACAATAGTTCTACCATCTCTCATCTGCTCAATAAAATCAACATATGTTGATGCAGAACGCATAAATCAGTCACAATGATGGAACTAAAGTTCATTCTAAATGGTATTGGAAATTCACCATGAAAGAACTTACCATAAACACTTATGACAGAATTGGGAAGGAAAAACATCAAAACTACCAGCAAAGCCTAACAAATGATCTTCACAATCCATCCACCGTGGTGCCACCCATCTGGAATGTCTTTTTGAGTCTTAATTCCAATCCTCATGAAGAAAATATAGTGAAAGGGATTTCCTACCTTATTGCAAAACTCAGCAACAAACCATATTTATGCTCCTATTTCATTATCATTATTTGGATTATAGCAATGGAGAGTTTCAATATTTCATAGCAGATGATCATTTCTACAACAAAATAATATCACAATTAGGGATAATGCAAAAAATGTGTGGTACTCTGTATCTTCAATATACATCCTTGATAATGTGTGGTTCTGTTTTCCCTTTACATTGGTGATGGCTGCACTGCTCCTGAAGATGCCATTCTGAGTGATGATGAGTTGTTCCACATTTTTGGTTGACCTTATTTCAGAATCCATTGGATCTTCTTGAAGATTTAGCTAACCAATTATTCTATCTTGGTTTTCTCTATTTGCAACAACTGTTCTTGAAGGCTAGAATTTGATGCCTCCTCTCTAACAGCTTCCCTGTCCTTGAGCAGTTTCGTGTAGCACCTCTCTCCTTATGGAGTTATCCCTTTGAATTTCTCCATTGACATCCCAAATCTGAATGTCTCTAAGGAAGGCCGTTTCATATAGGATTTGCATTCTTGATATGCCATTTGCTGCTATTTAGTAGTGCTTATCCACATTTTTTTCTTAAATTGGATTGTGATTTTTATAACTTAGTTCACAGGCAATGTCATTGATTAATTTTTTTAATAAATTTAAAAACCATTTTAATTCATGGACATGGAAAAGATCATCTATAAAGTATATTAACATTTGTTTCTCTTCCTTGAAGTTACAATATATGGAGATGGTGGACTGTTCAGGCATTCTAAGCAGTTAATTGGATATGAATTCTAAATTCAGAGTCAAGTTCATGTTTCACAACAAAATTATGAGTTGTTGCAGCAATGCAAGGAAGTTTATAAGAGGATTTTTTAGTGTGATTGCAACAATTTATCATAAAATATTCAATATTCTACATTTCTGATGATCTTGAAAGCTAGGGACACCTCATGACTGACATCACCCTTGTTGGTAGTTTGATGTTTTCCCTAATTACAAGGATGGAATGCCCTGATTTGCTGATGCATTTCAAGTTTATTTTGTTGACCAAAGCTGAGTTAGGAAAAAGTTGGTGTAAAATTAAATCTACTACCAATGATGATATGGAGCAAAGCATTAGAACTCCCCTACCTCTTTGCCATTGGCGATGTATTTTTTTTGTTCTCACTTTGTGAATTTGAGATTTGCATTGGACTGTCAGTTTCTTTTGATTAAAAACAAAAAGTACTGCAGCAAAAATGAAGTACCTGAAAGTTATGTGTGTATGCTACTGTTCAGGTGGGAGATTTCCTATCACATGGTACCCTCAAGAGTTTTTGAAGACACCGATGACAAACATCAACATGCATCCCAATCATCATACAGGATATCCGGGTCGAACATACAGATTTTACACAGGGAAGAAAGTGTTTGAATTTGGTCAGGGACTGAGTTACTCAAGATACTCCTACAATTTCTCTTCCACGCATAGAACTCTTCCTTGGCTGGAACTTTACCGCGCATGGAACTCTACCCCGCCTGGAACTGTGCCCTGGCTGGAACTCTGCCTCGGCTGGAACTTTGCCCTGCCTAAAACTATGCTCGCCTGGAACTCTGCCCCGATTGGAACTCTGCCCTGAACCATTCTTGGTGCATAAATACTCGTTATGGTGCCTTGTCATGACCTTTGAGCCATAAGATCTTTGCCCTGCCTAAAACTCTGCCCCAACTGGAACTCTGCCTCGGCTAGAACTTTTTCACGCATGGAACTCTACCCCGCCTGGAACTGTGCTCTGACTGGAACTCTGCCTCGGCTGGAACTTTTCCACGCATGGAACTCTACCCCGCCTGGAACTGTGCTCCGACTAGAACTCTACCTCGGCTGGAACTTTTCCCTGCCTAAAACTATACTCGCCTGGAACTCTGCCCGGCTGGAACTGTGCCCTAGTTGGAACTCTGTCCTGACTGGAACTCTTCCTCGCCTGAAACCATGTCCGACTGGAACTCTGCCTCGGTTGGAACTATAACCCGGCTGGAAATCTACCCCGCATGGAACTCTGCCCTGCATGGATATTTTCCCCGATTGGAACTTTGCCTTGCATGGAACTCTGCCTGGTTGGAACTCTGCCTCGGATGGAAATTTGCCCCGCTGGAACTCTGTCATTCCTAGAAATTTGTCCCGACTGGAAGTTTTCCCTTAATTGGAACTCTGCCTCGGCTGGAACTCTACCCTGGCTGGAACTCTGTCCTGACTGGAACTCTGCCCCGGCTGGAACTCTGTCTGACTGGAACTTTCTAGCTTGTGTGGAAAAGTTCCAGCCAAGGCAAAGTTCCAGTGGGCAGAGTTCCATCCAAGGAAAAGTTCCAGCCAAGGCAAAGTTCCAGTGGGTAAAGTTCCAAGGCAAAGTTCTAGTGGGAAAAGTTCCAGTGGGCGGAGTTCCAGGTGGTGCAGAGTTCCAGTCGGGGTAGGGTTCCGACCGAGGTCAAAGTTCCAGCTGGGCATAGTTCCAACTTGGGCAGAGTTCCAATAAGGAAAGGTTCCAATAAGGGCAGTGTTCCAACAAGCTGGGCAGAGTTCCAACTGGGCAGAGTTCCAGCGGGGCAGAGTTCTAGCCTGGGTAGAGTTCTTTGGCATTGAATGTCATTGGAGTTCTTTGGCACCTGACTCTTATTCCAATAGGAAGAACTAAGGAAGGACCTGGGCTGTGCTAGAGTTCAAATCAGGGCAAGGTTCCAATCGGGGCAAAGTTCCAGGCAGGGCAGAGTTCCAACCGGGGAAAAGTTCCAGGTGGGGCAGAGTTCCAACCAAGGCAAAGTTCCAGTGGGAAAAGTTCCAATGGGCGGAGTTCCAGGCGGTGCAGAGTTCCAGCTGGGGCAGTGTTCCAACTTGGGCAGAGTTCCAGCTGGGTAGAGTTCCAACTTGGGCAGAGTTCCAATAAGGTAAGGTTCCAATAAGGGCAATGTTCCAACAAGCGGGGCAGGGTTCCAGCTGGGTAGAGTTCCAGCGGGGCAGAGTTCCAGCCTGGGTAGAGTTCTTTGGCATTGAATGTCATTGGAGTTATTTCGCACCTGGCTCTTATTCCAATAGGAAGAATTAAGGAAGGACCTGGGCTGTGCTAGAGTTCAAATCAGGGCAAGGTTCCAACCGGGGCAAAGTTCCAGGTGGGGCAGAGTTCTAGCCGGGGAAAAGTTCCAAGCGGGGCAGAGTTCCAACTGGGGAAAAGTTCTAGGCGGGGCAGAGTTCCAGCTAGGACAAAGTTCCAAGCGGGGCAGATTTCCAGGCGGGGCAGGGTTCCAAGTGGGGTAGAGTTTCAGGTGGGGTAGAGTTTCAGGCAGGGCAGGGTTCCAGCCAGGGCAGGGTTCCAACCAAGGCAAAGTTCCAGTGGGGGTAGAGTTTCAGCCGGGGCAAAGTTCCAGCTAGGGCAAAGTTCCAGTCGGGGTAAAGATCCAAGAGGGTCAGAGTTCTTAGGGCTCAAAGGTCATGACAAGGTACCCTTACGAGGATTTGTGCACCAAGAATGGGTCTTGAGGCCTTGATCAAGGATGAGGGAGGAAATCAAGGGACTTATATTCCAAATGAAGCTTCTTGGGCTCATGGGCCACGATGAAGGCCTTGAATCATCACACATCCTCTAGATGGGATCATTGACCTTTGAATGGGATATAGGTATCATTAGAAGGTTTTGTACAATAACCATTTGTCTAAGGGCCTTTACCATGATAAGGGAGGAAAATAAGCATTGTGGACACAAAATGAAGCTTCTATGGTTCATGGGATATGAACAAGAACTCAAAACACCACATAATCCCTCTAGAGCAAACCTGGTTCCGCCAACTGCACGATAACCTGGTTCCGCCAACTGCACGATAATCATGGTTCCGCCAACTACACGATAATATATGATCGAATACGTCATCTAAACTCAGTCCCACATGTCATCTATATTCACATTCTCGGTGGCAACAATAACTTCGCAGACAAGCTAGCAAATAAGGTGGTCAAGAATAAACTTGGAATGGTTACAATCAAGGGTCAATTTCATTTCCAAAAACATGTTCAATAGTTGGAAATATTTTTTATTTATAAGGATAGGGTGTCTTTATGGCTCTCTCGCATGCCATTCCCCTTTAATGAAGTCTCGTTCTCCACCGATAGGCATCCATCCTTGTGGACAAGTGGCATCACTGTTCACGTGATGGCCTTTATTGCCCGTCCTACTCTACTTCTCCCTGAAGCACTGAGTCGACCATTGGCACAATCCATGGCAGACTCAAACGGTTTTAATGCTCTCAGCTCCCCCCATCCCAATTCAAAGTTTGTTTGCTCGGCGAGAGAAGGTGAGGAAGGAAACTTCGGTATTCGGCCTCCTGAAGAAGAACAACGTCTCCTTTATTTGTTCAAAGGTTTAAAAAGATACGTGAAGAAAAGTCGGGTTAGCCCTCATTTTGGATCTCAGTAGTCCCGTTTCTCATCCTTTGTTCATCTTTGGCTCCAAGTAGCAGCTTTCTGACTCCAATGGCAAACAATCTAGCTGGAAATCTGGACATCATCGAAATTGAATCCACTATGGAAGATATCAAATTCCATCTCCATAGGGTTTATGAAATAGTGGGCATTGGCGTCAAGGAAAATAGAGTGGTTGCGTCCGACATTAGATTCCTAGCAAACCAAATGGGCTACCATGAGTCCAAGATTGACAACAATGATCGTGACCTTCAAGCGCTGATGGGCACTGTGGATTTTATCAAAGAGGAGGTTCTAAAAATGGTCAACATGAATCAATGCAGCCACTGCCAGGAAACCTCGGACCATGGAAACCACCCAATGGAGGAAACCTTAGTCATGCAACTTACTCGCGAGCTTGAAGGCAAGAAAAAGTAGCAACTCCAACTTTGTTTTTATTTAGATGTATTTCTGCATTTTGCTAAACAAAATGTATGTAAGAATCTACCCTACAATTGGTTTGAAATATTTTAGAGGGCATTCCATGACATCCAAAAACTCTTTTAATTGTATAGTTATCATAGTTGTATTCCTCCTTGAGGACACTCTGGAAATTTTTATATGTATGGGTGTGCACAACCTTTTTTTTTTACTCAATACATTTTTCTCTGGATTTTGTTTAAAAAAAACATTTATCAACAATAATTATACTTTGATTAACAAGTTTATTAAAGATGCCATTTAGGAATGTGGAGAAGCATTTCTTTTCTTTGTAAATTTTTTCTAAAAAAAAAATAAATCGTAACTTTTTCACCACATCATGGAATCAAGTTTTTCTTATAACATTTAAAAAAGGATTAGTTTATGTATTCTATGTTTTTGGACTTTTCAATGGGTTTTGATCACAGTAGGGTATTTTTTTTTGGGTAAAATCCAAATTTGGGAATGTTGAAATTATGTTTTTGAATCGATAAATAAATCAGTCTCAAATACCCTCATAACATTCATTATGTAATTTTCATAACTAATATATATCCAATTTTAAGATTTTTTTGGCATATTTTCATTCACACTTAACAAAAATAGAAACTTGAAATATTTAAATTACAACTTATAATAATAATAATAATAATAATTGAAAACCAAAAATATTTAAAAAAAAACAAGTAATCATTTTTTTCAATGTAAATAAACAATTAACTATTTACATAATAACCAATACCTAAATTTTCAATTAATAAGAAAAATCATTTTTACTTCATAGTTACATATCCAACTTTCCATAACATCTTTTGCACCTCCCGATTTTGATGTCTCTAAATAGAATCGGTAGTCCCGATTGTCCTTCATGGATAGGGACCCACTTCATGTAGACTTTCCGGCTATAATCAAATATATGAAAAGTGGGTGGTTTTTCAGGTTTGATGAAAAACAAAAGGCTATAATCAAACATATGAAGAGTGGGTGATAAGATATACAAGGCTATTATCAAATATATGGAAAGTGGGTGGTTTATCTCATCAAATATTAATTGTGTAAATAGTGTAGTTTGATTTGATATTTTATTTTTCAAGTGGATGGTTTTATAAGGTTTGATAAAATGCACAAGGCTATGATCAAATATATGAAAAGTGGGTGGTTTATCTCATCAAATAATTGTGTAAATAGTGTAGTTTGATTTGATATTTTATTTTTCTCTTACGTTCGAGACCATTCCAAGGATATGGCTTTTTTTTCTTTTAAGGAATGTAACAACTAGTTAATGGCATTTTCAGTGAAATGTAAGTTTTTAATATATGTATTATTTATATTACTTAATTATTTAAAATACTAGTGTGTATATGTATGTGTGTGTAAACCGTGGAGTACAAGAATGTGGTGTGTATAAGGTGTAATGTAAATTAGAAAATTTATAAATTAATATTAATATTAATATGGTGAAAAAACATGTCTTAAATTAATAAAAAAATGTTATATATACAATTTATAGTGTCATTATGTTTATATAAAAGTTCTTCAATTTGACCAAAATTCACCACAAAATAGGAATATTTTAATAATGATGCAAGTTTTGCTTATAGTTAACACTTTTGAATAACTGTATGAAAGTCTTGTGAAGCTTAAAAATGGTTTTTATATTTTTTTTGATAAGATCTTTAAAATATGTTCAAGATGATGCCATGAATATAGTAATTTGAGCTTTAGTGAGATGTTTAGAGGTGAGACTTTTGGTTTTGGTTTTTTATAGAAGATCAAATTGAAAGGCATTATTGTTTTTTAGATAGAATAACCACTAACTTCCAAACCTTAATAAGGTGGACTCACTCTTGGTTTAAATGTTGGGGGGCTTAAATTTGGATTCCTCTAGAGATAAGGGTTGTAAGAATGTCAGATTTTTAGTTGGGCCATGATGGGATTGATTGTGAAGGTATATGTTACGACGAGTCTTTTTGCAAAACACTTGCTAGGAAAAGGAACCATAAGGTTGACATGTGACTAGGTCATCTAGGGAGGGAAGATAATTTTCTTATTGGATTTCCATGGTAAATTGAATGTGTGGGGAGTAAGTTGTCGAGGTTGTCAAAAAAATGAATTAAGGGAGTAATGACCATGGGGATAAATAACAAAGATGTCATCAACAAATCAAAACCAACAACATTTGGGATTAAGAGGATAACTATTTAGAGTGAGGTTTTTAAAGTGCTCATACAAATATTTGTCACTATATGAGATAAGGAGGAACCATAACAATGTCTTTTGATTGTTCATAGAATTTTTTATTAAAACTAAAAAAGGTAGAGATGAGGCAAATCTTCATCAAATTTAAAATTTTAGGGTCAACTAATTTTGAAATGATATCCAAAGTTTATAGAACATGGAATTTTGTGCAAAGAAATAAACATCCAAAGCAACCTAGAGGTCTTGATCATTGAGATAGATATATTTAGGTTTGTGAATAAAATCAACACAATATTTTTTTTAAAGAGTGGCTTTGGATTGTGAATAGTTAAAGTTTGCCAACTAAGAATCTAGATTATTTTTATATAGTTTTTATTCAAAGAAAATAAGCATTAATTCAACCCATATCTTATTTAGCTTCATGTATAATTACTCTTCTCTATTAGTCTAAAGATTTAATTAGTTCCCTAATGATGGATTACACTAAAAAATACACAATTATAAGCCATTGTAAAAATCTGCATTCAAAAACTCTTTTTTTTTTAAATTCTTCTCCAAATTCAGTAAAATATTTGTTTTTTTTTTAATTCTTCTCCAAATTTAGTAAAACATTTGTTGGAAACTTTAATTTTATCTAAATTATGAGAACTTTGACAATGAAAATTTGCCATGTGGGGTTCTAAGCCTATTTCAAAAAGACCTGAATCATCAAATCTCAAACAAATGATTAAATTAAGATGAAACTTTACCTTACCAAAAAAAAATACTCAGTATAAATGTTGAAATGTTTGGTTCAAACACTTGTTAACTCACTTTATAGAGGTCCCCATGATTTTTTATTTGTTTTTGTTGAGGACTCAAGGTGATAAAATGCCTTCAATGTCCTATATATTGTAAGTGGTCTCATGGTCCTCATACTTATTTTATTGTCAAAGGATTAAGTACTACAGGCTTTGATCAAGCATCTTTATATTTTCCAAGTTTTTCAACTAAAAAAATAGTTTTCTTGCTATTTAAAAGAAACAAAGAAAACATTCTTTGCAAAACCTCCATCACAAAACTTCCATATTTAAAACTGAGTCAGATAACTAGCTATTACCATAAAACCAGAAAGCTACTACATATATACAATACCACAAACTTACTATTTAAACCCATAAAACCAGAAAGATACTACATATATACATTACTACAAACTTGCTATCTAAACCCTGGAAACTTATTGAAGATACAGATCCATTTACCGAAGATGAAAAACAAACCCAAATAAAAGTAAATTGAGAATTAAATAAAAAACAAACACAATTAAGAGTAAATTGAGAATTAAATGCCATGAAAGATTGTTAAGAATCAAATAGGGATTTTCTTTTCTTGCATCTGTTTGTGAAATTATATTTTCATAACATACAATTAAATACTAAATTTCAAACAATTTTGTGACAATTTTTTACTATGTTTAACAATATTTATGCTCACAAATGAAAGTACTATTTCATACAAAATATGCTCTATGTTCTTAGCCGATATTATGTAAATAAACATGAAATTGAATTATTGAAAGCTTCTATGAAGCTCTCGAGCCTTTCCTTAACATCTTCCTTGTATTTGAATTTTAGAATTACAAAGAATCTATTGTGGTGGACCTAGATGAATGACAGGTTTACCAATCTCATCTCCCGTAAACATGGAATTGAAAGCTTCCAAGAAGCTGTCCAAACCCTCCTTAACATCTTCTTTGTATTTGATTTTTCCTTCCTTGATGTACCCTGTCATCTCCTGTAAGAACTCCCCGATGCAATTAAGGTAATTTCCACAGAGGAAGCCTTCCATCTTTGCACATTTCCCCACCAAGTTGAGCAGATTTCTCACTCCGAAACGTTGTTGCCAATCCTGCATATATATATATATATATATAACACATCAATAAACCATAGCAAATTTAGAAATTGCATACAAAATGCATTCAAATAACCACCTGATTATACTGAGAAATCATTCCACAGAGAGGAATCCGAGCTTTCATATTGATGTGGTTTAGAACAGCTTCCAACATGCATCCACCCACATTGTCAAAGTAGATATCTATACCTTTGGGGAAGTACCTGTACAACAACACTACATACATTATCTCTCCTCTTATTTATCCATTAGTATTGGCTAGCCATAAAACCATAGGATAATGCGCTCTCAAACAATCCCCTACTTCTAATGGATTTTTTAACAAATCTCTGTTTATAGTCAACAATCAAATCTGAATCTGGTTAATTATAAACTGATATTTAAAAGTTTTCTGTGATCTTTGAATCAATCTAGAAAAATAACATATATTTTTCTTTAGCGGTGTAAAAATGAAATGATTTGAATACCCTTTATCAAATTCTACTGTTAAACCAAACCAACCATAAATACTAAACAATAAAAATTTCAGTCAAATTTGCAGCATATATCATATATATACATGAGCACAGCCACAAGTAAAGTGGTTGATAAATACCCATAACCATAATAATATTTTATATTCATTATTCATACCAGATTGTTATAACCATAATCATATTTTATATCCATTGTTCATACCAGATTGTTAGACTAAATATGATCACAAAACAAATACTATTTAATAAAGAAACAAAAAACAAAAAACTAATATGAAAAAACAAAAACAAATTGTTGCCCATTTCTTTAACTACTCTTTAACTGAAGCTTATTTAAATCTTAATCCAGATGCATTTTCAAAAATCCAAAAATCTAAGATAATATCTAAATGGCTATCAAACATAATTAAATGAACCACAATTCTTATGGTATTGTGTACCTTTAAGATTAGCAGAACCACGATGCTTATGGTATTGTGTACCTTTGAGATTAGCAGATACATTCTAACACTTACCTGGTCAAAGCTGCATCCCAGTCCTTCTCATATTTGTAATTGAAGGCATCATCAAAACCAAATTCTTCCTTCACCAGCTTAACCTATAACCTCACATTTGCATATAGTCAGAATCAGAATCTGTAAGAAAAACAGGAAATTTTAATGAGTTACATCAGATTTATTAAGACGAGGGCTATGATTCAAGATAAAAGAGGAAAATAGGGAGGAGGAAGCACCTTCTGGTCGCTACCTGCGCTGCCAACAACGTGACACCCTTTGATTTTGGAAAGCTGCCCAACAAGCATACCCACTGACCTGCTGCTGCCGAGACGAATACTTCATCCCCAGGATTAGGGTTTCCAACTATCGTGAAACCAGCCCATGCAGTCAAGGCGGGCATCCCTACCACATCATGAAAATTAAAATACACATTACTTTAATACACCTGGCTTAAAAAATAGAAGCGAAATCTTGATTTGACCAATAAACAGTCCCGTTAGCAGAGTCGTACCGTTCAGAGCAAAACCTTTCAACAAAGACTTCCATTATAGGGCACATATTTTATATGTCCATTCAGGGTAACATTGCATATCATCCAACAACATAGGTGTGTAACTTGTCCAGAAATTTATTTGTGTTTTTGCAGGATCAAGCTAATTTCAACTTCAATTTCAAATTAAAGAATGGCTATCTATAGCAATCAATCCGACCCAAATTCTGGTATTCAAATCCTACCCAAAAGCCCCAAATAATCGGACGGTTTAGCAGCATTCGTGTCAATTTTTCTGAGAACCCCTCCTTGAACAATAATGTACTCAGAGACTTCAAAGAACCCGAAAACGATATCGCCCATTTCAAACTCCAGACTTCATCTAGACGAACTCCTTCTCTCTTCTCAGTTCTGCCGCCATTTGGCAATATCGATCACCATAACGCCGGTATTAAAGTAGCAGGGTTGTTTCCTTCCATCGAATGCTTTTGCTAGAAAGCTGTCCTACCAGAAGGGCTCGGTGAAGTATTTTGTGAAATTCGCACGGCAATATTTATGAGCACCTATAGCGCTGGGTCCGAGATCGATTCCCCACAACTTCGCAATGTCATCGATAACAATAAGGTCGGAATCGAGATAAATAACTCTCTCCACACAAGGCTCCAAGATATCGGCCAGATAAGTTCGGGCATAATTCAACGGCTGCTCCAATGCCTGCCTGATAGACGTCGATATAAGACATTTGACAAGCCCTTCGTCAAAATAATATGGCTTAAATTTGAGGTAAGGAAAAGTCGATCTCACGACCTCTTGCAGCTGGAGCTCGTTACTGAAAACCAAGAAATGGAAGAACACGTTTTTCGGGCAATATGCATGATGAAGAACGGAGAGAACGGCGGCCATGGATCCTCTGAGATACTCGACGTCTAATGTCATGGTGATGTGCATGGAAGCCGCACTGCAGAATGACCCATTCCATTCAGAAGTCAAGTCATTAGCATAGGCAGCTAATATCAGCTCTGTTGTATTAACATTGAACACACAGGGCTTGGGCAGGCGGGATGGTTGTTTGAAATGTGCAAGGAGGGAGAGGTTGGTGGCAAATTAATTGGATGGACGGGGATGGCCACGGCGATGGTGACTGACGAAGGGAGACGGCGAGTGGGCTAACGGCAATGGAAGGAGTTGGCGAACAGGTTGGGGAGAACGGGCCGCTGGCAACGGAGAGGAGGGGTCACCGGTGGCCGAATAGCCGACGCGACGATTGCCGCCGAGCAAAATCATCACGTCAGTAGCTTACTCCCAATTATAATGCCTCTCTTGTTCGAATTTTAGCCAATGTCAAACCTACATTGCAGACGTCTCTTTTCAGGCATTATTTCAACATGAGATCTACTTTGCAAACGTCTCTTTTTCGATATGACACCGATGTTACATCTACATTGTAGACATCATTTTTCAGACATGATTGTGACATGATATCTACTTTATTAACACCTCTCTCTTTTGGCATTAAAGCGATGTGAAGGTTATTGTATGAACGTCTGTATTCGGAAGTCAATCCAAGTTCATATCTACATAGAAAACGTCTATTTTCTAACATTTTTTTGACGTCCAAAATTGTCAATTGTCAGACATTTGACAAACATTTCTAGTCATAATAGAGGGCTTAAATTCAACTTTTGTTAGCCTCCGCACATGATGCGGAAAGCGCGCTCCGAGCACGCTTGAGGCCTCATGATGAGGGCTTCACTTCGCTCCAAAGTGAAGTGCAACATTAGCTCGAGTAAAGCTTTCTGACATAAAAACAAAAAAAGACTGTCAATTTTTGAAAAGGGTTTGATTATCCAATAAAATTGCTCCAATTTGATTGGACATATCCAACTCAGCTACAGCCTGTTTCTCTCTTTTCATGTGCGCAAGAGAGGGGTTTTAGCCCACATGACGTCAACATAGCAAGGTTACAAAAGCCCCCTTTCCATTCCATGTGCAGAGCCTATGTGTCTCTTCACAAACAAACAATGACATATCTTAAGCGGCATAAACTCACTGATGTTATGTTGATGTCCTGACGACGTTTATATAAACTAGCAATTGTACCTAGGGGTGCAATAAAAGAACGTCGTGTTGTAAGCTAAGCAAGGAGATGTGGGCATATAGAACAAGAAAGACAATTTGAAGTGTTGAACCACAAAGTTTAGTAAATAAAATCTTATGGTTGATACAATAATTTTAAACATTATATTCTTCACATAGGGTGAAATACTACATTCATCGTTTTTTCTCGATTATGTTGTTTTTCACAAGTTTAATGGGATTTGAGTATGAAGTTTGACCTCTAACATGGACTAAGATAGAGAAATCCAATTTTTTTTATGGTTGAGTCAAGTTCGTAAAAAAATTTAAACTTTTATTTTTTTAAATTAAATACTTTTAAATTGGAAAAAAACTGCATAATAAAAGTTAAGGTCTTTCGATTACATGGAAAGCCATAAACCTTACATTTATAGATCACAAAGACTATTGTTGATAACAATAGTCAACCTTGCAATGGCATCGAAATGGTTTATTCCATTATTGTAATTGCGTCACCCTCTATGTCCTCTTCTTAAGCTACATAATTTTGAATAAAATTCTACCTTGCAAGTTGCAATGCCATCGAAGTGGTGCATTCCATTATTGTGATTGCATCACCCTCTATGTCCTCTTCTCAAGATGCATAATTTTGAATGAAAATCTTAAAGATGATAAGTCACAATAAGCCCATCAAGAGACATATATAGAGGTATGGGCATATATCCATTTAAGTTTAGATCATAACAACTCATCCATTAAGATCTAATAATTAGGTGTAATTGATTTTGGGTCTATATTCATTTTAGTTTAAATCATAATAGCTCACCCATTGAGATCTAGTTTAAATCGTAATAGCTCACCCATTGAGATCTAATAACAAAAGTGATTAGAGTAAACACTCCCTAGCTCATAGGTTTGATTAAAAAACATTATAGTCTTTATCAATTTGTTTTAGGAGGCGAAAATTAACTAGCTCGATGGGTAGGCTTTAATAAGATGGTGGCTGTGCAACAAGCTATTGCCCAGCTACCGTCCCATTAAAGCCTGCTCAAAGTGCATTAATGATGAGTAATGTATCTTTATTTTTGCTTGCATTGCATTGGATTTACTGATACAGCTATAATTTAATGGGATGGTTGCTGAACAACAAGCCATTGTGCAGCCACTATCCCATTAAGTGCATTAATGATGAGTAATGTATCTTTCTTTCTGCTTGCGTTGCATTGGATTTACTGATACAACTATAATTTTCTTTGTGCCATTAAAGTGCATTAATGATGAGTAATGTATCTTTCTTTCTGCGTGCGTTGCATTGGATTTACTGATACAACTATAATTTTCTTTGTGTGTTTCAATTTGCAAAAATAAATAATAAAGTGACATATTTACACAATCCAATACTAATAATGCTTAGCTTAATGTTGAGAACATGATCCTTAGAGCTAAGCACATTTACTATTCACAATATTATTTAAAAATAAATAAATAAATAAAGTGACATATTTACACAATCCAATACTAATAATTCTTAGTTTAATGTTGAGAACCTGATCCTTAGAGTTAAGCACATTTACTATTCGCACTGTTATTTAGAAAAAAATAAAAAATAAAGAGTGAATAGGAAGATTAATGGAGAAAAAATATATATGGCTTATAAGAAAGCATTGAGTCGTTCACTCTTAAATATGTGTCCTTCGTTCGCTTTGTGTTTAGTAATTTGCATGTGTACCTTGTGTGGCACCTCTACCTGGTGTTCTTAGGGCTTGTGAAAGATATGGCTCTTTGTTTCCATGGCATTTGAATGTTTCATGAGGATGATATTTCTATTGAATTCCCTGTGTGGACTCTTTGTTTCCATAGCATTTGAATGTTTCATGAGGATGATATTTCCATTGAATTCTCTGTGTGGATTTGATGCTTGGAGCTAGTGCGAAGACTAGTATCCTTGGAGATAGGTGAAGACTAGTGTGGACTTGTAACTTGTATATATATCATCTTATTCTATCGACCTAGACTTGTGATAGACCTATGTGTGGTCTACGTGTTGAATATTTCCATCAGGCGAGCCTTTCTCTACCTCAATCCTTTCATCTTCTTAATCTGCATGTGAGCTAGAACCATGATTACGATGCCATACTCCATTTCCTCGAGCTCACCCTGGGTTTCTTTATTACCCTCCTAGCAGTCATACGTTTTGGCATATTTAGTATAAACCTTTTTTCTTGTCCCTGTACCAGTTCCTGTAAAACTTCCTCCATGCCTCCTCGCTAATGTAGTGATCATACCACACTGCATTAAGGGTTCCAAGCCCTCTAGGTATCTTTATATAACCAACAACACCCACAATCGCCATGGGTGGGGTCTTGATTAGTGCCATGGCCTCGCAGGTCTCCTTCCTGTGAACTATGGATCCATATTTCTTGACTTCTCTTCAAAATCGTGGTATGAGCTTCCTAGAGCTGCGAACCCTAGATTGCTATCAACCGTAATCTCCTCCTCGTGACGTCTCTTGATGAATTGTGTGGGTTGTGTGAGCTCACTCTGTGCAATTAGTGCTACAACTTGGAAATTAAATGTGGAGGTGCAATATACTTTTAATTAATATTCCCTGCTATGTAACATAAGGAATATTGTAATCCAATGAGTTTTGAAAGCTGTGTAACATCTGGAACAGTTTTTTATGCCATGATTTTTCATTTTATATCTAGTCTTTTCCTAAGTTTTAAAGCCAACCATTTTATGGTCTAAAATAACTTAAATTGTTTGCTCAAGCCTAACGAACCTACTCGCTCTCACATCGGCTACGACATCCAATGCATTGACAGTGATTGACTGCATTGCACCTGGTCGCCCTCCATCTGTACACATATGCAATAACTATTCTTATTTACCATCTACCATGCATGCAACTTTTTGCTGTACACATATGCAACAATTATTCTTATCTACCCATCTGCCATGCATGCAACTTTTTGCTGTACACATATGCAACAACTATTCTTATCTACCCATTTGCCATGCATGCAACTTTTTGCTAGGTGTTGGTTTTTACATGCAAGTCGATTGCAAAGAGATATTTCTATGCTATGCTTTTCGAGGGTGATTCTATGGCTCAGTCTGCATAGAGTTACAGGGTCTGCTAAGAGTGAAATAACATATAACATACACAATTCTGCGTTAGTTACTGCATGCTTCAAAGTATCCCATTTATTTTGGTAGGTTTCTTTAATATCTCCATTAGGTCATAAACATAATAAATTTTGGCTGGAATTTAATAAGACTTACATAAGAACATTGAGTGGCAAGCCACTGGATTCAAAGTCTACGGAAAATCTTCTTATCGATGCAAAGGAACCGAGATCCAGTTCCATCAATATGATTTATGTTGTGTGAATTTCTTTCTGAATAATAGATTTTACATCTTCTGCTGCTTTGAGATTCCTTGCAGGAAAGATCAATCTTGCCCCTTGTTTAGCTAGAACTCTTGCGGTTTCAGCTCCAATTTGAGAGGTTGCACATGTACATCAAACATATTTGAATAAGAAATCATCAGCTAAAACTAATCAATTCAAGTAGACAACAAGATTTAATATAGAAGATGAGGCAAGTTACCATAGTAAGCCTACTATTACCAGTGATTATTGCAATTACAGAGTTAAGGATGCAACCAGCAGTGACGTCTTTAGCCGTGGATTTAGAGCCAAAGCCACACGGTCCTACTACACCAATCAGGTATTTTATTGTGCCCAACATCTCTCTTATGACAATAGCTAACAATTTTTATGCACACACAGTACCATTCAACTCAGTTCTAACCAATTGAATTACAATTAAACATACACTAACGAATCGCACCTACTCGTGCCTAGTCCTATTGGATACTGTTGTAATGGCATCCACTGGTGTTCGTGCAACAAAGCACATATAAACTATTCCATCAAAATCGAAAAAACTACTGTAAATTGTATACGTTACACTGAAATGAGCAACAACAGTCTAGATAAAAGTCAAGTGCTACTGAGTCCCTGTAATGCTAAATAGAGGCGCGTTAGCCTCAACAGTGACAAATGAGATAACCATCTACTAGTGTTCAGAACATACTATTCCATCAAAATTACAAAAATCACTATAAATTGTATGCATTAGATATGAACAACAGATTGAATGTCCAGTGGTAATGGAGATGTATACATTACATATGAACAACAATTTAGATTGAAAGTCCATTGCTAATGGATCCTCATAAACGCTAAATCTAGGCATGTTAGCCTCAACAATGACAAGATAAGAGAAGAAGCTTGTTTAAAAAAACAAAAATAAAAATCATATCTTGAAGGGCAGGACCTTCCTGACAATATCTTCGCTGAGGGTGTCGATCTGCTTATCGAGGCTCCACAGTGTCTCCTGCTTTTGGGCCTCCAACTTCTCGAGAGCCAGGGCAAGCTCCTTCTCCACCTGTCCTCGAGACTCACGAAGTTTCGCATCGAGATCTGTGGACATCTCCTTCTTCATCTGGTTCAGCTTCGCAGAGACCTCCGCCCGGGCGGCCTTGAGCACTGCCTCCGCCTCCTCTTGGAGCTTCTTGATCTCGCCCGAGTTGTCCCGCACGCTCAGGAGCTTCTGCCTGATCGCCTCATCCCGGTCATCCATGAATTTCCCTAGGGGTTTGAACCAGATGGCGTCCAACGCCACCATGAGCAGAAGGAATTTGCCCATTATGATGGGGAGCGTGAGGTTGAAGTCGAAGAGCTTCGCCTTCTCCATTTCTTCGGCCATAGCGGGCAGGGCCACCATGGTGGTGTTCATGGTGATCAGGTAGCCATTTCTTAGGGCCGCGGGGATCTTAAATCCACAGATGCAGTGGCAGCAGCAGCAGTAATGGCGGACTGCACCACTTGACCGTAAGCAGCAGCAGTAATGGCAGACTGCACCGCTTGACCGTAAGCAGCAGCAGTAATGGCGGACTGGACGACAGCAGTAATGGCGGACTGGGCATCAACGATGAAGATTATCTGAATCGTCAGACGAAAAATATCGACGGATAGAAAAAAAAACAACATTAAATCGGGGAGTCGACTCCCACTTGTTAAACGCCTTACGGCGTAAATATTATTCGACACTAAATAGCATATAATAAACATCAAATTCCCCCCC
>LPNX010767955.1:252073-312720 GCA_001517045.1 Pseudotsuga menziesii
TGTAGTTGGATGTTTGTACCAATGATTAGGATCGTAAAGTGATACGTCAACGAAACCAATATGTAATAAATGTATACATCCCTGTTGGTATTTTTTTACTTTCCATATAGTGTAAGATATTCATGAACAACCATTGATCGAATCAGAAATTCAATGCCTTCATTGTTAGTTAATGATGCATTGATGGTTTGCTTCCCTTGGATGCATTGTGCCACCCAATAATTTGTGCACCATTCATGATCTTTCAGGATGAAAACTGTGTTGATGTGGGCCTACAAAAATGCATTTTATAGTCAAATTCAAACATGCAGGGATTTGATAACATGGTTAAATAAAAAAACAAGAAGGGATTTGAGATATGATTGCATAAATGTCTAGCTGGTTATACAAGATCACATATATTATCATAGTCAGTTGAAGTAGATGATTGGCCCTCCTATAAATGGATTTTTTTAGCAAAAGTACGTGGGTCTACTACAAGTGATATATGGTCCCATTCATCAACCCAGTCCATTAATTCACAATCATCCCATTTTCCACCGCTACAAGGGGCACAAAAGCAAACAAGTTTTCATGCCCATATTTCAAATAAAGGGTTGCTTGGGCTCCGAACATAATGAAATCCACATGTTCCTTGTAGTTTTCTGCAACTATATGAATATGATTTATCTTTATAGACCACTTACCAAAACTTTCTTACCACATGTCCTCTCACTGTTGATGTCCACTACTCATTGGTTTGATTTGACATTATTGCAGACCACCATTAGACTATGGATTCTTCATCTTGAATATAATGAGGGTTTGTCATAAACCTCATCTCCTCTACCATCCCCATGATACTCACCTTTCCCTTGATCAGTCTCAAAATAGTTCTAACTATGTGACACATTGTATTCCTTGTGCAAAATACTCAACCATTTGAATATATGAGCATTTTTTAATTCGCCCACACAACCACTTAACCATATTCACTATTGATCCATCTGTATATATATCTCCTTCAGTTAATCATAAAAAAATTGAAAACAATGTTGCATGTAATGTAGATCATGACACACCATTGATGTAGAAGTTTCTCTCCTTCAATATTATCTTCTTGTCATAGTTGCTCTCTTTCTCATGAATATATGTGATATGTACCCGTATGCTAAGTTGACGATCCATTCTGCTTTTGTATTTTTAATGCGTCTTGAATTTGAAACGGATGTTTTGAGAAGGAGCCAAAACCAAGAAGTCTATGAAGAAACCATGTTGAATATTATTTTAAGATGCAAAGGGAGGTTCTTAATGAAGTAAGAATAAATGTTAAAATTACTTATTTTTGGGTCAATAAAATAAAAAAATAAAACGTATATTAGGAATTAAAAAAAGTACCAAAAGGGGGTTGACTTAATTAATTAGATTAAAAATGAAGGTCCTCGAAAGGGAGAAAGAAATTGGAGAATTAAAAAGATTAATCTATTGAAAAAAATAAGGAAAATAGATTTGATTATTCCCAAGGTTTGATAAGAATAAAAGATAAATTAAAGGTTAAATATAAGGAAGGATAAAAAGGATTCCTTATAATAATAATTAATAAATAAAATAAATTTAATACTAAAATAATATTTGAATTATTTTTGTTTAAGAAATTAATTAAAATGAAGTGGAAGTGGTTAGTTTAAAAACAAAAAGTAAATTAGGAATTAAAATTAGGTATAAAGGGAAAAATAAATAATTAATTAATTTAGCATGATTTGTCAGGGGATAAATAAACATGATGAAGGAGATTAGAGAAATATAAATAAGTTTAATCGTTTCAATAAAATAGGAAATTATTTATGCTAACTTGATCAATAGTAATAATAACTTTTAATTTCATTTATTCTGCACTGTAAGGGTGTAGTTCTCAACAAAATCCACAATCAACAATATGGTGCCAAAAGAAAAGGTATCCCTGTATTTTCTATACTGGTCATCCTTTCATCGTGTTACATGCACATATTGAAGATAGTGCTCAATTTTTTTTTAATTCCATCATTAACTCACATATCCACACTCATGCCACGAAAACAAGGAAATTATTACAATGTGATCTTTAAAACATATATATGTATAAAAACTGAATGTAGAATAAAAAAATAGACAATCTTACCTCTGACTTCACCAATGCAATATTTTTGCTTTCTTTCGCACTATCTAATTGATATGTTACATATTTAAAGCTATGCATGTCTAATTCCATCCTCCCAAATTCTTTATCCTCACTTCCATGAATGAAATTGCTCACTAATGCAAATCCACTGCACCTGGAGCATGTTCTGTATAGACATGATTTTTTATAATAGTTTTGTACTTTTGGCCTTGGACACATGATGGCATGGATAAATTCTCTCGATGCATTTGATGGTATTATGTATGGGCACTCATGAACAATGTTAGTATGATAATCACAAATGACATGTTTATATGTTTCATAATAATATTAAAATTTTATATGATATCTACAACAAGTGTTGTTGTCAATGCATATTCTAACATACCAGGGTTTATATTTTTCGAAGGACTTTTGGCCTAGGTTCAATTGTTAGTGCTCATTCTTGAATATCTCATAGATTTCTATTTGTGCCATGTCAAGAAAGTGCTTGACATGGGGTTCATGTCCATCGATACATTTTCTCTGCTTTATCACATATATTCGATTGGATTAAGGTCTAGTATTTTCATGCCAAAACATTTGAACTAGTTCTTTAACTACCACAATTAGCTTCCTATCTAAACGAGGAAACCTACCGATGAAGACCCAACAATATGTTTGACCTAGGGCATCAAGTGTTTCTCTAATAGCATAAGACTTTTGAAGAGTATTTCTATCTACTTTAAATATTTGAGATGCTTGTCAACAAGGAATGACACTTTGTGGATTTGTGCACTATTGATTTGGATAATACACGATGGGTTGCATTAAATTATTTCATATGGGACATCTTAACAATCAAATTAAATGCATATTGAATATTTCTATCAACATGGCGACTAACCTCTAAACTTCTAACTATATTTATGCCTAAAATTCTCCTAAAAACAACTTAGCAATGTGATTGCACCGAGAGTAGTGAGGTGCTCTACAACCCAGTATGGGGGAGATTTACAAAAAATAAAAAATAATTAAAATATCCATGCGGGCTCGTAAAATAAAAAAATGAAAAACAAATAAAAAATAATTAAAAAAGTCAAAAAAAATTTCAAAACCAAATAAGAAGCCCCTAAAAAATTCATTTTGATTAAGAAAAGTAAAAAAAGTAAAAACAATAAATCCATCTTAAAACCGGATCCATCAAGCATGGAGAGGTATCAAATTTCCTTTGTGTAACTTGTGTAAGAAAAATACTTTAAAAAAATAACACCTCAACAAATTGTATGTGTCTCGGTGCTTGATAGATCCGGGTTTAAGATGGATTTATGATGGTTTTAACAAAGCCAAGAATAATTGACATGTGTATGCATCACTCTTAGATTCAAAAAATTCTTTGATGACTTTGTTACATTGCTAATCAATAGTTTGTTAGGTAACTTACCTTCTAGGCCTGCAAGGGAAATTTCATCTACATGAATGCATTTAGGATTTCGTTGTTGTGCACTAAACAATCAAGGTAAGGGAGATGGAAGTAGTATGAGTCCCAACACCTATTTGTTGTGTCACTTTTTTCACACGTTGCTCCATAATGGGAGTGTGTTCGACATGTGTGCGGTATTTTTGGGGAGATTCCAAATTAACAACTCCTTGCACATCCAATTTTTCCTACTTAGCATCTCCCAATGTTTGAATACCTTGAAGCACTTCATCATTGCTTGTTGATGGATTATTGGTTGGAGGATGACTTGATGATGGAATTTGAGTGGGATCCACTGGATGCATACGCTTCACATGCGGTGTTGAACTAGATGTCATTGTGTTGTGCATTGTGTTAGAATATGAGGTTGTGATGGTTAAATGTCTATGTTTTTCCATTCCCAACCTGGCCAGCTCATGGACCTTTTCAAGGGGAAAATCCTTCCTTTTGGAATTTTTGTTGGTAAATAACATTATTGCCCTTGCCGAAAGAAATAGGAACTAAGAGGTTATTTTTCAAGTATGAAGTGATGGCCATTCCATTACATAATGAGAATATAATCTAAGGAATATAATCATGTAGAAAATGTATAATATATAACCTACTTATGTGAATGGTAAATGTCCCTCTTTAGATAGTCAAATGCATGATCTCTTTATTGTGGAATTCATATGTCCCTTATTGAAGTTTCTAGCTAAACTTTGATTGATTTGATGATTGTGGAGATCATATGAATAAAAATATGAGAAATTATGGATCCACCTTAACATGTTTCTAGTAGAGATACATGCAAATAATGGAAAACAAATTTGATACAAATGAAGACACTTCTAAATTATGGACGGTGCTTAATGTGGATGCTCCTCACCTATTTGGAGAAATTCAAAAATAATGGAAAGGAATCATTACTAGTGCATTCGATCCATCAATAACTTATTGTGTTATAGAGGGTGGCTTGACAAACTTGAGGAAGAGGAAAATACCTATCCTTGGGAAAAAATGAAATTAGCACCAAAGAAGTGGGTTCTTTCAAAATTAAGAATATAGTATCCAAGAGGAAATATTAAGGTAGAAAATAATTTGACCAAGAAAAGTATGCATTTGACCTAGATGAATCAAACTAGAAAGTAGAATAAGTTGACTTGGGAGATTCTTTCTATCTCTTGAGCATAGGAGATTTATTGGTCACACATTCCAAATGTGTGAACTTGGGGATTCAACAATCAATATGGAAGTAATGAATTATTTGGAAATAATTTTTATTGTTTATTGTTTTAAGAATCAACATCATCCTCTCTAGTGCTACATTACATATATTTGTGTTATCGATACATACTCATTGCAACCTAATGATTACAACCAATTCATATCTTTTACAATGGATTATTTACAACATCTCTATTAAATATAAGGGTTTATTGATAAGTATTGGGTGATACATACCTATAATAAATTCAATAGAATATCCTTTGTCTCTTATTGATGGATAATATAATGATATGGTGGTGGTTCAATGCACTAATTTAGTGAAAGGATGATGTAGACCTACAATTTTTTTCCAAAGGCATTAACATGTGATTGAGAAAGCTATGAACTATGGATTTAGGCCATAATACATTATTCATGGGCTCAATGTCCATAATCCATGCATATTTGAGAATGATGAGTAAAATAAAACTCATATGGAAGAAATGTCACATACCTTTCTAATTTCTCCTTGCTTGCAATGGAAAATGAAGTTTTTAATGTGTTTAAGAGGTCCATGAGAATATTTAATGTGTATTTGATGTAGTTGGTGTTTCGAAGAGGTGTGAAGAAAATAATATTTGAAAATGATAGTTGTTCAATTAGTGTATATTGTAACAAGAAACATAAAAATTACACGAAAGAGCAGCATGAGTGAAAATAAGAAGTGGTGCACAATGAAAGTTGTTTTTCTTCTAGACATAGCAACACACACACATGCACACTACTAGTGTGTGTTCTCATGCTTAACTTTAACATGTTTTATTATATAATGCTCACAACCTTAAATGCTAACGGATGGGGAAAATGGGGTTCAAGAGTGTATGCATGCTAGTAGTGCATGCACGCTTTTTAAATCATCTTTTTTACACCTTAACTCTCTCCAAGCGAGAGGTGGGTCGAGGGTTTTGAGAGAGAGAGAGAGAGAGAGAAAGAGAGAGAGAGAGAGCTCGGTTAAGGGTAGGGGGAGAGGCATATATAAAAGTCTTTATGGGTTTAGAGAGAGAGGGAGAGATTGGAAGTTAGGGCTCTAGATACACACACACACATATAGAGAATGAGAGAGTGAGCAGGGTGTTTTTTAAGGATTCTAATATTATACTTTTAAATATAGTATTCTAGGTGATTGTTTTAGATTGAAAAAAGATGTTTATAGATAGGTTGGCGAATACTAAATATGAAACATAAAATTAGCACTGAAATGTGTAAATTTTGACCAATATTATGATAAAAAAAACATATTTTATGTAAATACAAGCGATGTTAGACACTAAAAATGACCAAATAATGAATTTATTTTTTGAAAAAAACCCAAAAATAGCCAATTGGCGAAATTTCGCCCCTAGAGAGAGATCAATGTGATAAATAGTGGAAGGACTAGGCGAGAGACCAAAAGAGAGGGAGAGTGGGTGGGTGGATAAGGTTACGGGGGAGTAAAGGTGAGGGTATATATATATATATATATATATATATATATATATATATNAAGGGGAAGACTAGAGATGGAGGGTTAGAGAAATATAGAAAGGAGGGGGTTATGGTTTAGGGTAATAGAGAGGGTATAGAGAGAGATGGGGGGATTAGGATTTATGGTATAGGGGGATATGGGGTTCTTATAAATAGGGAATGGGGGTGGGATTATATTGAGAAAGGGAGATATAGATAGAGGTAGGGAGAAACAAATGTATACCATTACTATGCTATCTATTAGTGTGTGCATGATTAGCACGCGTAGTGCACATGCACTATTAGTGCACACACATTATTAGCGCATGTGTGTGCTCTAAAATTTAACGTTTCCAGTGGGTATCATTACCTTCACTAGGCCCTTATCTTCCACCTTTTAGTGCCAATTTGATTTCCTCCTCTATCTAATACAATCCATGAAAACTTGAATTTGAAATTCTAAACCATTTACATATCTAGATACCCCTAATGTTATGGGGTGCACATCAAATCAATGTACTATCATATTTTTTAATTTAATATAATTCCTCAATATATTATCATATTTTTGTTGGCCTTTTTTTTTGGAAAAAATACCCTTCAATATAGTAGCATCAAAATTTGTTCTTTAATGTTAAGGTATTTATCATGTTCAAATTAATGGTCCACCTTTTTCAACTCAAGTTATTTTTTCATACCACCCCAACTATTCACTTTCTTTACATGACAAATCCTTATCTTTTCTATCACTTAAATTCACCACCATTCACTACCTACTCACTAATACCAAATAAATTGACCATCATTGACTACCTAGTCACTAATACCAAATGATGCAAAAGAAAGGCATGTGACCCTTCCATGAATAGCATCTTTAATATAACATTTTTAATAACTTTAAAAAATAATATGCCTTATTTAATTCTACATACATGAAATAATTTCAATAGTTGAATCTAGATATTTTATGATCATAATTTCATTAGTTGAATCCAGATATTTTAGGATCTTTTGATATATTAGATGACGTTTTTAATAGATTGATATGGTTTATTTAATTCTAGATATGAAATAATTTCATTGGTTGAATCATCTCCATTGCATATTTTGGTTAAAGACAAAATTTAAATACCTAAATAATACTAACCTTATAAGACAATTTAAAAAAAAATACATTACAAAACAATACTAATTGTAAATCATTCTTTTATTAAATTAAAAATCTTCATAAATTTTTAAAATTACATTAAAATCATTTGTTTATTAATTAGAAATCTTAATAAATTGCGGGTAATCTTAACCAATTCAGAGTTAACAATTGTGGGAAATATAGATGACATTAAAAATCACAATAAATTCAAAACATAGTATAAATATAAATTTGAATTTGCATCCATTGTTGAAGCCAAGGCATTGCCTTGAATGCATATAAAAAATATGTATAATTTGAAGCAATACGTGGTTATACATAGCAAGCAAAGTTCAGGCAACCATGGCCATCGTGATCAGTTTCTAAGTTCTGCTCGGAAACTCGCGCATTCTTCATATATGAGTGTTTCGAGTTCGTCCTCGTTTGCATATTCTATGTCATCATCGCGGATGTCAACCATGGGCGCACTGCCAGTCTTCAATATCTGGACCTCCTCAGGCTGCAGTCGGAGCGATTGGGCAAGAACGTCCACAGTAACGTCGGCCATGTATGGATGCAGGAGGGCCTCGGCAGCGGTGATCCTCTTCCGCGGGTCGAAAACAAGCATTCTCTCCAGTAAATCTACCGCTTCTTGAGGCGCATGAGAAACCACGCTTCTCACAGAGGACGTGGGCATGGTGGGCAACACAGACTTCACGTAATTACGTATGCTCTCGACCTCGTAGAAGTCGAGGGGATCGTTGTCGAAGGGCTTGGGAACCACGCTGAGGATCTCTCGAAGCATGACCGCGGTGTCCAGGTTGTCGTTCAGCTTCTCAAAAAGAGCACCGAAACCGCTGCCGTTGTCGTGGCCGAGCAGCTCTGCGAAAATGCAACCGAGAGACCAGATATCAATTGCCGGGTTGTAATAGCACACTTCCACGTCGTCTTCGGGGTTGCTCATGAAGATTAGCTCCGGGGGTCTGTATTTCGAACTCACGACGTACCGGGTCATCTGGCTCGTTTGGGGCCGAGAGAGACCGAAGTCGCAAATTTTTACTCTGCGGTTGGGTCCGAGAAGAACATTTTGGGGCTTCATATCTCGGTGGAGGATGTTTGCAGAGTGTAAGTACTGGAGGCCTCGTAGCAGCTGCCAACAACAACGTGTACATTGCAATTTTATTATTCTTTTATATTAATAAAACTATATTAAATGTTTGGAATAAGTCTATAGAAATAGATTATTAATACATTATCATTTTACCATATTATCCAACTGATTGTTGTTATGAGGTTATTAGATGGAGTCATTGGAATATAACTACACGTTCATCTAATAGTTGTAGATCATTGTATTAATTACCACATTTTGAGTAAACACAATCTAAAAGTAAGCTATACATTACCATCTCATGATGCTACGATCTCAAATGGAAAGTGTATTGGGTGGTGCATGGTTTCACTACAATATGCTACGACCTCAAATGGAAAGTCTATTGGGTGGTGCATGGTTCATCTAATAATTGTAGATCATTGTATTAATTACCACATTTTGAGTTAACACAATATTTATCTAATAATTAATCTATTTAGGGGTCATTGGAGGTAGATCATTGTATTAATTACCACATTTTACGTTAACACAATATTTAACTAATAATATTTAAGCTAGTTTAGCTAAGGTCATTGGAGTACATAGTTGTAGAGCATTGTATTAATTACCACATTTTGAGTTAATATTTTTCTAATAATTAATCTAATTAGGAGTCATTGGAGTACAACTACAGGTTCATCATCTAATAGTTGTAAAAGTTGTAGATCATTGTATTAATTACCACATTTTGAGTTAACACAATATTTATCTAATACTTAATCTAATTAGAGCTTAGAGTTATTTATCTAATAGTTAAGCTAGTTTAGCTAAGATCATTGGAGTATAGTTTAGCTAGGGTCATTTGAGTACAACTACAAGTTCATCTAATAGTTGTAGATCATTGTATTAATTAGCACATTTTGAGTTAACACAATATTTATCTAATACTAAATCTAATTAGAGCTTGTAGTTATTTATCTAATAGTTAAGCTAGTTTAGCTAAGATCATTGGAGTATAGTTTAGCTAAGGTCATTTGAGTACAACTACACATTCATCTAATAGTTGTAGATCATTGTATTAATTAGCACATTTTCAGTTAACACAATATTTATCTAATACTTAATCTAATTAGAGCTTGGAGTTATTTATCTAATAGTTAAGCTAGTTTAGTTGTAGATCATTGTATTAATTACCACATTTTGATTTAACACAATATTTATCTAATACTAAATGTAATTAGAGCTTGGAGTTATTTATCTAATAGTTAAGCTAGTTTAGCTAAGATCATTGGAGTATAGTTTAGCTAAGCTCATTTGAGTTCAACTACACGTTCATCTAATAGTTGTAAATCATTGTATTAATTACCACATTTTGAGTTAACACAATATTTATCTAATACTAAATTTAATTAGAGCTTGGAGTTATTTATCTAATAGTTAAGCTAGTTTAGCTAAGATCATTGAAGTATAGTTTAGCTAAGGTCATTTGAGTACAACTACACATTCATCTAATAGTTGTAGATCATTGTATTAATTAGCACATTTTGAGTTAACACATTATTTATCTAATACTTAATCTAATTAGAGCTTGGAGTTATTTATTTTTAATAGTTAAGCTAGTTTAACTAAGATCATTGGAGTATAGTTTAGCTAAGGTCATTTGAGTACAACTAAATGTTCATCTAATAGTTGTAGATCGTTGTATTAATTACCACATTTTGAGTTAACACAATATTTATCTAATATTTTAGCAATATTTATCTAATAGTTTAGCAATATTTATCTAATAGTTAAGCTAATAGTTAATAGTTGTAGAATCATTAGAGTTAAGGTGATAGCTTTATCTACTAATCCAATAGTTGTATCTAATAATGGAATAATTGAAGTTGAAGTTTAATTTTACTATCACCTAGTGTACTTAATGTTAACTAAACTATTTTTTATTAATTTGAAATTATTAATTATGATTTTTGGACGACTCCCATAGAATCATCAATAGTTGTAGATTCTAGTTGTATTAATTACCACATTTTGAGTTAACACAATATTTATCTAATAGTTAAGCTTATAGTTAATAGTTGTAGATTCATTGGAGTTAAGCTAAGTCATGATTGGAGTTGAAGTTAACCTAATAGTTGTATTATCAATGAAGTTAAGCTCATAGCTTTATCTAATAATCCAATAGTTGTATCTAATAATAAAATAATTGAAGTTGAAGTTTAATTTTTCTATCACCAAGTGTACTTAATGTTAACTAAACTATTTTTTATTAATTTGAAATTATTAATTATGATTTTTAGACTACTGCTATAGAATCATCAATGTGGACAGTCTGTACAGTACATTTGTCTCATTCTGGTCAACATCATTCTGGTCAACATAGATGATACTCCACCCAAAATTCTAAAATGTATAATAGACATAATCATAATCAATGCAATTTTTAGATTGGATGAAGTCTATTTGTAGTCATTTTGGTCATCCAACGTTCAGATTTGTATTTCAAATTACCCAAATTCACATTTCAAATTGAAAACGACATCGATTTGTATTAGGTAATACCTGGTTCATAATAAGTTTGCAATCTTTATTCTTCTCTTTCTCTTTTTCTTTTATCTTTTCAAAATCATGATTGCTACCGCTGGAAGCTGATTCCTCTTCGTCGCAGAGGAATTTATGCAAATCGGTATCCATTTTGTCCAAAACAAGTGCAAGAGAGCCAAAGCAGGGCTCCATAATATCAATGACTCCGATGATAAAAGGATGGGTAACATGCCTAAGAATTCGAACCTCTCGCAAAAGTCTCCTGGTGTTCAAATCGTCTCGGAATATGTCGTAAAATACCTTGATGGCAACTGGGTAGGGAGGATCCTTGGTAACGTCAAGAGCGGAGCACACATATCCATACACTCCCTTGCCTAAAATGGACAAAATAATGTAGTCGTCGTCCACAATGAAGAATGTATCGCCGGATTCCAACTTTATAACGTATTGACTCTTCCCTAGTTGAGGAAGGCTGTGCAGCTGGACTGTAGCCTCCTCCTCCTCCTCTTCACAGGTTGATGACTTTGATTTGGAACTAGAACCCATTGATTCAATAACCTCTGTGACACTATTAAATTATATCAGAGCAGCCTCTGTGTATCAGTAGAAGCTAAGAGTGGGGAGCCGGAAGCATCCTTTCCAAAGGACCCAACCTTTCCTCCCCAATAGTTCCTGGAGGAGACGCCTAGGGTTTTCGAAAATGAAATAGTTAAAGGGAATATATAAGAAGCGTTTCAAACGGTTAATTGCAACGGAAAATGTGAGAACCGTTTCTAACGGTTAGTTAATGCATGTAACGAAACACGCTTCACAAAAACTAGAATCAAACGGCTGGTTGCAACGGAAACTATGAGAACCGTTTCCAACGGTTAGTTAATGCATGGAACGAAGTTACGAAACGCCCTTACAAAAACGAACGAGAATCAGTTAGATGTTTTCTTTTGTAACGGGACACACTTAACTAGAATCAGTTGCTGGTTTGAAATGCTTCGTTAATTAAAATTAATCCATTTGTAATCTGATTAATTTTTTTTTAATTTAGTAGCAATACTTGTAATAATTTTCGTTAAATTGGTTGACAATTAGTTAATAGAAGCCACATTATCTATTCCTGTAGGATTATCTGCAAAGACAAAAAGCTGAAGCCGCACATTCTCCTTGGGTATAAAAGTATAGAGGGGGTTACATTTTGTTTGAAAGTGCTTTAAATCCCGGTGGGGAAGTGGCTTGACTATACAAACAACAACAAAAAAGACTATATTTTCTTAGAATATGCAATGAAAGGTCATAACAATGGTTATATAACGAAAATGATTATATATTTATTTAGAATATGTAATTGAAGGTCATAACAATGGTTATAAAGACTTTGAATCTATAATTAATGTAAGGTTTGTCGTTACATCAAAACCTGCAGATGTTGGTGAACATTTGAAACCCAGCACAAGGCCCTATTACCAGGAGTGGTGGTTAGTCCACTTGATTTTATATTCCCAGAGGTGCGGTGGTTATACCATGTGGAGGTACCGGATACTTCAACACCCTGCCTCCGGCGTAGCTTGGGGGAATTGAACCTGAGACCTTTGATTTGATACCATGTAGATGAGTGTTGAACACCTGCATAGAAAGATCTAGCTAGCAAGAGAGAACACACAGCTTGCAAAACAGAAAAATAATGAAAAACAGAGAGAAGGAATGAATAATTCTGTACTGATATGTAAAAGATTACAATACATAATAGCTATCCTGGTTAGCAGAAAATAAGAAACATGCCATAGTGGTGGTCTAAAGAGAACTTATGCATGCCATCAGTTACGAAGTGAACTGAAACCAAGGTTGACAGTTACAGAGGAAATTGAGCCTGCATGGGTTTCCAACACCCCCCCTGAACACTACTATGGGGTAATAAAGAAAGGGCCCTGGCAACTAAGGCCATAATAGATCACCAAAAAACAATGCAACTAATGAACACTGAAATAAAATGAGAAAAGAGGGAAAACCTCATGGGAAAACCCCCCCTCAAGATATAATGTAGCAAAAGAAGAAAAAGACAGTTGTTAGGCAAGTGTGTCCTTCACTCCAAGACGATCGCGCAGAGAGTGGAACTCCTGCGCAGTGAAGGTCTTGGTGAAGATATCGGCAGTCTGTTCAGCTGAAGGATAGAACCGCAAGTCGATGATCCACTCGTGTACCAAATCTCTGATATAGAGCATGTGGATCTATATGTGCTTCGTTCGCTGCCTCTGTACTGGATCTTTGCAGAACTTTAGAGTGCTCTGGTTGTTACACCAAATGACAGTAGGTCGGTGAAAGTGGATGCCCAACTTAGTGACAAAATGTTGTAGCCACAAAGCCTGAATGGTTATGTTGACTACCCCTCTGTATTTGGCCTCGGATGAAGATAGAGCAATAGCAGCCTGCTTCTTGCTCGACCAACAAATTGGCCCTAAACCTAGACTGAGTGAGTACCCATATGTGGACTTGCGATCAATGTTATTTCCAGCCCAGTCAGAATCAGTGAATCCTATGAGATCCAATGTAGAATCTGTTGCATAGTGAATCCCAAAGGTGATGGTTACATGTACGTATTGAAGGATCTGCTTGGAAGCCTTCCAATGTAGCTCATGTGGCTCCTGCATGAACCGAGAGACTTCCCCAATTGCATACGAGAGGTACGGTCTAGAGTGTGTAAGATACAACAAGCTCCCCACTAGCTGTCTGTACAGAGTGCTGTCAACCAATGGAGTGTCCCTGCCATCCTAAAGTTTGACCCCAAATAGGAAATGAGTCGGTGCAGACTTGTAGTCTATCATATGGAATCGCTCTAGAATATCTCGAGCATACTTGGCCTGAGATAGTTTGATGCCTGAGGCATCGTGGCTGATTTTAAGACCAAGGAAGAAATGTAATGGACCCATGTCCGTCATCAAAAACCTATCATGCAGAATCCTCTTGACTATAGCAAGTGTCGAAGTCAAGTTGCCATTGATCAACAAATCATCCACATATAAAATTAGTAGCAAAAGTGAGTCAGTTGTCCTAATCATGTATACATTCGGATCTGACTTAAACCGTACAAAGTTTTGGGACAATAGGTAGGAGTCCATCTTGGCATACCATGCTCTCGGGGCTTGCTTAAGGCTGTAGAGAGACTTTTTCAATCTGCAAACCAAGGATGAATCTTGTTTGAAGCCTTGTGGCTGCTCCATGTAGATCTCGTCAGAGAGATCACTGTGAATACATGCATTCTTCACATCCATTTGATGGATTTCCCACCTCTTGGATGCAACAATGGCAAGTGCCAATCGAATGGAATCCATCTTTTTTATTGGAACAAAGGTCTCATCATAGTCTAACCCATGAACCTATTGAAAACCTTTGGCAACTAGCCTGGCTTTGTATTTGTTGATCTATCCGTCTACTGCCTTCTTGGTCCTGTAGACCCATATGCATCTGAAAAGCTTCCTGTGTGAAGGAAGTGGCACCAAATCCCAAGTCTGGTTCTCGAGAAGAGAGTTGTACTCATCCTGCATAGCAGCTTCCTAGAGGGGATTCCTTGCAGCCTCTGCATAGGCTTGCGGGTCTGAAGAGAGAACCATGTAACAATGCATGAGAATCACCAGTTCGGTAGCTGTGAGTGCATGAGAAGGCTCCTCAAGTTGGGACTGCATCATCAGATCCACTAGATCCCCCACAAGGTCACCTGCATCCTGTGGATTTGTTTGTGCATATCTCTCTCTTAAGCTCCTTGTTCTCTCAAAGGGGAAAGGAAGTGGATCAACATATTCATGCCCTTGTTCTCCGTTAGATTCAGAACTCAAATCTAAATCATGATCTGAATGAGTGGACTCATCATCACGGATGTGTGGTGTAAGTAGATGAACAAAAGTCTCTGCATGTGACTCCAATGGTGCATGCAAGGGGATTTCCTCAAACTGGACACTTCGCTCAATAAGGAGCTTGTCTATAGAGGGATCAATCAACCTGTAACCCTTCACATCATTGGAATATCCCACGAAGATGCATGCAGTGATCTGAGGATCTAATGCTTTCCTCTTTTTAGAGGGTATGCAAGCCCATGCACGTGATCCAAATATTCGGAAGTGGGTGACTTCCGGTTTGCAACCGTTCCATTCCTCAAAAGGACTCATGTCCTTGACAGATCTATGAGGATATTTGTTTTGTATGTAGTTAGCACAGTTAAGTGCCTCAACGTCGGTTTTTCGTTACACCAAAACCTGCAGATGTTGGTGAACATTTGAAACCCAGCACAAGGCCCTATCACTAGGAGTGGCGGTTAGTTCACTTGTTTTATCTTCCGAGAGGTGTGTCGGTTTTACCATGTGGAGGTACCTGATACTCCAACAATTAAAGCATGGCATGATGGTTGAATTTGATTAGGTTTTATGCAAGACATGATAGTTGAATTTGACTGGGTCAAAGAAAAAGACTATATTTCTTAGTGATCCATTGGATTTCAAAATGCTAAGATTTAACAATCAAAAGTATTATATTTTCTAGTAACGTTTGGATTTTAAAATGCTAAGATTTAACAATCAGTAATAAGCCTAAGCGGGGATGGAATTTGACGGGTAAATGCCCGTCATGGGTCAATTTACCCGTCAAATACGGCTAAGATTTCACTGAAACCATCAAAATCTCGCTTAGAATACAGAAAAAGTTTCATATTTTAACTATTACCAACAATTTTGATGGGTTTCCGCCATTTGAAATTCCAACCTTGAGCCTCAGGCATTAATCATTGCTTTACGGTATCCTTTTCTTAGAATATATAATTCAATATCATAACAACGGCTATATAACCTTTGAATCTGCAATTAAAGGAGGACATGACACGGTTAAAGTTGATTGGGTTAAATTATTATGTCCGTTAGGCAGGATTAAAAAAACATATAGTGACCACTGAGTTGATTATTTGCATCATATGGATGATAGGAAAATCAATGCCAAGAGTTTTTTTAGATTATTTTATTTATTATTATTTGTTCCAACCTTATTAGTTGGGGTTAATGTAGGTTAGATATTAATTTGTTTTTTTAACTGTTTTTTAGTATTTATTTTGATTGGCCCTTTTTGTTGTGCTTTTGCTCCAGAGTTCTAGTGCCACAAGTGCCACACTTGTGGCAGTGGGCAGGCAAGGGCTACTTTGATTGTCACATCAATGGACATTTAATCCTTTAATTGTTGAGTGGTTTGATTTGAATGCATATTTTTGGGTTTTAATGGAGTTTTTATTTTGGGTTTGATGTATGTTTCGTAGAGTGTAGTGTTGAGTTATTTTGTGTTTTTTTGGGTGTTGATATAGAGTGGTTATAGGGAAGAAGTGTGTGAATTAGCTTTTATGTGTTTTTGTTGTTTTTGGTTATGTTTTTTAGAAAATCTTTTTATTATTGAGTTTTGGTTATTGTTGATGTTTGAGTAAATATGAAGATTTTTGAACTTTAAAACTTTATTGTAAAGATACTGAACATATGAATCAAAATAACATTTTTCATTTAGCAAGTTTAATAACATTCTTAAAATAATTAGTAACAATACTTGTAATAATTTTCTTGAAATTGGTTGACAATGAGTTAATAGAAGTCACATTATCTATTCCTATAGGATTAGCTACAAAGACAAAAAGTTGAAGCCGCACATTCTCCTTGGGTATAAAATTATAGAGGGGGTACATTTTGTTTGTAATGCTTTAAATCCCGGTGGGGAATTGGCTTTACTATACAAACAACAACGAAAAGGACTAAATTTCCTTAGAATATGCAATTGAAGGTCATAACAATGGTTATAGGGCCTTTGAATCTACAATTAAAGCATGCCATGACGGTTGAATTTGATTGGGTTTTAATGGAGTTTTTTATTTTGACATTGCTTGGGTTTGATGGATGTTTTATAAAGTGTAGTGTTGAGCTATTTTGTGTTTTTTAAGTGTTGATATGGAGTGGTCATAGGGAAGAAGTGTGAATGAATTAGCTTTCATGTGCTTGGTTTCTTTTGGTCATGTTTTTTAGAAAACCTTTCTATTAATGGGTTTTGGTTATTTTTGATGTTTGAGCAAATATGAATATCTTTGAACTTTAAAACTTTAATTGTAGAGATACTGAACATATGAATCAAAATAACATTCAATCACACAAATGATTCATCCACAACACAATATGTACCATGGGAAAACCCTCAAAATAATGAGGATGAAAAACCCAAAAAATCTTCACAGTATAATAGATAGATTGCAATGAATCACTTTTACATACTAACATGTTTCTTGATAAGAGAGAACACCAAGAAATAGAGAATAGAGAGCAACTATATCAATTGTAATGGACTTTCCATGTTCCCAACACATTAATAAAAAAGAAAAAACCATTTTCATGTAGGGAGTAGTGAATGGTTGCACGCCTTTAGTGCAGACACACATGAAAACTGTGCATTACCTTCAAAGGTGCCAAGTCGGTTCATTGGATTCATCATCATGCACAACATATGTGCCATACATTTCATCATAGATATTAATAAATAGTTAACTGACATCATGAACTCAGTATCTAACTTAATGTATGAACACTTAGTTAACATGATAACTTAATACATATGAGCCCTTATTTACTAAATTGATTGCATACATTAATATTCCAACTAAGGATTTAACTAAAGCAGTGATTAAGGCATACATATTTACCTCAAGATTTATAACTCGAGGGGGTACATTTTGTTTGTAATTGATTTAAATCCCGGTGGGGAAGTGGATTTACTATACAAACAACAATGAAAAGGACTAAATTTCCTTAAAATATGCAATTGAAGATCATAACAATGGTTATATGGCCTTTGAATCTACAATTAAAGCACGCGATGACGGTTGAATTTGATTGGGTTTTAATGGAGTTTTTTATTTTGACATTGCTTGAGTTTGATGGATGTTTTGTAAAGTGTAGTGTTGAGCTATTTTGTGTTTTTTAAGTGTTGTTATGGAGTGGTCATAGGGAAGAAGTGTGAGTGAATTAGATTTCATGTGCTTGGTTGCTTTTGGTCATGTTTTTTAGAAAACCTTTCTATTAATGGGTTTTGGTTATTGTTGATGTTTGATCAAATATGAAGATCTTTGAACTTCAAAACTTTAATTGTAGAGATACTGAACATTTGAATTAAAATAACATTCAATCACACTTGAATGATTCATCCACAACACAATATGTACCAAACCCTTAAAATAATGAGGATGAAAACCATAACAAATCTTCATAGTATAATAGATAGATTGCAGTGAATCACTTTTACATACTAACATGTTTCCTAATAAGAGAGAACACCGAGAAATAGAGAATAGAGAGCAATTGTATCAATTGTAATGGACTTGCCATGTTCCCAACACATTAATAAAAAATAAAAAATCATTGTCATGTAGAGAGTAGTGAATGGTTGCATGCCTTTAGTGCACACACACATCAAAACTGTGCATTGCCTTCAAAGGTGCCAAGTTGGTTCATTGGATTCATCATCATGCACAACATATGTGCCATACCTTTCATCATAGATATTAATTGATATTTAACTGGTCCATCATGAACTCAATATCTAACTTAATGTATGAACACTTAGTTAACATGATAACTTAATGTATGAGCCCTTCTTTTCTAAACTGATTGCATACATTAATATTCCAACTGATGATTTAACTAAAGCAGTGATTAAAGCATACATATTTACCTCAATATTTATAACTCGAGGGGGTACATTTTGTTTGTAATTGATTTAAATATCGGTGGGGAAGTGGCTTCACTATACAAACAACAATGAAAAGGACTAAATTTCCTTAGAATATGCAATTGAAGGTCATAACAATGGTTATAGGGCCTTTGAATCTACAATTAAAGCACGCCATGACGGTTGAATTTGATTGGGTTTTAATGGAGTTTTTTATTTTGACATTGCTTGGGTTTGATGGATGTTTTGTAAAGTGTAGTGTTGAGCTATTGTGTGTTTTTTAAGTGTTGATATGGAGTGGTCATAGGGAAGAAGTGTGAGTGAATTAGATTTCATGTGCTTGGTTTCTTTTGGTCATGTTTTTTAGAAAACCTTTATATTAATGGGTTTTGGTTATTGTTGATGTTTGATAAAATATGAAGATCTTTGAACTTTAAAACATTAATTGTAGAGATACTGAACATATGAATCAAAATAACATTCGAACACACAAATGATTCATACACAACACAATATGTACCATGGGAAATCCATCAAAATAATGAGGATGAAAAACCCAACAAATCTTCACAGTATAATAGATATATTGTAGTGAATCACTTTTACATACTAACATGTTTCCTGATAAGAGAGAACACCGATAAATAGAGAATAGAGAGAAACTATATCAATTGTAATGGACTTGCCATGTTCCCAACACATTAATAAAAAAAGAAAAAATCATTGTCATGTAGAGAGTAGCGAATGGTTGCACACATTTAGTGCACACACACATCAAAACTGTGCATTGCCTTCAAAGGTGCCAAGTCGGTTCATTGGATTCATCATCATGCACAACATATGTTCCATACCTTTCATCATAGATATTAATTGATAGTTAACTAACATCATGAACTCATTATCTAACTTAATGTATGAACACTTAGTTAACATGATAACTTAATGTATGAGCCCTTCTTTACTAAACTAATTGCATACATTAATATTCCAACTGATGCTTTAACTAAAATAGTGATCAAGGCATACATATTTACCTCAAGATTTAGAACTCGAGTTCACTCAGTCATCTACATGGGAAATTCGAATTCTCTTTTTCTCATTATTTCTCTATTGCTTATCTCTTTTATCTTTTATCTTTCTGCATGGTCAATATGTGTTAACTTTATTTATCTATAATATTATATTATACTCAGAAGAATTTTCACATGTTATGATCATAATATATTACTTTGGGACCATATACTCATATGCTAAAGTAATTTACTCTAGTGGTGATCAGTCTCTATAGGAGACTAAATAGCTTTATCCATCTTGAATGATCATGATTAGTAATATATCACATAACATTTATGCATCACCATGCAAAGCATTTCACCTCTATAACTGGAGTCCCACCCCATGGGTACCCGCTATCCCATGGGTCTCCACATGAGAATCATGACTTAATATTACTGACAAGTCCACCTCTATAACTGGGGTTCCACCTCATAGGGTACCTTCTAAGAGGATCATGAATTGATATTACCCACAATCCTGACCTGATATTACCCAAAAATATAACTTGATATTACCCACAAGTCTATAGACCTGGTGTTACTCACAAGACCTTACAACATCACCACCTCAATCATATGAGGATATAGGACTTGATATTACTCACAATTATCTGTCCTTGATATTACTCATAAATCTTTACTCATCCTTAGGTTCACCCTAATGAAAATACTGCAAGCTATCAAGTCCAACTCAATCTCTCTAACTCAACACATGAGACCCAATCTTGGTTTCACAAGATTGGCTTGGAGAACGACTCCTGATGATGTACATTTAACATTCCATCTCAGTGAAGAAGGAATTCTACGCCATACGAAGCTTGCCTTGGAAGTACCTATACTTTGTCACAGATATAGGCTTTGCTAACAAATCTACATTCTTGAAATCTACTCTTTAATATCAATGTATTGAAGTATTACCTTATTAAACCATCTCTCTAATGAAGTGAAACTTTGTCTCAATGTGTTTTATCATAACCCATAGGGTTCTCAGAATGCTATACACATAGGATTTTAACCCAACAAGTAGCTTCCCAAGATACAATACTTCTCAACAGGTAGTACTACTTGTAAGATACATAGCTAATATGAGGATAAAATAATCTCAGGATAACACAACATATAATAGTTTCCTTAAAATTGAAACCATGGATTTCAAATCCATCATATACAAATTTTACAACACATTAAATGTGTAATGTTCTTGTAGAAGGAAAAACTTATTTTTCTTATATCAACCTTCAACATTTTCTTTTTGCTTTGTTGAATACTAGAATATTCTACTATCACTGGAATTAGTGTCCCATTTAGCATCCCGTTTTAGTGTTTTTTTTTTACATTGAGTGGCCAACCTAGATTCTCTTTTAGTGTATTTTTTTACATTGAGTGGCCAACCAATGTAATTTTTTTTACATTGAGTGGCCAACCGTTTTAGTGTATTTTTTTTACATTGAGTGGCCAACCTAGATTCTAAATGGGATGCGTCATGGAAAAAACTTAAAGCGTCTCAAAAACATCTTTTTTTTCTTCCTAGATAGCATCCTTTATGACGTCCAAAATAACGTCTATTTTTTTTCTTCCAGGATAGCATCCAACTTTGCTTCCTAAACAATGTTGAGGTTTGCTTCCTAAATAACGTCCTATTTTGCTTCCTAGTGAGTGTCAGCTTTTTCTTCTTAAATGACATCCCTGTTAGCACCATATTTGCATCCTTAATAGCACCATGTTAGCATCCAAATTAGCATCCAATTTTGCATCCATTTTTTCAACCACTTTAGCATCCCATTTTGCACCATGTCTTACTTCCAAATATGTGTCAATTTTTGCTTCCAAATTTGCACCAACTTTTGCTTCCTTTTTTGCATCGTGTTTTGTTACCAAATGACGCCAAATATTTATTCTATTGTTGCACCATATTTTTCTTCCTATGTAGCGCCATGTTTTGCATCCAAAGTAACGTCTTATTTTGCTACCATATCAACGCCATGTTTGGCTTCATCATTAGGGCCACGTGTTGCATCCTTTTTAATGCCTAGTTTCCTGTCTTATTTTGCTACCATATCAACGCCATGTTTGGCTTCATCATTAGCACCACGTGTTGCATCCTTTTTAATGCCTAGTTTCACATATCTCATTTTTTGTCACTAATTTAGTCGTTTTTAGTAATTTTATATACGAATTTTGGTCATTTTGTTTGGTCACTTATCTCTCATTGTTTGGTCACCTATCTCTTATTTTTTGGTTACTAATTTAGTTGTTTTTAACCGATATTATAATATCATTAGGGCAAGGAGGAATCGAACCGCCAACCTCCTGCTTGTAAGGCTGGAGCTCTTCCATTAGCTAGCACCCTTTAAGAATTTGGGAACCTAACTTACAAAGTCTTATATAATGGTAAAAAGGATCAATACACAACTTTGAGTATCTAATGGTCGATAAAGGATGAAAGATTGTATAAGTTCACAATATATGATCAAGTAGGTTATGAAATCCATAAAACTTTTCTAGGAATTTTGAACAAAACTCAAGAAATTGGCTTAATGGGATTGCAAAAATCTCTATTCCCTAGCAACCATTATGTTTGTTTAAGGTTTGATATTTAATAATACTCCATTAAGAGACCCATGATAACAGGACATGAAGACACATACTTAAATGAGAATACAATGATATTCAAGCAAAATAACCATTGTTTACACCATATTGCAATAAGAGGGTATTGTTGTAATTTTAAGTCATCAACACACTATATAATGATGCTAAAGTTGGGAAAAAATGATTGTAAGAAACCTTAGTTCAGAAATACTTTTAATTTCAAGAAAAATAGGACTTGTACAGTGCTGGAAATGATTGTTGTGTATGATTTTGACACTCATAGAATTTATATTAGCACTTGACTCTCAGAAAATTTTGACACTTACTAATGACACAAGATTGGAATTGATTTGATATTTGTTTTTATTACAGTAATGTTTGAAGAATTAATGTTTCACTGCAATGTGCTAATCTCAAGTGATCTTAAGGAATGTTTTTGACATTTATGAGTCATTAACATTTTACTCTTTGCACGGTACTATGTGATCTTGATATTTATTAAGTATAGAAAATGTTGAATTACAAATTTGAGAAATGGATTTATTTCAATCCTTAACAAAGGTGGCTAAAATGAACTGAAACAACTACCACTTAAAAATGAAGGAAGAGATATGAAGACTAATCACATCCTTGACTTGTTTGAAAAGGCTAGTGTCAATCATGTTTAGGTAATTTAAACAAACTCGTGTATTACCTGGTCGACAAGAGAATTGAAAATCAGCCAAATTAAATAATTATATGGATATTTGATGGATAAAGATGAGAAACTTGTGGTGAAAGCAATGAAAATATGTTCTTAGCTTGGGCAGTTACAATTCAGCTGCCAAATATTGGAGATCTCTTTGGTAAATGTGTTTCATATCAAGCAAATTATTTGGCCAGTTAGTTAGAGACATGAAGGCCATCACACTCGATAATTAAAAGGAAGTGCATTTAGTGACAGTGGCTCAGTCACTCACTTTAGCGTAAATCCAAGCGTGGCTATAACATTTTAAAGTGAGCACAACCATATTTACTCACCCACCTCCAAAAATAGTAGCTATTGTTTCCAAAAAGGTTTCTCATATAATATAAAAGGCACCCCAAAGGAAGCAGGAAATGGTGTTAATCCAAATACTTGATAGTGGAAACAAGACTGCCAAAGGATTTCCAAGTGAAAGTGGGAAATTTGTCGGCTTCTTTGATAGAAATCAAAGGTGGAGGTCATGCAAAAGCAATTGAAACTGAGTTGAATGGAATCCAATGTGTGCTTAGGAACATGAATGCTGAAGTGAGAGGTTGCTTCTTCTAAATCTAGAAATTAAATTCTCTTACCCTATGTTTCTTTCCCTTAACTACCAATCAACATAATTTGCTGAAGTACTTCAAAAATAGCCTTTGATTAGAAGACAATGGAAAACTATTCCTAGGGTAAAGTTTTAGCTCTGGCTAAAAGGCCCTCTATTTGATTTTATTCATAATATCTAAATATTTTGGGGAGCTAACTGGATCCATGGTTACATGTTGAAGGGAATATTTCAAAGAGTACAATTGACCTACAAAGCAAACTTTTTTGAAATTTTTTATTTTTATACAAAAAGAGATTTTTTTACTGCAAAGTAACATAAATCATGTAGAAAAATAAATAAACTTATAATCGGATTCACTATAGTTGCAGTATAATATTATTCTCAGCTTGATTGTATTTGTAAGCCAGTGCAAAAGATGCTCAAATTTAAAACAATTTAAACTAAATAATTGACTAACCTTCTTGTCGATCCAAATGTTTTGATGTAGTGTATCAAATCTTGTGTCATGTCCTATCCTTTGAGGGTACAAGCCATGCAAATGTATAAGCTATACTATATGAGTTTACATCCTTTCCTACATTCACCTGCAACATATCATGCCATTCCGTGCATGCATGATCATGATCAACATAACAAGTATGGAATTCATTGCTAAGAGACTCATGTGGATTCCACTCACCCACCCATTTCCATTTGAGAACTTAATCACATTACTTATAAAGCTAATTACCTTAGTATTCCACTAGCACATGAAGATTCCAACCAACATGAATCAGTTTTAGCTTAGCCGTGAGGAATGAAAACATTCAAGCTCAGCTCACAATAATTTTATGGGATGAAACTTGACCATACAAGGAAAGGAACCTACATGAATATAACATTATTTTAAACCACATGGTTTTATTTTAGTTCTGTAATAAGCTACGGAATTCAAATAGACTTGGAGGCTTCCCGGCGTTGGCATGGAGATTACTGTGACTGTGACAGTAAACACGACCCCATATGTGCATGTGCATGTACATGTAGGAGAACAGGAAATCGAGTGGATTAACTAAATATTCTAGTTCAAGATACTTTTGACAATGAATTTCCAAATGCAACTTCAAATGAAAAAAGCTATTAATCAAACAACAGGAGAATATTACCTTCTTTAGAGCTTGTGCAAACTGACTAGATTGAGTATCCTTATCTTCTGGCTTATTCTAGCTCTCAGCAATTTGTGACAATACATGCAGATGGACCATTAATCTCTCCTTATTTGAATGAATTTCATCCATGTGCACCCTATAATCCTGAAATATTTCTTCAACAACAGATGAGTTAAGATCTATGAAACAAACATGAGACAAATCTTATCTTTCTGCAATTTAAAATGTTTTGACATAATACTTTGCACTTTTCTAGCATCCAATTACTACTAGAATAAAAATCTATTTGTCTTGACTTGCCATTGAGTGATTTCACATTGAAAACCAAGAATATGAACTAATTAAATTTCTAACCAATTATATTCAAGAAATTTATGTTGTGTTATGAGATCTCTCTAAATATTATAAAAATTAATACTTATTTAAATTGCCATAAGAACAGGTGGAAGGCTTGTAACCATCCTAATCATGCCCATCAATAGCGTATGTTAGGTTTAAATATAAAACTGGGTAAATTAGTGAATTATATTTATGTTTCTGATTCTTCCCTCAAAATATTTCAATATTGGTATAGATTCAAAATTTATCTAGGCCTTATATGTATGTACCAAGAGAATGTTCCAAAATCAATAACTATACCAAAAAATAAAACAACAATATTCTACATCTAGCAATGAAACAAAAGATGGTGCATATAAAAATGTTATCAGAAAATGCCAGTTCTGACCTGTTTTCACTCAAACCTATCTCGACCAGTTGTTTCAATTGGTTTTGAATTAGTTTGTGCTAAACATGGCTTAGCCAGGCATGGACAACTCCACCTGGTTATCTTGGGAAAAAGTGGTTGATTTCATCACTGTTTAGGCCATACCCCAGTCATCCCAAAAAAATAAAAGAAAAAAGAACCTTCTAGAAGGACACTAAACATTACAATCAACCTACATATACATGCCCACCATATTTTCCTCACATACTTTGTAATGTCCCTAACCAAATCAAAGTATAAATTTTTCACTTCTTTGAGTTTGGTTGAAGAATTGGTCAATGTATGTGGGATACTAACAACACTGTGGATGATTAGAAATCTTTCCTCAATTATTTTCTAAGGATAGGCTGGTGTCAAGGTTCATATCAGTTTTGAAGCCTTTAAAAAGGGGCACCCCATCCTGTACCTTTGACATAAAGAGACTATACCTTGTGGAAGACATTTCTACTATTGTGTACCAGATTCTGGTCATACCATTCGTCCCAATCATTATCAGTTTGAGAATATTTATCTTAACAGTAAGTGGTTTTCTTTCAAATAAGTTACAGATCTGAAAATACCCTTTAAAAAGCTTAGGGAGTCTACTTTCCAATGCATCGATCTAGCCCAAATATGAGTTATCTAGAAAAAGTTGTTACTTTTGCAAATTGTGGGCCTTTTTTTGTCCACTCCATGCAAAATCACTACTCCAATACCACCTGTAGTGTCACTAGGATACCAATGGACACTGTTATTACATTCTAGTTCAAAAAACCCAACAATAACAGAAATATAAGAGGACTAGATAGGGTTTCACAATACAACTATCCTTTAAAGAATGATGCACTCTGTGACTTCAAATACGGAGAAGAGTCCAGCTAATCCAAAAGCAAGATGATACAATCATGACAGTAAGCCTATATTTATAAATGGGTTGTTTGACTAAAAGTCTAAAACATGGACTCAAAACAAATAGTTGGAAACCACCAAGGAAAAGTAGAGATCAAAACCAAGGGACAACCTTATGCTAATTGACTTAAACTTGATTACCCCTAAATGGCCTTTTATGACTATCAAAAGACTTAAACTACTACTTTTTTATGTCCCCAGCAAGAGGATATATATGAATCACTCAAGGCAATTAATTTAGAGTAATTTTAAAAATCATGGAATTTAAACTAAGGTTTTGTAATATTTAAAACAATTTTTATTTAATTTTGTTTTTAATTGTCTATTTTTTTAGGTTCTTATTGGTCTGGTGGACATGACGTTGCCTTGGGTTTTAGTGCCCAGCGAGGCTGATATCACCAATGCTATAAAGGAATTGCAGTTTGGCTCATATAAATGAATCACAATTTGGCTTCTCGAGCAATGATAGAGTTATGAGGTTGGTTTCTCCATAGCTTCTAGGCTGCATAGTAACCAAGGTATATCTTGAAAACAGTTATCAAGCCAAGTATGCAGAAGCACACTCGCCATCTAGCTTAGCTTCTTTACGTGGAACCCAATTAAGAGTAATAGCAAATGCATGGATCATAGTCCACAATCCTTTGTCATTCCATGACATCTATAGTACACATATTTCACTTAATTAATTTCCATTGTCATTCCATGACATCTATAGTATACATCTTTCACTTAATTAATTTCCAAAAACATGTCAGGATTCATTTAATATGAATTTGTATCTGCTTCTATGTTCGACCGTAGATAAATATTTGAAACCATGACCGGCTTTAACCTTAAGATCTAAGTTTCAGAAGAAAAAATTCCTTATGGATAGTTAATGGGCCCGGATTGGGTACAGGCTGCCCCTTATCTGTCTCATAAACCAGCTCCATTCGCCTTAATAACTACGAATTTTCTACTTGATCAGGATCAAATGGGAAGATCTAAAAGTTAAAAAAAAACCACCCCAAATTCAAGACCATCATAGATTTTGTCAACTTATTTTTATGGTTTGAAGCTCTCAAACGAACTAAAAATATCAGGAGCAGTTTGGAGCTTGACCTACTGTGTTTTACTACTGATAAAATTGACAGATCTGGGTCACCTTAGTATTATATTCGGCCTACTGACTAGCCTGTTGTGGAGGCATAGTGTTCCATCTAGTCTAAATGATTTCAATTGATAATTAAGGTATGGTCAAATATCATGTGTGAGGACTGACAGAAGGAATTCAATTCACAGAATCTTTATCATTTGGCTGTGCAAAGGTTCGTTATTTCACTTTTTGAGATTTTGAACCAAATTTCTCTTACTTTCCCTCACTCAGATAGAATTATCACTCTCTTACTCAGTATGTAGTTCAGAGATTAGTTGCAGGTCCAAGGGCTATCTATCTATTATTTTCTGGTAAAATTACCAGGGACTTGCACTCGGTCTCACTCCTATGAAATTCTCGCATGCCTTATGGGTGAGGCAGACCACACTGGGAATGGAATCCTACTGAACGACATAAAATTCTGTTGACCTCACTAGGTTACTGACACCCATTGGCTCATGTTCATTGTAATTTGTGACTTTATTTTGGTATTTAGGGAAATCAAGCAACTTATGTTCTCTACATGCATGATCTCGTCTCTTCCTAGTCATTGTGGGAAGCATTACTGCAAGGTTGTAGGGATGAATATGTTCTTTGGATGTTGATAAATGATTTTGTATTAATGGGATCATTATATGGTCCCTTAGTTAGCAAACACCATGAATTGGTTAAGGAACACAATGGTTTTGTGCTTTTCTATTTCTCTGTTTTGTTCAAGTGAATGACTCTACTAGTTTCTAAGGGATATTCTAAAGAATAGCTTTCGTGTAACACTGGTATGTTTGCACCTTGGGCCCATAGGACAATCTGAGTTGAAAAAAATGTAGACTGTGATGATTGAAGACTCTGTAAGTTGCCGATGTATACCTCCCAATCCTTGGTGAGAACATCATTCTCTAATAACTTAATACCCATAGAGTTATATTGAATCCCTGAGCTTCAACAACTCAATATCAAATTAATTTTCTTTTAATTTTGGAGTTTGTTATGTTATGGGCATCAGGCTGTATACATTCCCATTGCATAGTCAATTTTGTATAAATAGGGTACATGTATTTTTCATATTATTTTGTTTTTTGCATTGCGGGACATAAATTCTTTTATAATATATATGCCATGTGTGCACTTTTACATCCTTTTGATTTAACCCATATAAATGAATTCTATAGATTTAGAGTTGTTTACATATGTTACTCGAAGGAAATCTGTGATCATGTGTGTTGTCCATGTTCTTTTACTATTTTATATCCTTTTGTTGTTGATGTCGGTTTTATATTTTCCAGGTTGCTTAGAGACTTTAGTCCTTTGGTTTTGTAATAAGCAATGCAACTACTATAAAGTATTATCTTTTAATTAGTGAATGTAGATCCTGTGTATGGTTTTTATTTTTCAATGAAATAATGCAAAGCATGCATCATATGGTCAGCTGGTCTGCATGTAGGATATGTAGTCCTTCCTCATTCGTCTTCTTCAAATAATTTACTAGATTTTAGGCCTGCTTTGTTGTGTAATTTTCATATGATTCTCTGTAATATTGTAGTGTGTCTCTTTTTAATATCCTTTTATACCCTAAATTTTGTATATTTACTAGCTTATTGTCTAAGTGTACTTTTCTCTAGTGAACTAGAAATCAAATTTATATACATCAAATGTATGGTATATACATGGACACATTTTGGATATTTTGTCTTCAATGCTTTGGAATCATGGATTATAATCTTGAAAATATTGTTTTTCTTTAAAATTTAAATATTTTATATAAATTTTAGCAAACTGATTCATTAAATTCAAATCGACCAATTTATGATCGATTCGGAGTTGATGCTCAACAGATTCCGAGTCTGATTTCGATTTTTAAAACTATGACTGTGACATGTTTTCTGCTATGAAGTAGGGGGCATGTGATCCCAGTTTCTTTTTTTTGTGTAGATATAAGCTTTGTTGAACTAATCTACGATTTCTTATATTAATAAGAGTGGAAATTGCCTATCAGTAGATAAAATTTCAAATTACAAGGAGTTATTCCACCACAAGACACAACAAAGGCACTTTGCATGTTTTTTCTAATGCATAGAATTTTTAATCAGATGTGCCAGATCTAGACAGTTTGCACTCTAACAAGGGAACTTGTAACAATTAATACCTCAAACTAACAATCACAAAAATAAAATAGAGATTTGTACTTGAATTATTCCCTTTACATGCCAAACATCATGCTTGAGAACTACTATCTGGGAGTCATCTGGATGTAACGACCGTAGCTCTTGTCTTACAACCTCCATGATAGAATTGTGTTATGTTGACAACTGCACAATAACTATTTCTCCAGTATCCCTAATCAGTCTTCCCATTACAACACATGAGTCTCCCAAGTTGACAACATAAAGCGTCTTCTCGCAGATGAGACCAACTAAACATCAAGAACCAACTGTAGCAAGCTATGGTCTTCTAGGCCAAGAATTTGTCACGAGGAACAAAAAGGCCTCTTCAGTTGCTATAAAATCATTCTGTATCACCTCAGAAGACATTCCCCACTGCTCCAGTACAGAGTCTGTGAAAACACAATGGCTCCTTAGTTGGCAAGCCTGTAACGTCTTTTATCCATGAGATATTGCAGTACTTCATACTTCCAATCAGCAGAAACTCCTATCAAACATTTTCATCCAATGACAACAACATATAACAGCAACAAAGGAGTTACCCACTGCAATGGTAGATATATGAGCTTGGACCCTAACAAAAAAAAATTAGCAAGTAAAGGAAAATTCAAGAGCTGCTATGTTTGTGATGATTGCATAATGTCAAATACTTTCTCTAATGCAAGCCAAGAAAGAGAAAAATAAGGGATCACAATAATCAAATCTCCATAGGTGGTTGAATTCTAATTAATCCATCTTGCAATATATACTTGTCTCTTTAAGGCAGAGAAAGTAGAGGACTTTGGGAACCTGCAAAAGACAGACTCCCAAAGTGATTGCATACAGTCAACCATTGCATTTAGGATTGCCACATATCATCGATCTTAAATATTAAGCTAGAGATAGAGACAAAAGGAACTGAATTATGCAAATAAGATAAAGCCAAACTCCAAACTAAGGCTATGTCCAACTTACAGTGTGAGGGGGTATATCTCATATGACATTGGAATCTAATTGATTTGTCTATCATTATGACTCCACAGAAATTGATATAATGACCAAGAAATGATAGGCAGACCCATTTTCTATCCAAGAGATATCAGAGCCTTTAGAGTATAGACTCGTTGTCTTAGACTATATAACCATAACACAAAATGAGCACATAGCAAACCATTGTTCCTTTCATGTGTTTTTCTATTTCCCATTTGTAAATTTCAGTTAATAAAATTTCCAACTCCTTAGTATTCATTGTTTTATATTCTTTGTTTCCTACCATGAGGAGGGATTTCCAGAGTCCTAAAATATTCATATAGTTACTTACACCCTTGGTACAAGGACTGCCCTTGCTTCCACAGTACCATTCCTCTATTATTGTGAAAATTTATTCAATTAGCATGGTTAGTAGTTTTCTTCATTTAAGCAAACTACTACTTTTTCTCATGTTAGCATATGATGTTCAGTAAAGTGGGAGAGAACTTTAAGTTTAAATTTAAACTTAAATACTTTCACAAGCATCCCAGTTATTGAAGCTTGGCCTAGTCAGTTCAACATGTTTGAAAAAAATTGGGGAGGACATGTCACTTGTGGCGAGGCATAACTACTAGAAAAAATAGTGGTATAACCACAAATATGGCAAGAAATCTTGTTAGAGGTGTTCGATGATAAAACCCCAAATTCTCCTCCTCTCTTTCTACTACATTGCTGCCATTTTTTTGAGTGTGGAATGATGTCAAATAGTTAGTAATCTACTAAGGTTGATCCCCTTTTTGTTATAGTTGAGTGTTATTGTGGATGGGGTTTTTCATTTCACATAACAATGCATAACACCACAAATATTTATTGCATATAAAATGAAAATACAATATGAGCATTTCTCAATATTTGCATAAAGTTAAAATGAATACTTAGAAATATGGGCTACTGACATGCCCGGGAATGTAGAAATGTAGCAGATCCGACTTGTGGAAACTCCACCAGCAAGATAACCTCTTCCACTAATCAACAAAAGATTTATGATAACACTATGATGCCAATCTTCAATTCCCTCCACAGAGATGAAACACCCAGTTACCAAGTCGCCAATCCACCAATGAACTTGCCCTTCTTGCAGCATTTTGTAACAACAGTAAAAGTATATGAATTATTGTTGTGTATTTGGTCTTTCCATGCCCCAAGAATTCCTGTACGTGTCTACAACACTCTCTGTATTTACCCCTTCACTGCAAAAACTCTTCCTTTTGGTTTTGGATGAATGGCATGTCTTTTCAAATGGAGGTATGTATGTAAACAAATAGTAAATTGGAATCCCCTGTCTCTCCCACCTGGATTCTCCAACAGCCTGTGACTTTCACAACCCAACAACAGGATCACTTTGAATGGGCCCTCTTCACAAGATATAATCGTAGAGAAAACACACCCTCTCTTATTGCAATAGAGAAGAAGAATCATCAAGATATACTCCAATGTTCTCCCATAAGTGCGATCTCCTTACAAAACCTTTGAAACCCAGCTCAATTTGCACCAAATAACTAAAGCTATGAAATGAACTCTCCTCTGCACCAGAAATGAACTCTCTTCAGCAAGTGAAAGAAAACTAGGGTTTTTTTGGGTGACTTAACGATTAGGAAAGATTAATTTCTTTGGAAAGTATACAAAACAATGAAAAATCATGTTGGTTTTTCTTAATAAAATTAAAATTTCGTGAGGTGTCTCTCCATTAAAAAATACGACCCACGAGGTGGTAATGCCACCAAACGACTATTGGTAACAATTATTACTATATAAACTATAGAAATATGTTCTATATGGTACTTTGTCACAAATTTGTAACAAAAAGAAAATTTATTTTGCCAAAAAAGTTACATAGTTATCAAATCGATTTCACCAATTAGTCATCGAATTGATTTCTCAATGTTTTAAGGAAACAAAGATAATTGGAAAAGATGAAAAATGTGTGCTAAACATCCTTATTCATGATCAAAGATCCAATTTATTACATATTAAAGGTAAACTTGGAGAAGGGTGTAGCATACACGTAAACACACAAATGGCTTCAATGAAATAGGTAGAATAAATAACCTTCATGGTGACCACTCAACCAAAATCACAAAATAACTACAACAAATTAAAACATGCAGATGCAATAGGGCCCTTCAAACCACGATTTTTCTTAAAACCTATATTCATTAGACGTGAAGGGAAATTCCTATGAATTTCATTTAAATCAACCTACTACTGACACTTAGGCACCTTAGGCACCTTGCTACCCTAATCCCTATCACCCTACTTTCATAAAATTTATAAGGAAGGAGATTTTTTTTTATAATAACCAAATTATAATTAACAATAACCTTAATAATGTTACTAACAATATTTTAACTTAACTCAGCCCTAATTTCAATAGTAATAAAATTTTGATTATTTAACATTTTAACCAACTTGTAACTAATAGTAACCTTAATATTAAATAATTTCACTAACAATTTTAAGATTTCTACATAGTAACAATCTTGACTTTAATCTTTAGAAACTAAAATTACTAATACTATATATTTTATAATTTTTTTTTTAAACTAACATTAAGTTATTTAATAATAAATAAAGAAAATAATAAATAATAACAAACCTAATTTTCTAAAATTAAAATTAAATTAAAAAAGCAATAAGTAAAAACTAAAAACTAAAAACTAAAAAATTAATTAATATTACATTTAAAACTATGTTTAAACTAAGATTAAAATTAAATTATTATAAAAAAAATTTAACCTATCTTTAACTATAGCCTTAACTAATTAACCTCAACACTATTAAATTTATATAATTAATGAATTTAACAATTATAAATTTGTTTTTCTAAACTAGAAACTCTAAATGTCTTCACCGACCAAAGACTATTCTCCACCCAGAAACCGACCTTAAATATTTCTCCACCTCTCTAGTATATTACCTGAGTCCTCACACTCTCCATATTTGACAAATTCGTCCTGATATGGATTCGAAATGTCGACATAGTCAACCTGCTTCTGTGGTTTCTCCAACATCTTCAAATGAAACTTACCACCACATAAATTTGGCAACAGAAATTACATCCCTGCATGGAAGGGATATCTGGCAGCAATTCCATCTTCTAGAGAAACTGAGGGTTGGAGATATGCATTTCCTTAAACACTACAGAGATAAGAAACTCACACCAACGTTCACCACTATCAAGCACAAGATGCGCAATAACCAGAACAATAAGGCATTTGAAAAACTAAGTGAAACCCTGGTCAGGATGGAAATAAAGAAAACACGAGCTATCTTGGACCGCCTATCCCGAGATGCTCTCGTACTCCACCTAAAACTCACAACGACCATACAATCTGACTTGTGGATAATAGCATACACAAGCACTGCTCTCAAAGCGAATAACCTAGAAGGAAGAGCACATGATAAACAAGTCAAGAAACTCGCCAGACTTGAATGCCTCCACAACAGTTTAGCTGCGTAAGGTTCGATGGACGAGGGTAAAGTTGTTAACCTTTCCAAACATGCTCTCAACACCATCGAAACCATGATCCTTAAAAAAGGCCTCAACTTTGTCGTGGCTCCAAAGACCATCCCCATCGAATCTATCATTTGCAATATTGAGGATCGCATCCAAAACCTGAGCGTTATACACAAAGAGACCATCAGACAAGAATGCGCGGTAGTGTTAAGGAAAGAAAAATCCCCCAAAAGCAACATCAACAGGGAAGAAGAAATAGCCTTAAAAAACCTTATATCTAATGAAGACATAGTCATTCTAAAAGCTGACAAAGGAGGACCAACGGTAGTTTTGGATAGAGCAGATTGCAACGATAAAATGCTTGATCATCTCACCACAAGAGGTAGTTATAGGAAGCTAAGCAAAAACCCTATCTCGAAAGTTATTAAAGATGTCAGGAGGGAGATAATGAACTCAAACCTTGACGATAGTATAAAAAACCGCTTAATACCTACCAGAGAGATCACAGCCAGGATTTATAGCCTTCCTAAAATCCACAAAGAAGGGGTTCCTTTGAGGCCTATTGTCAATACTATAGGATCCCCTAACTATGAACTTGCCAAATATGTAGCTAAAATATTAGGACCCCTAGTAGGTAATACAGATTCCTTCATCAAAGACTCAAGTGAGTTTGTGAAACTTATCAAAGATGAAAAAGTAGAACCCAAAGACATGATATTAAGCTTTGATGTGGTTTCACTGTTCACCAAGATACCTTTGGATGAAGCAATCCAAGTCATTCAGGAGGCCATCGACCCTCACACAGTAAGGTTAGCATAAATTTGTCTTGGGTCAATGTTTTTTAGTATCCAAGGTGCATTCTATGAACAAACCACATGAGTAGCCATGGGATCCCCCCTCTCACCCATAGTGGCAAACCTTTTTATGGAAAAATTTGAGAAAGAAGCTCTGGATTCCTATCCGTTGAAGCCAACAAAGTGGAAGGGGTATGTAGATGACACCAATGTGATCTGGCCACATGGTGAGACTGAACTTGGTAAATTCCTTACACATCTTAATAGTATCTCCCCCAACATTAAGTTCACAATGGAACTGGAGGAAAAAGGGAGTATCCCCTTTCTTGATGTCCTTCTAACTAGAAAGGAATATGGTACTTTAGGACACGAGGTCTTTAGAAAAAAGACTCATATGGAGAGCTACCTCCATGTAGACTCCCATCACCACCCTTCTCAAAAGATAGGAGTTCTTAACACCTTAGCGGTAAGAGCCTCTAGGATCTCAGATATAGAACATCTTGAGAAAGAAAAAGACCACCTTAAAAAAGTTTTCATCAACATAGGTTATAAACCTAAGGATATAAAGAAAACCCTAGACAAAACCCATAACAAGAGTCACACTAAATAAAAAACCACTAATAACAATACCACCAACCCTAGAGCCTTCTTACCGTACATTCAAGGGGTAACATATAAGATTTCTAGAATCCTCAATAAGAATAATATTACAACCTCTTTCAAACCCCTTGAAACCATTAGGAAGAAAATGAGATCCGTTAAAGATCATGTTGATCACACTCAATTTAGAGGTGTTTATATGGTTCCTTGTTCTTGCAAGATTAGCTACATAGGTGAGACGAGATGTTCCTTCTGCACATGATTAAAGGAACATGGGGCTGACATTAGAAATGAACGTATCCATACCTCAGCCCTTGCAGAACATGTCACCAAAACTAAACACCAAGTTTGCCTAGAAGATACTAAAATCATCGCAAAAGAAGACCACTACTTCAAAAGAAAATTCAGAGAAGCCTTGGAAATATTAAAACTTCCAAACAATCTGAATAGGGATGGAGGCCTAGAGGTTAGTACTAGCTGGCTCCCCTCGATTCTCAATCATAAGAAAAACCCTCCTTATTAACATTTTTCCATAAACAGAGTCCTAGAAAACCTAGAAAACCTAGCCTTTCTCGAGACACTTAGGCACCTTGCTACCCTAATCACTATCACCCTACTTTCGTAAAATTCATAAGAAAGGAGAATTTTTTTTATAATAACCAAATTATAATTAACATTAACCTTAATAATTTTACTAACAATATTTTAACTTAACTCAGCCCTAATTTCAATAGTAATAAAATTTTGATTATTTAACATTTTAACTAACTTGTAACTAATAGTAACCTTAATATTAAATAATTTCACTAACAATATTAATATTTCTACATAGTAACAATCTTGACTTTAATCTTTAGAAACTAAAATTAAAATTCATAGATTAAACTAATTTTCATAACTAATACTATATATTTTATAATAAAAAAATTTAAACTAACATTAAGATCTTTAATAATAAATAAAGAAAATAATAAATATAACAAACCTAATTTTCTAAAATTAAAATTAAATTTAAAAAGCAATAAGTAAAAAATAAAAACTAAAAAATTAATTAATATTACATTTAAAACTATGTTTAAATTAAGATTAAAATTAAATTACTAGAAAAGTTTTTTAACCTAACTTTAACTATAACCTTAACTAATTAACCTCAACACTATTAAATTTATATAATTAATGAATTTAACAATTATAAATTTGTTTTTCTAAACTAGAAACCCTAAATCTCTTCACCGACCAAACACTATTCTCCACCCAGATACCGACCTTAAATATTTCTCCACCTCTCTAGTATTAATACCTGAGTCCTCACACTCTCCATATTTGATAAATTCGTCCTAATGATGAGTCCTGATATGGATTCGAAATGTCGACATAGTCAACCTGCTACTGTGGTTTCTCTGACATCTTCAACTGAAACTATCATAATATAAACTAAATTTCTCAAAAATTGAATAAGAACATCTTTTATGCTAGGAAAAACTAAATAAGAAATAAATCACCTACTTATTGAAAAAATAACGAATATTTTCCAAATACAATGGTATACTATGTAAACATATACTTTGTAAATGAACGAATGAACCAAACTATATGTTAACATATAGTTGGTGTATAATGAACCAAACTTTTAAAAATAAAATCCAACACCAAGTTTAGAGTTAAAATCATTATATTATAGAGTTAAAATCATTATAAAACTCTCGCACTAAAGTTTAATGAAATTCAACTTAAATTTATATCTTTATAATTAAACTTCTACGGAAATTTGACCATTATTCCTTTAAGTTAATTATTTATTTCATGTCACTTGAAGACCCAATAATTTTGATAGCTTAAGTCGATTAATTTGGCTCTCGTGTCACATCAATACCCACCAAAATTTTGAGCTAAAGTCGATTAATTTGGCTTTGTTTTTTATGAAACTTATGTTGGTGATTCATACAAATTTGAACACCAAATTTAATTTATTAGTTTAATTTTAATGGCCTAATCTGTGGCCTATGCTCCACAGTTGGAAGAGAGACTTTGGGTAAAGCTAGCTGCTAAATTCATGGTAGAGGATAAAGCTAGGCTTATTCTTGTGTAATGCATAGAGGTTAGGGAAAGATTATGGACACTCTAGATTGATGAGTCTTGAGCTTGGTATGATACCTTGCTTGGAAGAATACTTTTTGTACTCTTTACATCCCATGGAGGTCTTGGTGCTTATGTTGAGCCAAGAGTAAAAGATATGGGGATTTAGGACTAAAAATAAGGTTGAGAAAGCTTTCTAAATCTCATGTCTAGGAAGGATTTGGTACCTAAAATAAGTAATGGGCATATCGATATAACTAATTAATTATTTAAACATATTATATCCCACCTAGATAAAATTTACCATAACTTTGGCTCACTTTAACTAAACATAAAGTTGGTTGCTTCGAGTGAGCCTTTGGGCTTCCTCGAGGAATTGTGGTCCTCTCTAAAATCCCAACAAACAGCCTAAGACAAATGCTACCCAATCTCATATCGAAAAGCCAAATAATTCCCTTTACTAGTATGAGAAGTAGATATTTCAAAATAATGTCCTTGTATCTTAGTTGATCAATGAGCAAGATTACCTGAGATAAAGGTATGGGACAACATAAATTTGACAATAGACATAGGCACTTTTTCTAAGATCTAAAAGGTTATCTCAATTACATCAAATGAAAAGAAAGTATGTGAAGTTTCTTTGGGGTATCGATATCTCGTAAGATAAAAAATAAAAGGGTGTAAAAAATCCATGGGAACCATCCATGATTTTCTTCTTAGACTATGTTCCATTCTCAGAGGTTAATGTTGGTCCACATGCAATGCAACATACCAAATTTGGCAAGGTTAGCATGTTGCGTAAATGGTGTAATTGAAACTGTGACATTTTATTTTAAAGGAATACTTTAGCCATAGGACACTACTGCATCCCATGACCTGATATTTTCCATAGCCCACAACAAAGATATTCGATAAAGTTTATCAAAGTCTGTCACCTGGCTTCGCAGTAGGTATAATGCAAAATAACACTCAAATATGTCAGTTCAATGGTGTTTGACATAATAAACAAAACTGCTTCAAACTTTAAAAGAAATTTGACAAACCTCAAAAGAATCGCTGAAAATTGAAGCAATTATTCTGAATCTTTAACCAAAAATCCACCAATGCCATAAAACTTGAGCAACTAACTGCTTTTTTTCCTTGAGAGATGTCTGCTTATAAGGCCAAAGATGTAAAAACAATTGGTCCAGTTCTTCAAAGTAACACTATTAGAATTATTGAAATGCTTGTTGCTTCATTCCATTTTAAACAAAGACCAAAATTTCCTTAAGAGTACAAATAAAGTTATCTTTTGTGTTAAGATTGATATCCACTTCTTGTGCCTTGGATGTTCTTGGTAAACATGAGGGTATGGATGGGGGGATGTCCAAATCAACCTTGTAGGGTGACATTTTGGTAGCACCATGATAGGTGGTATTGTACTACCTTTCTACAAGGGGGGTGTAGAGTGGGTGGGGGAACTACTAAACACAATGGCCATATTAGTCAATGTAAAACCAAATGACTAACAATATTTTTATGGTCAACACCTCACAACCTATATTACTTGTTATTAACTCCAATATCTCAAGTTTTGCAGTATCTAAAAGTATTATGACATGTATCATCATTGTGAACATCGACGTTGTCATCATCATCATCATCAATGCCATATGGTACATCAACATCATCTTGATCATCATCCTCATTATCATCATCATCATCAACATCAAGTACATCATCAACAAAATCATCGTCATCATTGTCATTATGGTCACGCATATGCCATAAGTGTTCTTAATCACTCATTGACATTAGGATTCATGTCATGTAATTGTTAAGGTCATTTATATGTCGTTATAGTCATTTCTATGATAATAGGGTTGCTTAGATGTCGTTACAGACATTTAGGTGCCATTAAAATCAATTAGGATCAAAAAGTGATACCACATGCATAATTGTCATTGACATCCACATCGTCATCATCATCATACAATAAATCAACATCATTATCATCATTGTAGTCATCATCAATATAATTGTGATAATAATGAGCAAGGAGCCATACTACCTCACAACAATGGATGATATACTCTTATACTTAACAAATCATATCCATACACTCCATCATAATTATTGTAATGCATCATAGTCATGTTGTTAGGGACAATCATATTCCATTAGGGTCTATCAAATGTTGTTGGCGACACTAAAATTCCATAAGAGCAATTTAGGTGACATTAAGGTAATTTAACCCTCATTAGGATTAATCATGATCCAAAAGTTCCATGATTACAATCATTTAGGTTCCACTATGATAAATCAAGATCCAAAAGTACTATCACATGGATCATGATCATTGACATTGACATTGATATATCTGACGCTATGTCAAACGTTTCCCGAACAAAATTCCTAGCTCTAAACCTAGTGCAATTTCTAACGTAGTTCCTTTCGAAATTTTTGGCATTATTCCAAGTGTTATACCTGGATATATACCTGGTGCTATGTTGGATGTTTTCTAGGTGCAATTCTTGGATCTATACTTAGCGCTATGTTGGATGTTTTTTGTACCAAAATTCATGGCGCAATTCCTATCGCTAACCCTGGATTAATATATGGTGCTATGTTATTTAGGACATTTTTTTGGAGGCAATTCTTGGCATTATATGGGATTATTTTGTGGACGTTAATTGGGACATTGATTGGGATTCTAATTGGGATTCTAATGGGGATGATAATTGTGATGTTAATTGGGACGTTAATTGGGATGCTAATTACCGTCCAAAATAGCGCCAACTTTTAAAAAGGGATGATAATTGGGATGCTAATTGGGATGCTAATTGGGATTCTAATTGGGATGCTAATTGGGATGCTAATTGGGACATTAATTGCGATGCTAATTAGCATCCAAAATAGTGCCAAATTTTAAAATGGGATGCTCATTGGGATGCTAATTGGGATGCTAATTTGGATTCTAATTGGGATGTTAATTGAGACGCTAATTGGGACATTAATTGGGATTTTAATTAGCATCCAAAATAGCACTAACTTTTAAAAAGGGACGCTAATTGGGATGCTAACTGGGATGCTAACTGGGATGCTAATTGTGACGCTATTTGGGACTGTAATTGGGACACTAATTGGGACGCTAATTGGGATGCTAATTAGCATCCAAAATAGCGCCAACGTTTAAAAAGGGACGCAAAAAATGCCATTAAAAACACCATCTCATGGAAAAGCATCCACTTTGTCCGAAAAATGATGAAAAATACACTAAAAGTGATAGTGGATGCTAAAAAGGAAGCTAAAAGAGACGTTAATCACAAGGATTTGTTGTAGTGTATTTGGAGAAGTTCTTTGTGATCTTTCCATTCTTTGTGATGTTAGCCAAGGCTTGGCCACTTTTACAGTGGTTTCATATTCTTTTTCTTATATTAAAGTACCCCACTAGCCAACTACGTGGTTATTTGAGCTCTCCAAGAGGTTTGTCTTCTCCACAATAGTCTTAACTATAACTCTTCTTGATAATCTAATAATCTATGAGACCTTAACTATGTATATTCTCATGTCAATTCTCTCCATAATAGATACTACAACCCGTGGTTGCTTGAGACATGTACTGTGACTTATCATAGCTATGTGCAACATAGTGGCTTATCTATTGCATGTCTTAAACTAGCCATGTACCACTACATAGATATACTGCTCAACCATATATCACTTGTATGGTTAACCATTGTTTGAGCCATGTATCACTTCATGACTTGCCGACGGGGAGAAATTTTTGAGTCATATCCCTCATGACTAACTAGTGGGGATTTTATCTATTGTTTCCTATGAAGACACATCAATACTCCCTCTTCAACTAGAGGAGTCTTTTCGTATTACACCAAGCTTGTCCTTGAAGTACCCAACTTTAGTTTGGATAGAGGATTAGTAAGTATGTTGGTAATTATGCTCATCTGTAGATATTTATTGGATTTGTGATGCTCCTTTATGCACCATGTATCAGATGTAACTGACTAGGGACCTCTTGAAGCTTTACTGCTTTACAATATTCTCTATATGGAGCAACATTTTCGATGTGATATTTTTGGATCACTGTACTAGTCATAACCAATATATCCTTGAAAATTTATATCACAATATGAGACATATTTAATTCCACATCCACTTGTACCAAGTAGGTACCTCAACACATGCTTTGTTGTACATGAGTATGTTCTGACTACAAAGCATTTAACTAGTCCTCATACTAGCCAAGTACATCTAGGATATTCTCAAGAACTTGTAAAATCCTTCAAATATGAATACGAATCATCTTCATATTCATCATCATATGTGTATCCATGGACTTACAACCCATTGTCCTAAATATTTTAAAGAACTCTACTGAGTATTTTCCTTAACTCAAGAAAATATTATTTGGGGACTTCCACACCTCTAATCCCAAGAACTATGACAAGTTTCTTGAATACTATGATATGAATCCTTCTAAATATGAGCATCATGTGTGTCTTCTCTTAACACGAGGTACATCAACCAATTTCATTGGTTCATTAGTAGCTAGCGAATCTAGCTTCTCCCTCTCAACATCTATAAGGGAGAACCATAATCTGGGTCCTCCAACTATTTCTGAAACATGCTAAATCTCTTTTGACACATCAATGAAAATAATATAACTCAACAATATTCAAGAGTCTTCCTCATCTTTCAAAATAGTATTAGGGATTCTATTATGACTTCTTCCTAAGAAACATAAGTATCTCCCGATCTTCTCTTTTTCAGGATCAACCATCTGAATGAATCCATGTCATTCTCTTCTTGTAGGTTAGGGAATATGCGCCAGTTTTTCTACTCTGATTTAAATTGATTAGGACATTTATCTAAAAGAATAACAAGCACAATAAGATGCACACAATATACAAGGCACACAAGACACAAATATTTTCCTTGGGGAAACCATAAAGGAGAAAACCCCACAAAATTCCTTAGAATAGTTATGTGACTAATACAATATTAGAAGATGGAAAAACCTAAGAATAAGTTGTCTTATGTAGCTCTCTCTCTCTATCCTCTAGCGAACTTGTCCTCTCGCTTAATGTGCATATGAGAGTGTGTGTGAGTTTGTGTATAAATGAGGGAGGGAGCATTCTTATTTATACCTATCAAGTGACTAACCTAATAACTTGTCTGGGCTGACATCTTACCCTAACATGGTCGAATTCACCTAGGGAGACTCAAAAATACATTTTATTATATTCACTTGGGGGCTACTGTCTCGACTTACAACATAGGGTTTACCTCAATGACCATATACAATAATGACATCCCAAAAGGAGGGAGACACATCTACAATGGGGGTACAACAATATACTATGATAAAATTCATCATAATATCTTCTGAAGTTACAAATATAACGACACTCCCTCTTAACTAGGAAGGTATTCTCTCACCACAGTCATCAACACATCTGGTCATGCCATCATCATTGATTCATCATTGTCGTTGTTGTCGTAGTCCTCATCTTTTCAATCATTGAATAGTGACATATGTCATATCTATCCATCATAGGAAGTTTCTACAGATCCAAACTTGTTTCATGTTGGGCGTAGGCCTAGGCCTCATATAGGTCTTCATCTTATCCATGAGCAATCCATCGCATAGGTACAACCTAGGACCATGTATTACATTTCCACTTCAATCACCTGCATCTCCTACCGTAATCTCATTGTATCTGAATCATCTTGTCGTATCTAAATCATCTCATCATCACACATAGAGCACAACCTAGATTCATACCATTTACAAATTGCGTTCTACAAGCATAGGAGAGCACCAGGACTCATTACATATCAACAACGACCTATGTCTACCACTATGCAATAATCTCCGAGGAGCACACCAAGTGCATTATGTCTCTCCATGATCAACCCACATTCTACAAACATAGGAGCACATCATGACACATTATGTCTGAATGATGACTTGTGTCTACCATTATGTGAGAACCACCCAGGAACACACCAAGTTCCTTGTAACCTCTCATCATCTCCAACATGGGACCACATAAGGATTGATTATTTCCAAGGACAACCTATGTGCCACTCTAGGACTCATTACATCCAAGGACAACCTCAAGGACTCATTACATCCAAGGATAACCTGTGTACCATGCGATGACTTATTACATCCAACAATGACATTTCAAGACTCATTACATCCAGGGATAACCTACGCACTATTATTTTTTTAATGGTTATACAATATCTAAAAAAATTTAGCATCATAACATCATAGCCATAAGCAAAGGATCACTTAAAGAAATACAAGTGCAGCAACACAAGAGAACTCAAAGGTTTTCCTTGAGGAAATGACAAGGGAGAAAACCCTGCAAAACTTCCTCAGTATAGAATTCGACCAAGTACAGTGTAAAACCCCATAAGCAAGAACAGTTTCTCATCTTCCACAATAGATTCTCTCTCTCTCTCTCTTTCTCCCTCTATCTAGTGCAATACTTTAGTGTAAGATGTGTGAGAATGAGAGTGATGACTCACCTATTTATATTCATTACGTGAGTTCCTCAACTAACTAACTAAGTCGGCTAGGTTCCCTAATTAAGGCCGAACTACCTTGGGAGACTCAAAATAAATTTTATATATTACTTTTGTGGGTACTATTGCCTTGACTTACAACAGATGGTTTACCTCTTGACTTTTACATGACCAATTACACCAAGGACATCTAGGAATGGAGGAATAACATCTCCAAAGGAGAATACAATAAAAGTACAATAGAATATATTCCAAAGTTACAATACTTTAACACTCCCTCTTAACTAGAAAGGTATTCTACACCAACAACAACCATCATCACAACTGTACAACTAACCGGTGAATCTCTATATTTCATAGGGATTTTTGGAACAACATCATGTGTATTCATCATCAATATTAGTATGAGAATACTAGATCATCTTCTCCAACCTCAGTATATAAATACTGAATCATCTTCTATGAGTATTGGATCATCTATGAGTACTAGATCATCTTCCACAATATTAGTATGTGGATACTAAATCATCTTATGTGAGTACTGGATCATATTATAGATATTGTATCATCTTCTGTAACATCAGTATGCAGATACTAAATCATCTTCTGAATAGTAAACCTTCTTTCGTAACGTCAATATGTTTATACTGAATCATATTCTACCACATAAGTATGTGAGCATTGAATATTATTCTACCACATCAACATGTGAATACTAAATCTTCTTCTGAATCTACTTCTTCCACATTAGTATAAGAATACTGAATCTTCTTCTTCAACATGAGTATGTGAATACTGAAACACCATTTGCAACATCAGTATGTAAATACTGAAACATCATCATCTGCATCATCAATATGTAAATAATGAAACATCAACATTTGCATCATCAATATGTAACAACAACATCATTAGCATGTTAGTGCTAAAGAAAAATCATCAATAAATTCTATATCAACATCTACATTATCAACATATATATGTTGAAACATCATCATCATTATCAACATAAAAATGTTGAAACAATATCATCATCATCAACACAAAGTGTTGTGACTTTAACCACATCAACATTATCATCACAGGGTGTTGGGACCATAACCATATCAGCATCATCAACAGAAGGTGTTGGGACCATAACCACATCATCAAAATCAACATACAAATGATGAAGAAACATCATCATCAACATCAATATAGAAATAACGAATGTGCCACATCAGCATCACTATGAAAATACTAAGCTTACCACATCAATATCGGTATGAAAAATACTAAACTTTCCACATCAATGGAAGTATGAAAATATTGAATGTATCATATCAGTATGGGAATACTAAAACTATCTCAATAATCATATAAAAAACATCAGTATGAAAATAATGATCCTACTACATCACTATAGGAATACTGAAACTATCTCAGTAATCATCTCAACAATAAACAAACATTAGTGTAACAAGAATGAAACTATCTCAACAATCAACAATTGCCAATCATCGGTGTAACAACATTGAGACTATCTCAACAATCACCAATCAACAATCACCAATAATTAGTGTAACAACACTGAAGCAATCTCAACAATCATCAGTAGAGTAATACTGAAGCACACATATCAGCAATCATCAGTATAATAATGCTAAAGAAAAACATCTCAGCAATCATTAGTATAACAATACTAAAGCAATAATCTCAACAATCATCACTATTAAAATACTGAAGCAATCATAACAACTATCAAGATACATATTTACCTTCAACACCTCGGAGCAACATCACGGCATTAGAGGAAATTTGAACTCAAAATAGGCCTTTTAACCATAATTCAAATTCCATGTCATAATGTGTTAGCCAATGAAATTGCTTTAAATTTGAAATACCGTATAGGTCTTAAACAAATTTTTAATATAAATTTGGGGATAGGTATCATAAAAAAAATACTATTTTTGTTCGTATTTTTGACATATCTCCCTGTGTTTTTACTCAAATTTCGATCGGGAGATCTCCTTGGATGTGAAATTAAATTCCGCATCCAACGAGTACCGACTCGGCACATCATCACGTTTTTCAGGTATTTCTTTTTTTTGGGGTAGCAGGGCCCATCAAAAGTATGTTGAGTTGGTACTCATTGGATGCAGAATTTAATTCCGCATCCAAGGAGCTCTCCTGATCAAAATTTGAGTAAAATCACAGGGAGATATGTCGAAAATACGAACAAAAAAAGTAGTTTTTTTCTTTTCTTCCTCCAAAATTAATAAATATTATTTTATTATNAATGTGAGTTCTCTGGTAGATCAATCTGGGCATTTTGTCTAACTTACTAACTCTTTTGAGCCAAACAATCCTGTTTAGGCAGATGGATCTCCCTGGGGAAAAACAAGCCTTGTTTGGCTTACTAACCCTTTCGATCCAACCAAGCCTATCTAGACATACTAATCCCCCTAGGATCAACATTCCTTGTCAGACTTACTAATCCTTTTGGGCCAAACAAGCCTATCCAGACTTACCCTCTTCTAGACTGAGCTACTCACCACTACATCCATCATCTACTATCACTCCCTCTCTCGAGAGAGTTTGTTTCAGACTACACCAAGCTTGTGTCGAAAGTATTCAAACTTTATAGGAGACAGAGGATTAGTCAACACATATGCTACTTGTTCCTCTGTAGGAACATACTTGAGCTTTACATCTCCCTTCTGTAACTTGTTCTTTAAATTCTCTTTTTGTACATTCACAACTTGCATTATTATTCTTTTGTGCATATGTAACTACATCATTCTTCTCTTGTACATCTGCAACAGTATCGTACATTCACAACTTGCATTATTCTTCTTTAGTGTATTTATAACTGTATCGTACATCTGCAACTTCATCATTTATTCTCTTGTATGCGATTGCATACAATCCTTCCTACATGTCAAATACAAGTGTATGATTAGAAACATTTCATAACATATTAATAATGACAAATTCTCATGCATAAAGATATATGTCATATAATCATGCAAGTGTTTCCGCTGATGCAACAATCATCTATATCTTGTATACATATGGTAACTTTCTATACGCATTCCATTATTTCATAAAGGAGGTTTCATAAGTAGTAATGGAATGGTGTACAACAACATGCACCACTTACCCATCACCTGTATATTAGTAGTAAACTACAAACATTCTAATATGCATAATACATTTCATGAATCTAGAAACATTACTATGTACATATCTTGAACAACTAGATATATAGGAAATGACAATTCAAATACTTATCTTTGTTTGTTTGGTAGATTCCATCTTCATCTCTGTCTTCTTGAATCGATGCGTTCAACTTCATCATCTGATTTTGTGGACCTATTCCTATCTTGCTCATGATTGAAAATACTGAGCAAGTCTTCTTACACCACAGATCACATAGAACTGTGTCTGTGTGTCCTACCAGTGCATCCCTTCTGATCCAATGATGAAATGGATAAGAGTATAATCTTCGTCTTCATCGGTATAATTCTTTTGGATCATATTCCTCATTACTTGAGGAATATTTACTTTCTTTCTTCTCAGTTGCAATATATTGAGAGCAACACTCTTCTTTCTACAATATTTTGGAGTGAAATTTCTATTTGTAACACTATCAACTAAAGTCAGCATATCTTAGTAGTACCCTTTATGTAACATACCATTTTCTCTACATATTTTAATTGGATAAGTTAAATGTCCTTTGTATTTCATCATGCCTCTACTCCCAAGAATCATGTCAATATTCACGAGCTTTGATACCTACCATAGTCACTTCCTCTGACTTAGAGCACCATCCTCCCTCTGCATCTATATTAGTACAAGGGAGTGACAGGTAGCCTTCTCTTCTACTAGTCTTATTTATATCCATCTATGTCACCTGTTGAGGTAACTAGATACAAGATTCTTCATCTCGAACTTTGTTGCAAGTTTTCTCTTGCACCCATTTATGAGATTCTCGTATTTTATAGGATTCTATATTCAACCTTGTAGTAAAGGTTGGGATCTCCATCATTCTAGTTGATCCTCAAGATCCTTATGTAATATTATGTCCTATCCCATGGGTTCTTACTGAGTTTCTACAACTCCTTCTGTGCTATCCCATGGGTTACTGAACCAATGGGATTTCCACCTTCAAGACTAGAATACCATCGTATTTTGCTTCTTCATGGAAGCATCCCTTCCAACATTAGGCCAATCCCTACACAGATATGGATAGATATATCGATGAATTTCATTGAAGGTACCCTAAATGGAGGGAATATAGCGATCTTGGTTGTGTTTGACCGCCTCTCCAAATATATTCATTTTTTTTCCCTTAGTTATCCATATACCACCTCCTTAGTCACACAAATTTTCATGGACAAGATCTTCTACGATGGAACTTTCACAAATCATTTTTGGACAAAACTATTTCTCCACACCGGCACCAAAATAAAAATGAGTTCAGGTTATCACCCACAAACAGATGGTTAGACTGAAGTTATCAACAAATTTTTGGAAAATTATCTTCGTTTCTTCACCTCTAAACAACAACATTAGTGGGAAAATTGGCTCCCTCTCATTTAATGGTGGTGCAATACCTCCTACCACATTGCATCTAAAATGAATCCATATGAAGAAAACTATGGTCAGGCACCGCGAGTGCTCCGTCCATACACTCCAAGAAGTTCACCAGTTCAGGAATTTGACACGGTTCAATTCAAAACCGAGATCAAATTATTCACATTTTGCAAGACAATATTCACATAGAAAGAAAGAGAATGAAACAACAAGCTGTTCCGCACCATACTAAGCACACTTTTCAAGTCGGTGATATAGTTTTTCTTCATTTACAGCCTTACAAGAAATCCTTCATGAAACTCAAAGAGATTCATAAACTAGCTCCAAAGGTATATGGGGTATATAAGGTTCTCTATAATATTGAGTCTGTTGCTTATAAATTGGAACTAACTCCTTCTTCTCACGTTCCCCCAGTATTTCATGTCTCTTGTCTCAAGAAATTTATTGGCACCAACATCAGAGAACAAACTGTTTTTCTAAAATTGGATAAAGAAGGATCCATCATTTTCAATAGGGATACCATCCTCAATAGGCGCACTCATCAGCTTTGCTCTTGATCCATAACAAAGGAATTAATTCAGTGGTACGAAGTGTAACCATAGGATTCTACATGGGAACCACTCCATTGGATTCAACAACAATTTCCACATCTAAAGCTTTGAGGACAGAGCTTTTCTAAGAGGGAGGGGATATTAGGAACCCGTCTCAACCCTTCTCTTTAATTTGTTAAGTATATTTTTTTTAGACGCATATGCTTTGTAAGTCATAGTGTGAGTATATTGTATTATCTGGCATTCATGGGGAGTAATAGTTGTTTATATTAGACTTAGTATATAATTAAGTGTTGAGTCCAATGAAGGTATCCAAGAGTTATTTGTATTGAGCTTTCTCAAAGGAGGTTTCCCCCTCGAAGTGTCTTGCGATAAATAAAATTCCTTCTATTTTCTATTATTTTTGTTTTATTGTGCATTTTCATTATTTATTGTAGAATGTTTCTCTCACTAAGTCCTAAAGGTGACTTATAGCACTCAGTGACCATGACTAGCAATAAATGACATAGTATAACCACCTCAACAACTAGAGGTTCACATTCTTGATACAACAAAAGATTTCATTCTTGATAAAATGGAAAATCATCTCCACAATTGGAAATCCATTCTCATAGGGCATCGTCTATGCAAATCAATAACTTGATACAACACATGTCATGTCCCTCCCTTGAAGGGACATCAAAAGAGTTGACCTTGCCAAACACCTCGGGGGTAAAAATATGAATTAATTAATTAACCTAGGTAATTTTATAAAAAAATTATTTATGAGGCATGTACTTGGTTTTATTTATTGTCATTATTAATTAATGTACAAATAAATGTGTGGAATTAAACTACCATGTCAGGAGGGCGCACTTGGGCAAGCCAACTTTCCTAGGAGGATAATTAGAAACTGTCAAGGGACTGACAAAAGCAAGCATACAAGAAAGAGGGAAAGTACCAAAAGCAAAGAAAAACCAGTCAAACAGAAAGAAGGAAACTATGGGCCAAAGGAGGAAAAATTTTCCATTTAGAGGTTCAATCACAAAAGAAGAAGTGTAGAAAAGTTGTCATAAGGAAAAGAAGGAAACTTTTGCCAAAAGGAGTGTGTAGTTTCCATTTCGGGGTTCATTTACAAAAGAAGGTAGTGAAAAAAAGTTGTCATAGGAAAAATCATGCAACTTTGGGCCTAAGGAGGGCACATTTTCTGAATTGAATGAATTGTGATGACAGAGAAACATTTCTCTTATCTCATACATGCTATTTTCTCAAGGAGGGAACATCCTCTGGTTAGTGTTAAGGTTTAACAAGTGGTAACTTGCTCAAAAAGTCACCCAAGGTCTATTTAAAGAAAATTCTAGCTCCATTTCTCAGTTTTGGTGAATGAATGATGTTTTGTTGAGTGAATCCCAGCTTCATACTAAGTGTTGTGCCTCACTCACTTGGAAGATGAACCCCAAGTCCCTTCCCCTCTCTTGTTTCTACCCTTCCATTTTAAGTGGGGGTGATTGTGAGAAAAGGATCAACGCCCTAAGATTCAAATCTGACCACTACAACAACCAATCCATCCATTGAAGATGGGATCTAGTGAAGGAACTTCACCTATGCTCCAATCCCTAGCTTGGTGTTAGACTTGGGCCTCGTGGGATCTCTCATGTTAAGTTTTCATGAGTGAGCCTTTATTTGCCCATTAGATGGGTTTTAGTTTACTGTTTAATGTAATAAGAATGGAATAATGTACATGGAAGAAGTATTAGACGATACGATGTGTTAAAAAATGATGTATTATTTTTTGTAATACTTCATTATCAGTTATGAATGGAATCTAGTTCAAAATTCATGAATTTATGCACACCCGTGCTAGTTGACTAAGAAAATTCTACTAGTTTTACAGTTTTCATCATTCTAGAAGTTTTGTGCATTCAAATGAAATTATGAGAGTTGTTTTAGAAATATAACACACCCTAATACCTATTGCAGCCCTCAGACAAATATTTTGTTGAGGTAGTACCTTTTTTTGAAATCCATCTTTGCGTAGGGTTTCCCTAGGAAAAAAATGCTAGTTTTGCCCAAATTCTTCCAAACAACCCCAAATCATTCCATATGTGTTCCTAAATATTTGAAACCTAATTTTATGCCTATTACTTGTATAAGAACACCTCTCAACCTTGCACAAATTCCCTGTTGTATGGATGTGAAATTATTCTTATAAGTTACACGATTGGGTGACCCAGAAGCGTGAAAGTAGGTTTCAGCGGAGCTGATTCCGAAACCTAAATGGTACCTTATTTAAATGTGTTAGGGAAGGTAATTTATCTGTAATAAATTGTCTTTATATATTCCTTAACCCTCTACAATATTGCCCCAACTTATCAGTAATTCCCATATTTTCCCTTTCATCTAAAGTGGTTAAATTTACTCCATAACTCTGATTCCACACATCAATTAATAATTATTGCAAAGTTAGTATTCTGATATAATATTATATAAGGGATATTACAATGGTATCACATATATTTCCTTATCTCATCCTGTGGAAATAATTCATGTTGAATAAGTTTGCAAATCACTAAATCAAGTTGCAACGATGAGGCTCCTGCTAGTGGTCGGTGAAGAAATCAAGCAGTATGAAGAAAAAAACTATAAATAACCCTCATACAGTACCTCAGGTAGATTTAGTAGGGATGATATGGATTTTTTATTTCTACCATCTTATGATGAATCCATTTGGAATAAATATAGAAGTGTTGGTGGTCAAATTTTCAATGGAAAGAACTCTAAGGAATCTTTCCATTGTTTCATGGAATACTATGCTTTACAAGAAGAGATACGGGAGGTCTTCTATTTTCAAGATTACTGCACTCTTAAGATACAAAATTTATTAAAATCTCCATATTATGGGACAAACATGAAAAGTATTTCAAACATGGTTGATGAATTGTGCAAGAAAGTGGGGACTAGATGGTTTCCACCTAGAGCCAAAAGAGGAACCAAACTGGAATATTCATCAAATCCATCTACTTGTCAAAGAAGTAGGAGAATGTTTGGTTTTTCTTCGAACAGAGCTTCCAAAAGATGTGAGATGAGTACCACTTAAGATGAAGAAGCCTCAATTTCATTTAAGAATAAGAGAAATGAAGTAGATACAGATATCCATGAGGTGAAGTGCATGTCACCGACTCACCACAAGGTGGTTGCATTGGAGTAGAAGTTAAAGATGAATGCATTTAAATATTCTTTGTGGGTGATCTCCATATCACTATTGAAGCCGTTCATTCATGTATGGGTGGTGGGGCATATTTTTTATCATATACATATTCAATTACATCCATATGATCCATGGGAGGATGAAAATAATGCACTTGCATATGAGGACTGCAAAATGAAGGACAATTGTCAGGGAGATGAATTCACTCCTAGTTTCTCTATTGGTGATCACAAAATCAGTGCAAATAAAGGTGATTTTGTAAATGGTGATGGGGAATATTTTGGATCATATACAAAAGAAAAACATATATCAGATTTGAAGTAATCATTTGAAATTCCTAATGAAGTGGAATACAAGCCCCCACCTGCTGGGTGTGAACTAGGAAATTTGAAGGAGAAAAATCGGATGCAAAGGGATGCACATCATTCATATTTTTATACTCTCTTGTAGTATGGTGAAGTTTCAGCCACATCAGAGGAGAGGATTGGAATAAATAAGAAATCAAATATCACTATCAATATTGAGGAGAGATATGAAACATCTAGTCTTGCAAGTGGGAAAGAATAAACAAATATTCATGAAGAGAAGTGCAAGTTACTGTAAGATATTTCCAGTAAAGGAGAAGGATAATTTTCACATGAGAATAAAGATAAAGATGTTTCCACAATGGAAGATGTAATTGAAATCCTTTTTGGAGAGAGGTGTGCAGCACAAGAGCATGGTGTCCATTCACTTGACCCTACCATCAGTGTTGTAGAAGAACAATCCAGAGAGATAAGAAACAATATGGACATAGTTGAAAGAGTACCTATTGATGGGTGCTCAAGTTTCAGTGAGACATCTACTGAGGGATTTCCAACTCTATATGTTGGTGACATAGAGATTTCACTTGAAGAGAAGGTCCCAAGATCAACTTCCATATCACCACTAGAGTTTCATGAAGTTAATCCAAGAGAGAGGGAAGAAGAAGAGGTTCATCTGCAAGAACCTCATTTTCCTGCAGGGTCACTGAAGATGAGTGAGTGAAAAATAAAAGAGGCCCTACACACTCTCTGTGGAACCCATACATTGATGAAAAATATATGTTGGAAGTTGGAGGAGAAATATTCCATGGAAGACATAGAGAAATTTCAGAAGGCCATGACAAGCACCAAAGGTAATTTTCTGCAATTGCTTTCTGATAGAGACAATTTGCATGAGCTTGTTGAGTTGTTATATGGAGCATCCTTGAAGGATGAAGAAGAGATTTGTAAGCTCACACAATAATTTTTGACCACCCAAGATTCATTGAAGATAACTCAATGTGCACTCCAAGAGTCTAAGATGGAGATAGAGAACTTCTGGAGAAGTTGCAAATATCTAACCTACCCTCCTACACACCATTCAACCATATTTAAAATGATGATTGCATTCTTGATCATATGGAGGAATCTCATGAGATGGTGGATCATGGGATGCATTTGGTTTTGAATGTGCTTTAGGACTGTGCAGACAAGCTTGATGATAACCAAGCACTTGATCTTTCCAGATAAAACTGAATTTTTTTTGGAGAGAGTCTCTTCTGTATGGAAGAGTCATATGAGCTCACCTCAGTTGGATCAGCCAGTGATGAAGAATATCCATCCATAAATTGGTTGGATAAGTACAGCAAAGAGATGAATCATAGTTCTACCCACACTTCTATTTCATTCATATCAAGTCGGGATGAAAATTGGGTGAAAGGATTTTTGTTGTTGATGCCATGGGAGCGACATGATACTCCCACTCTTCTAGTTGGGGGATTGATGTTCAATCCATGTGGTTTGACAAGTAAACTAGTTGTAGTTGAATTATTCCCACTTGAATCATTCAACATACAAGTATGTTTGTCCATTCATTGGGTGGCTAGACACATGATTGAGCTGTGTACTCTGGAGGGTAAATATCTTTCCTGCATCAATGGAGAGACATTAGAAACATTAGAAAAATTGTAAGAGCAATGGAATGAGCATGTATGGATGCTATATGATTCTCTCAGTATACATGGAGGGGCATGGGATAACCACTTGTGTCTTCATAACAGAAGTGATGTGAGTTCCAATGCTATCTTGTACATTGAATTTCATACTTTAAAGAGTCTCAAGATGATGTGGTCCCACACTAAAAAATTCCATGTTAGGTGGGAGACTCTCAAATATATTCTTTTTTTCATAGGGAGTGATCAATTGTCAGTGTGGTGGTATGATTTTCACGTCCTCATTTTCATCCTCTATGATGATAAAATTTTGTTGCTGTTGCTGATGTTTGTAAGGAGGCAGATAAAATTATGGGATCCTGGCATTCTTGGGAACGACATATTTCCAAAGGGGGAAGCAACATTTGGATCCTTAAAGAGGAGGCACTGGTATCCATGAATTATGATCATTTACCTTAACTGGGTTGACAATTTTGTTTAAAAAAATGGTCATTAAATAAATGACACTGTCGAATTTTCTGAGGAAAGCAGTCTTGAAATCCGCTATGCTACTGAAAGAGTTGTTTGGTAAATTGTCATACCAATTTCTAGCTTTACCATCCAAAGACAGAGCAAAAAGTGTCATGTAAACATCTTCATGTTTGTCAGCACCCCTGACATAAGAACCACAGTGTCTGGGGAAATTTCTAATGTGCTGCTCAGCAAAGATAGAGGCATCGGTGCCATTAAAAGTCATGAGCTTGTCAATAGATTTTTCGGGAATGTCATGAGGCTGACCTGCTATCTGAGTGAAATTTAGCTGAGTAAAAAACTCACCCATTGTGTTATGGAAACATTTATTGTTTTGAAAATTTTCTAAGTTTTCTTGAAATAAAAGGTGGATGTCTGAAACAGACTTAGATCCAAGTTCTACAAGGATCCTACAAGAATCTAGTTTGTTCAGTCTCCTCCTATAGACTTTTTCAGGATCAGGGATGAAACTGAGCAAACCTTTAGAGTTTCTTCTAGTCGAATACCTTGAGGTGTTAACTGAAAATGGAGTCTCTAGGTGGATTCAAGTCTAATTACAAAGAGTGATTGGACTAAAAATATACCAAAAAGGGGAAAAAGGTAAAAAACTAAAAAGAAACAAAGGTCATCGAGGAACAAAAATATTTTTCCCCGGCAACGACGCCAAAAGATGTTGTCCGTCGATTGCACACCAGTAGCATAAATCTTCCGAAAGTTGTCTCCTCACTTGAGAAAGTGGGAGAGGTGTGACCTTGGGGGAAAGCATAGAGCCAGGTACTGTCACCTACTCCTAGCTCCTCCGTTTAGGCTAACTCCTAACAAAGCCAAGGGGGCTAGTCCCTAACAAATAGTTTCTATGGCTCAATGTGTTTAAGTTAAGTTTTAACGTTAGAATTATGCGGATGGGTGTTTTTTAGGAGTTATTATGATGAAAGATGATTATAATTATGAAAATTTGAACACAAGACAAAGGCAATCCATGTTGTTGCACTGGATTAAAAGATGAACAATATATCAAGAACTTGTAAAAATAAAAGTGCATTCACAGACAAATATTTTATAAATCAAAGGACAAATGGTCCGAATCAATAATAACGCATGAAATGATAGACTGGTGCCTTATGGAGTCGAAGCTCTGCAATGATTTGAAGAATAACAAAGATACAAGTCTTGAAATAAAGCTAGTGGATATTTTATGCGAGTGCTCTTGGTACGTTTTATATATTTTAATGGTCTTGTTCATTATGGCTTGAAAGAAGGTATCAGAGACCAACCGGGAAAGTGTTCAAAGTCATTCCGTTCTAGAAATTTTGACTATCCAGTATCTCGGGATGGTGTCCTGGAGGATTAACCAGATAGCCGTGACTCTAAGTCAATGGGGATTTTTGGTGCCCTTACTGAGAATAGACTTGAATTCTTTCTACAACGTCGGTGCGTTGGTTATGGGTAAAAAATTTATTAGGTTGTTATTGCGAGCTTAGCAAGTCCGTTCACCATTCTGAGTATGAGCTTAACTATGAAAGTCGGTAGAGCATGCTAAGTGAGGGATATTAATGAAGTAAATTAATTAGAGGGGGAGTGTGAGTTGCAAAATTTTATTAAAAGAATTAATTAATTAAAACCCTCCGATAGAGAGTGCTCTTGACTTTGTCTTATGACGAAAGTTTAAGAGTCTTATCTATTCTATATGCCTAAGTGCAAGGATGATGCAAAAATTAATATGCTCTCCGATAGAGAGTTCTCTTGACTTGGATTCCGGAAAGTTCAAGAGACTTAGAATTTAATTAGTTAAAAAGAAAAGTACATGAAAATAAAAGAAATATTAAACAAACTCTCCGATAGAGAGCACTCTTGATCCACCTTACGGTGAGATTCAAGATATTTTGGTTCTTTTTAATTTTCAAAATATTATATCAAATGAAAGGAAAAAAACTTAAACTAATTAAGTAATGAAACAAGAAACTTTATTTTCTAACTTTTACGAAAGAAAACTTCTAAATAATGAAACTACTCTTTCTTATTCTACTCTAGCAAATTATTATGCAAACATGAAAATAAAAGAGACGATACAAGCTTTCCCTAAATGGGAGAAGAGGGTTGTGGGAGCGTTTATCCCACTTGATTTTTATTAACTCATTTACAATGATTTCTTTTATTTCACTTTTTTCCTATTCCGAAAGAGCAGGGTGAGAAAGGGAAAGAGAGAAGATGGAAGTATTTTTGTCTTTTTGCTCTTTGTTTGCTTCCTTGCTTGCCTTTAGCCTTTAGGTTTTTCTTGATTTTTCCTAAAAGTAAGAGATTTAAACACTTGAAACATTATATGTTAATAAAAAAATTAAAAGAAACAAAACTACAAACTAACTCTTAAAAACGGGGCAAAACTCTACAGTGAAAATGGAGGAAAGAGAGAGGAGAAAAGGCTATGAAATGGAAGATAAGAAGGGCAAAAAGAGGACTCTCCAAAAGGGTAAAAGAGGGCTACAAACTGAGTGAATAAAGGGGAAAAAAGGGCAGCGAGAAAAGAAAAGGAAAATCAAGCCAAACAAGGCAAGAGGAGGGAAGCCAAAAGATGGAAAAATGGAGACTAGGGCTTCCTAAAGTAACCGGTAACCAAAGAAAAGAATTCTTGTGGATGGAACACAAGAGATAGAGATAGATGCCCAACTTTCTTTTTGCATTAAAATAAGATGATCCCTGTAGGTCCTACAATCACAAAGTGTTAAACAAAAATTTGGTTGCTTGAAGCCTGGGATAGAAGCAACTAAGCTCACACCGTTCTTCAACCTATGAAGCCTGATAACACACAACAACTCAATACAAAAGTGAGATCAAAATAACATGCTAGTATGCTAAGAAAATTTAATCAAGATCAACATTACGTATATACTGATTACTCATGTCCATCAAGATACTAATCTACTTCGCATAAACAACAAAATTGAAACAACAAATTGCTATTCTACTGTGCCAACAATGGCCTTATTGAGCTAACAAAACAATTGATCCCATGCAAGTATTAAAGAAATAGTGGTTAGAGACAATATCACCTCAACCATTTAGAAAGCTACTACATGCAAGAGCTCATAGACCTCGAAAGTCAAATATTTATTAACAAATCAAAGCAAATGCTTGATACAATTTTCTCAGAGTAACTCTGCTACAAAATTCCATGTTGTAGAGCTCAAAAGAGCTTCTAATTATACAAAAAGGAAAGGAAATAGGGCTCAAATCCCTAAATCCGGACTAAGAGTAACATCGAAGTAATTGAATGAGCTCGGCATGATGATTTGGAGTTGAACTGAGCTGCAACTGAGTTGTAATTGAGTGATGGAGTAATGAGGGGGGGGTGAGGTGGATCATCCTCCTTTGTAATGATCACCCAACCAATAGATAAACCACACTTCAACCAAAAACGAATTTGACCAAAGAGGGCAAATTTCTGACTGATAGTTCAACTGCTACACTTCGATACTTGATCTGAAACTGGCCGATATTTATTGGAATCATCATAAATGCTCCGTGCCATGTCATTTAGATTTTTATTTTATTTAATTTGGTTTATTTTGGAGAGTTTTTTATTATCTCCAAAATATTCATTTTTAATATTTTAATTAATAATTTCTCCGTAAATGACTTTTTTTGAGAAATTATTAATTATGAGGCTGAATGAATATCTGAAACTTAGGGATAGCTAGACAGTTGATCATGAATGATTTTTGGCTTAAGGTTAGAGCCTTCAATCACTGAATTTAGATCCCATATGACTGACATATTACAAATTGAATTTTTTCCATTTAAACTATGAAAAAATTTCATTAAAAACCCAAAATCTGACGTGTTCGGTAAAAAAAAATTGGAATTTTTTCTGAGGGTCCTAGTGACTTAGGAAATGACCATAGTCTATTCTAATAATGTATATTAGGTTTATGCATACTCAGTTGGGCTCTAATAACTCCCCAAGGCCCAAAATTCAAAATTGGGTATTCTAGCTTTGGAGGAAGCAGGAGAAAACCTCATCAATTATACTCGACTACAGGCAAAGAATAATTGACAAGGGAAAAAAAATCCCTAGAATACCTTAGTTGAAATTATACATCTTAGGAGATCGAACCACTCAAAACACCCTACTAGCACATTTTATTACAAACCCTGCGAGGCCATGGTCATAACTACTTAAAACAGAAATTAATTAGCCAAAACTGGCTAAGCACAAAGGCGGATCATCTGATACACTGGAACATAAACATTTATCATGTTTGTCAAATGGAGGCTCCTCAGCTAATCCAACTATGGTAGTGCTTCTACTTGAAGACAAGCAGACTTGGGAGGGGAGGATTTTCATGTCCCTCCCTTGAAGGGACATCAAAAGAGTTGACCTTGCCAAAGAACTAGGGGGTCAAAAGATGCATTAATTAATTAACCTAGGTAATTTTATTAAATTTTTATTTAGGAGGCATGTACTTGGTTTTATTTATTGTCATTATTAATTAATGTACAAATAAATATGCAGAATTAAGTTTCCATGTCAGGAGGGCACACTTGGGAAATCCAACTTTTCTAGGAGGATAATTAGAACTTGTCAAGGGATTAAAAAAGAAAGCATACAAGAAAGAGGGAAAGTACCAAAATCCAAGAAAAAGCAGCCAGACACAAAGAAGGAAACTCTAGGCCAAAGGAGGGCACAATTTCCATTTAGAGGTTCAGTCACAAAAGCAGAAGTGCAGAAAAGTTGTCATAAGGAAAATCATGCAACTCTAAGCCAAAGAAGGGCGCAATTTCCATTTTGGGGTTCAGTTACAAAAGCAGGTAATGTAGAAAATATGTCATAGGAAAAAACATGCAAGTCTGGGCCTAAGGAAGGCATAGTTTATAAATTGAATGAAGGTTGATGACATAGAAACATCTCTCTTGTCTCATACATGCTATTTTTTCAAGGAGGGTGCACCATGTGGCTAGGGTTAGGGTTTATCAAGTGGTAACTTTCTCAACAAGTGATTGACTTACTCAACAAGTCACCCAGGTTATATTTAAAGACAATTCGAGCTCCATTTTTTAGTTTTAGTGAATTAGTGATCTTGTGTTGAGTGAATCCCAACTTCATACTGAGTGTTGTGCCTCAGTCACTTGGGAAATGCACCCAAAATCCCTTCCCCGCTCTTCTTTCTTGCCTTCCATTTTCACTACAGAAACCAATCCATCAATTGAAGACGAGCTCCATTGAAGGGTGTTAGAATATAATTCGTTAGGGTTATATAATGTAAATAAATAAATAGTAGGAAGCCAAATAGGCTGAGCGGAAGGTGAAACCCAACCGCCATCTGATTTGTATAAATATAGGCATTTGCATTGGAATAATAATGAATCGGGAGTTATTACCAACAAGTGGTATCAGAGAAAGAGAAGGCCATTTGGAGAACAAAAGACAAGAAAGCCTTAGCTATTATCACTGCCACTGTCAGTGAAGAGGTGAGCCAGCACATACTTCCTGCAAAATCATGTTTTGAAGCATTAAAAACATTAAAAGAACTGTATGATTCACACAGTGAAATGGAATTTATTCAACTAATGTTAAAATTATTCAGTCTTGA
>LPNX010767955.1:318651-326151 GCA_001517045.1 Pseudotsuga menziesii
CAATAAAAACCTTATAGTTTTGATGAAACTTCCCAATCCAAGTGTTAAAATAAGGTATAGAAGCTTCCCATGCTTTTAACAAATATTTCATCTTGAGCGAAGGGTACTTTTTGGTTAAGGTCAAGACAAAAAAGTTCAACAATAGACTCTATGAACGTGAAGATACATAGGTAGGTTGATGTATTTGATTAAACATGCCAATCACACACTATCATACATGATATAATCCAGTGGAACCCTTGGAACCATAAAATCCATAAAGATCTGCTAAATAGACTTTGGAGTCCAAAAAACATCACACTACAACAAATAATTACATATCTAACAAAATCGTTTCCTATACTGGGATTTTATTCATCAACAACACATTATGCCACCTATTCTAGGGTCTAGTTGTTTCCTCTACCTGCAATCTAGGAGCTGGTCCTGCAAAGGAAATAGTCAGCACCTCACAATTTCGACAAAACTTCATAATACAAGCCTTAAAATAAGCTAGAGTAGCTTCGCAATCAACATATGCACTCAAGAAACTTTATGTACAGATGCATACTTAAAAATTGGAATTAATACTTGAATTTAGGACATAAATATGAAATGAAAAAATGTTAAATGTTTAAATTCTTTACTGTAAAATTCAAGATCAATTTTTAAATTTACATGATAGATTTAGTTTATATGTTGTTATTTTTCATACATTAGTTATACAATTTTTAGTGCTTAGATATGTCATTGCATAATGTGTTTATATCTCTAATGATATTTTATTTGTATTTATGATTGCAGTGGCTACTATGGATAACAATGCAGAGATACTGAGGTTTATTGCCCATTTGAGAGAGATTGGTTATGCTTGGAGGGGTGGAGATGAGCTCCGCCACTCCTTGTCAGATTCTTTGTTGTCTATTGTTGATACGATCGCAATATCGAATGATGCTTTGTGTAGCATCGCATCTTACAGGGAGAGGAAAAGACAACAATATGATAATGGTTTAAGTTACAACGAGGTAAAAAAGATCAAAATAACAAACCAAAACATCTATTCATTGTTTAGACTGCTTGGGATGGATGACATTACGGAGATCAACAGGCCACATATTTCTATTGAGTGGTGCACCTTTCCACCCATTAGAGACAATTGGATGGATATGTGGTACATGGTTTTTGACATTCCCCCTCATAACAATAGGAAAGTACCGATGTACTTCCTCCGAAAATTGTATTTAGAGTTTGTGATGGGGAAACATGTCAACTATTTTGACATGTTGGGCTTCTAGGTAGTTGGTAGGGGGATGCCCCAACACCGACCCAATGCTAGGAATAGAGATTCCAATCCACAGATACCTGCACCCCGTGCCCAGTTACCAAGGGCAGACATCCCTCTTGCACATGACATGGTTGCCCAGACACAGGAGGCATTTTTTACTCTAGCTGAGATGGTCTCTCAACACACGACCTCTATTGCCCAGAGAGCGCCCTCTTCCTCTGTTGGTGTACAACCACCAGCTTCTAGTGTGGAGGGACATCTATCGGTGGGGATAGATTGACATCCCATGTGCCTCAGAGCAAGCCACACGTCTGCACATCATGTGGAGGACCCTGTTATGGTCTTGGACCAAGAAATGGTACCACTACAATGACTGGTGATCAGGTAAGGACATTGTTTTAAAACTCTGTTATTGTTCAATTTTTAATTTTTCCACACTATATGTAACATATTAAAAGATTTTTAATATATGTAATATTTACTCTTGCAGGAGATTGATGCCTCTCACAGGGGTGGTACTGCACCCAGTGTGGTTGTACCCAAGGCCCAAACAACCACCATTGAGGTAATATTTAAACACTTGTCATTTTTTTATTACATATAATTTTGTTAATGCATGTGTTAGTCTTGATTAATTTATTAAATTGTACTCTAATATTTACAATTTTTGAAGTTGCAGGAACCCCACTTAGAACGTGATGCTGGAGATGTTGATATCAAAGACATAGTCCAAGGTGTAATTTACGATTACTTGAAGAATGTAAGTACATGGGTTATGACTGAATCTTGTTCGAATTATTTAAATTTCTTACTGTACACTCCTTTATAGATCACTAATATTTATAATTTTTAAACTTGCAGATGCTATTAGCATCTAAAGAGGGGCAAGAAATTGATGGAAGCGACCACTCCCATGGTGGAGATATGTCTTAGGCAGGGGTAAGTATATTACAACATGTTAGTTTTCAGTACATATTATTCCATCCATTCAAATCCATGTTTAACTATGGTAACACTTTATGACTGTAGACATCATTGCAGATCCCTCCACCACCTCTTTGGTTTGGATCTCCCCATAGTCCAAACATAGATAAGGGGGTTGTTTACACCAAATGACCCTCTTCCTTGAATAGAGTGGATGTGCATGAGGATCAACCTACTCATCCCACGGTAATGTACACAATTCCAATGGTAGTTATTGGTTAGCTATGAATTCACTTCACAAGTGTTTTTTCTTAATGTTATTTTCGCATGTTTATAGCATCAGGATGTAGAGTCATCCGTGCCAGACCTTAGTGGGATTGTTGATGTTGCGGTCAATGTTGCATCTACAATAGGGATAAGTCACACTGAGGTATATCTACTTGAATATTTGTAAATGTACATTTCATTTGTATTGTTTATGGACATGCACGATGTCTAACTATTAAATCATTTGGTGAATGTAGCCACACCCTGGTCCATTAGTGCACGCAACTGAGTTTGATGTTCAACCTATGGCTCCTCTTACTACTGAAGAGTCCCAGCGTAATCCCCTAGAAATGGTTTTTTCAGTGAGATGTTCATTTTTTACATAATTGATTAGTGCTTTCTCATTCATGTACATGTTGATAATTCTTGAGATAATTGGCGTATTTTTTTTATTCATAGAGACGCATTGTAGAGAGGCTCTCTGCAAGGTGGAGGACAGCAGAGGCACCTATACCCTCGACACCAGAGGCACCTATACCCCCGACGAATGTAGTGAGTCTTTGTTTTATTTACAATTGAGTCATATTTTAAATTTTCAAACTTTGTTATTGATGGACAGTACTAGTTCAGTTACCTAATCAAGAAATATTGTCATTGATTTGTAGTCGCCAGAGATGCACAGTGGTCGTAGACAGAGCCGAAAAGCATTAGGATCCGAGAAAAACAAGAGAAAGTTAGATTTTTGATGTGTTAGTACATGACAAATATGTATTTTTATGTACAATCCGGAGTTAGAGTATAGGGGCGCGGTCCAGGACAGATGTACTTTTGTTTGCACATGTACATCAAATATGTTTTTGATGCATGTACATTGACAGGCCATAGATAGGCCTTCTATTTTTGTATTATAACTTTCATGATATAAAAAATATTTCATATCAAGGCTCTTGAGATATTCAAGGTTTAGTATTTTAAGTGTGATTATACACGTGTGGCCAAGAATGTTTCTATGTGTAATGTTCCCAATTTTTTATAGATTTTACGATTGCATGGAGATATCAGTTATAAATTTGAGAACAATGCACAATTACAATATTACGTAATGAAAAAAATGTACATTTTAATTTTTTTTTACCATGATCCACTTGCATATACAATGTTATATTAACAATGTCAAATTGTATTCACAAATATGGAACATACCTAATACACATAAGCACCTAGCACAGCTAAGCAACTGATCCAACTTGGTGGAATACAAAAGCACCTTACCCACATAACAACCTAACAATCTTTTAAAGGATGCATGAAGTTGACACACCTAAGTGATGCACCTGTTTGATCTACATAAATAAAATTATTGTTTGGCATGATGTCTTTCATCTAACGAATACATGGGATACACATAAAACCTAAAAGTATTCGAGTATTATAAGGTTGATTCAAAATAATGGTTATGACTATATCAAAACAAAAGAATATCAAAACAATATGCTAAGTTGTTTCTTGGAGTTGAATTTCATCTCTTGCCTACGTAATGCATTCTTGATGCATGCACCTGCTCCATCATGTTCCCCTTTTCCCTGTCCGGTCACAAAATAGTTCCAAATATGTGTCACCTTGTGCCTCTTGTGGAGAATACACAGCCTTTGGAAGACATGGGAATTTTTGAATTGCCCCGCACAACCATCAGACCAAATCCAATGTTGCTCCATATGTATATTGTTATCCTCCAAGTGTTTGTAGAGCAATTGAAATCTATTTTGTACAAAAGCCAAGTCATGACACCTATCATCACTTATGTAAAAGTGATACTCCTTCAATATAACCCTGTTCTCTTCAGTACTATCTGCCCCATGTCTATAGGTGATATGGACCATTATGCTGACCTGATATGAGTGATAATATTGACTCTAAATCTCATTTTGTGGTTGAAGAGTGTAGTTTTCCACAAAATCAACCACTGATAATATAGTTCCAATAGGAAATGTATCCCTACACGCTCTAAACTACTCATCTTGCCAATGAGTCACATGTACATGCTTTACATACTGTTGTGTCTTTTCAAAGAATTCCTCCATGAAGTTGCATACTGGTACCTGGTAGATAAAAAATAAAGATGTACATATCAATAGGTTGTTACATATATGTAGTAGCAATAGATATCAATAGGAAAAAATACTATTCAGGAACTCGTTGCTAACCTGAGAGGTGAGCAATTGTATTTTTTCCTTTCATTCCCTCCACCGATATCATACGTGACATATTTGAATGACTGCAAGTTCACTTCATGTCTCCCAAGTTCATGCTCATCGGTGACATGTATGCATTTGTCCAAAAATGCCATTCCACCACACCTTGGGCATGTCCCATCTACGCAAGGCTTTTGATAAAATGTTCAACCTTCTGTCCTTCTAGACAAGATGCTATGGATAAACTCTCTAGATGATGTCGGTGGCAATGTAGTTGATCATTCCTACACAAGTGTTATGCAAAACACAAAATATATGTATATATGTATCATAATAATAAGCGTACTCAATGTGATATCGACAACAACATGTGTTATGAGTTGTGTTTATTTTAACATACCATGGTTTGCATTTCTCGAAGGATCTTTGGCCCAAGTTAAGTGCATTATGTTCATGCCTAAACCTCTCATATAATTTTGTTTGTGTCATGTCAAGAAAATGTTTAATGTGGGGCTCACGATCCCTTGAACCCATTATCAATTTTAGTACATCTTTTTGGTTGGATGAAGGTCTACTATTGTCACGGCAAAACTCTTGCACCAGTCCCTTTACCGCATCAATGAGCTTCATATCGGAGCGTGGAAACCTACCAACGAAGGACCAGACATCTATTTCACCAGAGTCAAGTTGTTCTCTTCTAGAAAAATACCTACAAAGTGCTTTGATATCCAATCCTACAAGTTTGGATGTAGGCTTAAAAAGGCGAGGGCCCCGGTGATTTTGTTCACAATTGATTGTGATAACACATGGCGAGCTGCAATGCGATCCTTTGAACGAGATTTCTTTCCAATATTACTAAATGCATCTACCAAAATTCTGACAACATAAGAAATTGGTTCAGAGCTATTTATCATCTTTATCCTTAAGTTTTTCCTAACAACAGTTATAGACCTAGATTTTAACAACGATATAAATAATCTACATTTATCCCCATCACATTTAGAATCAAAATAGTTGACAAGTATCTGTTGAGCTTGATATGCAATACTGCGTTTAGACAGCCAACCAAACCAATGAGACTTTCATCGATTTGTATACATTTTGGAGTTCTTCGGTGTGAAGTTGCTAATGGAGGTAGGGAGGTTGGAATTGCACCCTATACCATATCACTCGGTCGGTCTGGAATTTGAACATGAGCTTCATGTCCTTCCGTGTCTTCCTGATAGTCAGACAGTGGCAATTGGAAATCCTCTTGAGTGGTCTGAACAACATTGTCTTCTTTCAGCATACCTTCGGCATTCAATGTCTCTCTAACTTCGTCACTTGTATACCCACATTCAATTAAATCTGCAAAGGTTTCAGGTGGCCTTGATGTGCACCTGCGTTTGACTCCTTGATCAGTGCCATGCAATGCTCGTTCTTCTACTGATATGGTGACCGAAGACCCCTCGAGCGAATGCTTTTGTCTTTCTTGATGTGGATTGGTAGGAAGAACTGTGGCATCCTCAACAATCGGAATTGGTTGAGTGTCCATAGAGCGTCTTCGATTGGTCATGTCATTCCTTTTCTTCCCTCTATTTTCTTCAAGGATTTCATTGGGTATCCGCTTCCTTGCTGATTTTCTTGCTCGATTGCGTGAGTTTCCCACGACCACAATGATCAATGATATATATGGTTTCCTTTTCTAGCTCCTCAATGGGAAACTACCCAGGGATTGGTTTCTTTCTTGCTCAATTGTGTCTAGATAATCAAGATAGGGGGGAGATTGGGAAGAATGTTGCCTTTGCTAGCTCCTCAATTCCAAGAAAAACAATGGTAGAGATACTCTATGGTGCTCCTCAATGGGAAATTCCCCAAGCTTGGTAAATATCTTGAGCAATTGTCTCTACATACTCTTAAGCTACGGGGGAGATTGGGAAGAATACATTCCCTTTGCTAGCTCCTCAATTGCAAGAAAAACAATGGTAGAAATGTTGTATGGTGCTCCTCAATGGGAAATTCTCCAAACTTGGTTTCTTTCTTGCTCAATTGTGTCTACATACTCCACCATAGTGACCAAGTTAATGTTTCCTTTGCTAGCTCCTCAATTGCAAGAAAAACAATGGTGGAGATGCTCTATGTGGCTCCTTGCTCAATTAATGTTTTCTTTCTTGCTCAATTCATTCTTTATTTCTTGCTACTCAATGTATACCATGCTCCAAGCAAAACTTAGAAACTTGTGGTGGAGATGCTTGATTCACAAAACAATTTTGTGTGATAATATTGTGAAGAAGAGAATGTTCACGCATCGTCTGTAACTTGAAATTGCGCGCAAACTGTCAAACTTGTGTGAAATGTGTTAGAATGTTTCTCGGACAAGGACTGCTATTGTTTATACTAAGAATAAATGTGCACACGTTATTGTTAACAAAAACAAGGGCATGTTTTGGATACATAAAACGCGTGTGCGTTTTACTCTAATAGCATTTTGGAGCATCTAAGAAGGTAGTTGCACAACTAAGGGATCATTCAAGGTTTAGGGGAAATTAACAAGCACTCCCTTAGTCTTTGAGCCTCAACATCCCCCCTTTCTTCAACCTAACTATATTGTTTTACAACTCTAGGGGTGTGTAATAAGGGGATACATGGGTATATGTGTGTGAGAGAGAGATAGGTTAGGGGGTGTTATTGGTAATGGGAGACATACGAATGTGTGTGTGTGTGTTAGAGAGATAGGATAAGGGGTGCTAGTGGTAAGGTCTGACATAGGGATTTGTGTGTGTGTGCCAGAGAGAAAGGGTAGGGGGTGCTAGCGGTAAGGTCTGACATAGGGTGAGGATGGTGAGGATGAAGATGATCATGATGAGGATGAAG
>LPNX010767967.1:0-79154 GCA_001517045.1 Pseudotsuga menziesii
TTGAAAAACAATTTAAATGGTTACCTCTTTGCTCTGACATTGTGACGAGGATGGGTTGCTTTGGGGTGATGGTCGTTGTTCCTCGGTCGAGTTCGCTGTCTCTCAGTCGAGCTCTGTCCCTCGGTTGAGCGATTGAAAATGACAATTGGGGCCCCCGCGGCCCCTTTTTATAAATTTTTTTGAAAAAGGTACCTCGGTCGAGGTATGTACCTCGACCGAGGTCCATACCTCAGTCGAGGTATTTATTAATCCTCGGTCGAGGTTTTAATACCTCGACCGAGGGTTAATAAATACCTCGACCGAGGGCTGAAAAAAACCTCGGTCGAGGGCTTTATAAAACCTCGGTCGAGGTATTAATACCTCGGTCGAGGGCTTTATAAAACCTCGGTCGAGGTATTAATACCTCGGTCGAGGGTTTAACAAGCCCTCGACCGAGGTACGTTTTTTTGTTTTTGGCAAGATGCGCTTGCCAAAAAGTGTTACCCAGGTCCGTGGATTCACCCTTGAGTCTTTGGAGGCAAGATGAAGTTAGAGGCAAGGAGCCATTGGAAGGAACTCTCAACACCAACGCATAAAGGTTGTAGTCTCTCCAATCATTTCTAATAAAATATGTCTTTTCTTTCCCATATTTACTATTTCATATGTATATATTGCTTGATTCCTTGGTCACGAGCATAGATCTAGTTGATTATATTGTATACTATCATGTTTCTCTTGTTGTTTTCCATCTTTTACAGGTTCTTCTGTGAGGATAGCAAGGACAACCTTTGAGAGAAGTATTGATGCATTACATTCAAGTGATCAACCAAATCTAGGGGAAGTTTAACATTTGGTGTTTATGTTTTGTTCTAGATTTGAACCATTCAAACTAGAGGAACAACTCCTGTCCGCAGGAGGTGTGTTTTTCCTAGCAATAGTTGTAAGCCAATTCATAGAAGTTGTGAGCTTGCATAGGTCATGTTTATCTATGCATTGGTAATAGTTATCCATTGGGCCTCTTCATGTTGTTATAAATAATGATTTTTCTCTTGTATTTGTTCAATATGTCTAATAATATTTATTTCTATCTTGTAGAATGTTTTGGTGTTGTAGAAGAGTTCCTGAATTGTGATGTTATTATCTTAATATCTACATGAATCCCACCGAGAGGAGTTGTCCATTGCATAGATTTCCTACCTAATTACATTGGTGAATGGTACAGTCAAGTGCTCACTAAACCGACACAACTTCAAATGTACTATGAACTAGCATAGATCCATTCTAAACCTAGATCCATCAAGCACCGAGAGGCATCCAATTCCTTGGTGTTATTTTTTTTAACTTAAAATTTTTACACATCCACAAAGGAAGTTTGATCCCTCTTCATGCTTGATGGATCCGATTTTAAGATGGATCTATTGTTTTTATTTTCTTATTCTTATTAATCAAAATGGATTTTATCAGTGACAATTCATTTGGTTTCAATTTTTTTTAATGAATTTTTAGTGAGCTGATATGTTTTTTTAATTACTTTTTATTTTTGGTACATCATGGTACACCTTACTTAGGTTATGTGACACCATCTCCCCCATGTTTTCAGATGCTCATATTATTAAGATTTTTTTGTGTCGAGAGGCGCTCTTCAACCCAGTATGGGGGAGATCTTGTAACGTGATGTAACGTTAGTAACATTTGTAACATGTCGGCAAAAAATAATAGTGATAGTGAATATAATGGGAGAGATCTTGTAACGTGATGTAACGTTAGTAACGTTTGTAACATGTCAGCAAAAAATAATAGTGATAGTGAATATTATGGGAGAGATCTTGTAACGTGATGTACCGTTTGTAACGTTTGTAACATGTTGGCAAAAAATAATAGTGATAGTGAATATTATGGGAGAGATCTTGTAATGTGATGTAAGGTTTGTAATGTTTGTAATATTGAAGTAACTAATGTTAAAAGTAGTAAATATTTTGTCGGCCGGGATATGTAAAAAGTAGTAAAGTTTCAATCCCTCTCGGCGCTTGATAGAAATTAGGATTTGAACCTATGCTGGTTTAAACAAACAACCCATAGTGTGTGGCGTTTTTCCTTGAACAAGATTAAAATTTACAAGAACCTTCTAATGTAATTGTCTTTGCCTTTCAAAAGATGTTTGCATATACTATAATTCCACATGAACAATCTATACGTGGACTCCAAATATTCACAACTTTGTTCATGTACTTAGTTTGATTGGATTCCCTAATCCACAATATGACATCATTTCACACAATGGTATATTTTTTATTAGCTCAAGCCATGCATTATTTAATCAATTGTTTATTTGGTGCTCTATAGCCTAGTATGAGGGAGATCTTGTAACGTTTTCCATGAAGGAGATCTTGTAACGTTTGCCCATCTTGTAACATTTGTCAAAATAAATGTCGGCCACAAAAACAACTTAATATGGAGAGATGTTGTACTGTTACTACCTAACAAAATAATTAATAATTAAAAATTTAATTATTTGCCAAAAAAAATGTTGTGATAAAAACAACAGAATATGGGGGAGATGGTATAATGTTTCTACCTAAAAATAAATAAAAAATAAAAAATTGAATTATCAACAAAACAAATGTCTCCTAAACAACCCATGGTTTTATTGTACATGGTTTAGGAGGGCCTTGCAAATGGTTTTAAAACCATGTGCAAGGCCTCCTAAACAACCCATGGTTTTATTGTACATGGTTTAGGAGGGCCTTGCAAATGGTGTTAAGACCATGTGCAAGGCCTCCTAAACAAACCATGGTTTTAGGAGGGCCTTGCACATGGTTTTAAAACCATGTATGGGGAGATGTTGTAATATTCGTTACTAACAAAATAACAAATAATAAAAAATATTATATGTTTTAAGACCATGTGCAATACTTAAGAATAGGTTTGCACCTCCAAAGATTTGATCCTTCTCGAGGCTTGATAGAGCCTAAGATTTGGATGTATGCTGGTATTGATTAAATCAAGTTCTTATACTAAGGTCAATTCTTATTAGATCATGTAGTCTTGTATCTTGTTTAAGAGTCATTCAAATGACCATGAATAACATTTATGCTAACTCTTTCCCAAATCCAATAGATGTAAATAACTCTAGGCATTAAAGAATAAAAATAATATATATAATTGCGCCTAAGAGGCCCATTCTACAATCGAGTAGGGAAAGATGTGTAAGTCTTTCTGTGCTCATCCTAGAGGTGACAAGTGGGGTAAATTTAGATTTAAAATATTTTTTAGAACCACATATACTCAACATTCCAATACATTTCAAAAGATGTTTGCATATATTTTAATTCTAGGTGAGCAATCTATATGTGGAATCCAAATATTCACACTTTGTTCATGCCTTATTGATTAAATCAAGTTTAATCAAGTTTTGTATGGAAGATAAGTTAAGGTATGACCAGATTACATAATCCACCCAATCATAACATAGAGACTCAATAAGAGCATCATGTCATTTACAAGAATTGAAACTAGGTGGGGAGAGTCACAATTATTCCTCCCAACAACCAAAGCTACATCCAATTGACACTCTTGCATCTTGTTTAATAAAAATAACCAAATATGGAGCACATTATGTCTAACTAGGGGACGATTTTGACTTTTTGCTGCTTTTCAGCAGGAATCAAGTGAATTTAACTCACCAAATTTTGTAATTTCTTGTTTGTTAAGTGATTTTAAGTACAGAAATGAAATCAAATACCCACACTCTGTAAGATCTAGCAATGTTTTTGCAGGTTTTGAAAATTCAGTCAAAATCTATGACCAAAAATAAGTAAAAACCAACCAAAAATAGGGAAAAAAACGTACCTAATTAGACAACTGGCATCTTTAAGTATACATGAAACTTAAATATAAATGAACAATAAAGACATTAAAGAATAAAAAATATATATGAAGCACATTTTAAGTATAAATGAATCTTAAATAATAAAAATTCTTAATTTAAATAATAAAAATTCTTAAAGGAAACTGTGTTTGTGGCGATGCTTTTCTTGTTTAAAAAAGCAAAGCTATTTCATCACTTTTCCGGTAAAGAAAAGTAAAGCAAAAAGAAAGCACTGCTTTACCGGCTAATTAAAGAAAAGCAAAAGCAAAGAGTAAGGCAACGAAAACGAAAATCGCGAGTATCTATAAGTTCTCTCTGGTATTGATTGAGAGCTTGGGCCTGCTTCGATGGATAGTATTGATTGAGTTTGTGCCTGCTTTGATGGGTTTTTTCATTCGCTTTTTTCTTAGTATTGTTACTAAAGTTATCCAGTTTATTTGAAGTCTCTGTTCAATCAGTTCTCTATCAATTGAGCTGCTGTCTGCTTGGATGTTTAGTATGAATTGACCTTGTGTCTGATTTGATGTTTGGTATGAATTGACCTTGTGCCTGCTTGGATGTAGAAGTTGCCCTTTTTGATGTCTGTGATGCAGTGCTGGGATGTCATCAAGTGTGTCTTTAATAGGTTTTCACAACGTCAAGGGAAAGGTTTGTTTCCACAACGTCAATGAAAAGGTTTTTTTTGCAGTGACCAACATCAATGAAGAGGTTTGTTTCCACAAGTCAATGAAGAATTTTTTTTGGGTTATCTTGATGATAGCCTATCTTTGTTTGGGCGAAGGTTCATAGTACTATAATAGTTTGTGAGCTCAGAAGTAATGTCAGCATGCTGTAACTTTTAATTTACCCATAAAAGATTTAGCAGAATAACTTTTAATTTATCTATAAAGGATTTAGCAGAATATTAGAATGTATGCATGTTTAATGGACTCTATTTCATTAATGGTCTAGTTTCATTTTACAAATTTTTTATTTCTGTAACTTCTAATTTTCAAGATGCATATGATCATAAATATTTATTTTCTTTTTTCTATCTAATGACTTGAAGTCCTGAAGTGTACTCTCTATTTTCTATTAATTTTTTAATAGGTTTCAACAATGTCAATGGAGAGGTTTCCATTGGTTTTATGTTTCCTTTAACATTTATTTTTCTTTAACTTTTAATTTTTTAATTTAGTAGAATATTGGATTGTTTTATTTACATAGCTGTTGTTAAAGTGATTCATATTTCATGCTTATCAACAAAATAGAGACAAATTCGAAGAGAGACAAATTCATGAACTTGAAAGATTTAGTTTTGTATTAGCAGTCTTCTATGGCCTATGATTCAATTCTTTTCATACCTTGTACTTCCAAGATGATGAGAAAGGCTGCTTGAGTTCTTCCCATGACTTTGTATTACTGGTTGAAGATTTGTTTTCTGCCTATTTTCTGGTTTCTTTTTATAACTTTTTTTTTCTGGTTTCTTTTCACAACCTCTTTTTTTATGTAACCTTTAGTTTTCTGGACGCATTTGTTTGGATATTTTTCAGAAATTTGAAATGTAGTCAATTGTAATGCACTCATACTTTTAGGAAAATTGTGAAGGTATGAGCTCTTCATTCAATCCCTGTTACAAGGTGTCTTGTCCATTTTTCTTCTTGGTACTCATTTTAATTAGCTTCATCTTTGCATTCTGTGTTGAATATATATTCTTTATCTTATTCTAATCATTTCACATTTTGATACATCATTTTTGTTTGCTGTGATTCTTTTAACAAATAATAAAATTATGTATATCTTATTTATAATTTTTAATTTTCATCCTAATACATGCAATTAGTGATTTAGCAGAATACTGCAATGTTTCATCATCAAAGCCATGGTTAATTTTATTCATGGAAATCAGAGTACTGCAATGTTTAACTATCAAATCCATGATTAAATTTATTCATAAAAATCAAATGCGGAGTATATGAGTAGAATACACTGCAATTGTTTTAATACTTTTTGTTGATATCTGAGCACCCTTAGAGCTCAAATCTTACAAGGTGATAAGAAATGCTTTTGAAGTTCATCTCCTTTGCATTTACAAGCTATTTGTTATATTTTTTTTGTTCATTTATATGTTTCTGTGTGTATTTTTGTTGTTAACTATTTATATAGAAGTTAATTGTGAGGCACATTAACATAATAGAGTACTAGTAAAAAGAAATCATTATAAGAAATTCTGTGATTGAGTTTTGTATGAATTATTTTCTATTTCTCCTAATTTGGCCTTATGATTTTGTTGCTATGCAAAGACTGTAGAGGTGAAACATTGCCAAGAGGACAAGAAATGTTGTGTCTGATGGAATTTCATTTTCTCTATTTGGTTTTCTCTAAATCTTTGGTTTTCCTTAAAATATTTGGTTTCCCTTTAACAAAGATAGTTTCCTGGATGCATGCGATTCAAAATTTAACAAAATATTGGAGTACTTAATCTTACTCCCAAATCTCTCATTTATTTGTTTACAGAATGCTTCATCTTATTTTCAAATTTAGTGTTTATTTGTTTATGGAAGTTAAATGTGATCTTCATCAATAGAAGGCACTGCCAATGTCAAAATGATTTTAATAATATGTTGGATTTTTATCACTTGTGCTCTCTATTTCAGGTTTTGGTTTCCTTTTACAAATTCTGTGTAATTTTTTTGTTTCCTACAAGGATGTGATTGAAATTTAGCATAATATTGTAACAGTTTATCTGGGTTCAATTGATTTTAAAATGGAAGTTAAAGGAGAGGTTCATCTATAAACACAATACATTGCTAATGAAGGATACAATTCAAGAAAGAGAGTAAGATTGCATTATAAACACAATACATTGCTAATGATATGACACAATTTAAAAAAAAAAAAGTAAAATTGCATTTTGGATCAGTTGTTTGCTATTTCCTAATATATATTAGAATTATTGTTTTCTTATGCAGAACCCTTAGTTGATACATCATTTTTGTTTGCTGTGATTTTTTTGAAAAATAATAAAATTATGTATATCTTATTTATAATTTTTAATTTCCATCCTAATACATGCAATTAGTGATTTAGCAAAATACTGCAATGTTTAATTATCAAAGCCATGGTTAATTTTATTCATGGAAATCAGAGTACTGCAATGTTTAATTATCAAATCCATGATTAAATTTATTCATAAAAATCAAATGCGGAGTATATGAGTAGAATACACTGCAATTGTTTTAATACTTTTTGTTGATATCTGAGCACCCTTAGAGCTCAAATCTTACAAGGTGATAAGAAATGCTTTTACAGTTCATCTCCTTTGCATTTACAAGCTATTTGCTATATTTTTTTGTTCATTTATATGTTTCTGTGTGTATTTTAACTATTTATATAGAAGTTAATTGTGAGGCACGTTAACATAATAGAGTGCTAGTAAAAAGAAATCATTATAAGAAATTCTGTGATTGAGTTTTGTATGAATTATTTTCTATTTCTCCTAATTTGGCCTTATGCTTTTGTTGCTATGCAAAGACTATAGAGGTGAAACATTGCCAAGAAGACAAGAAATGCTGTGTCTGATGGAATTTCATTTTCTCTATTTGGTTTTCTCTAAATTTTTGGTTTTCCTTAAAATATTTGGTTTACCTTTAACAAAGATAGTTTCCTGGATGCATGCGATTCAAAATTTAACAAAATATTGGAATACTTAATCTTACTCCCAAATCTCTCATTTATTTGTTTACAGAATGCTTAGTCTTATTTTCAAATTTCTTGTTTATTTGTTTAGGGAGTTAAATGTGTTCTTCATCAATAGAAGGCACTGCCAATGTCAAAATGATTTCAATAATATGCTGGATTTTTATCACTTGTGCTCTCTGTTTTAGGTTTTGGTTTCCTTAATTTTTTTGTTTCCTACAAGGATGTGATTGAAATTTAGCATAATATTGTAACAGTTTATCTGGGTCCAATTGATTTTAAAATGTAAGTTAAATGAGAGGTTCATCTATAAACACAATACATTGCTAATGAAGGATACAATTTAAAAAAGAGAGTAAGATTGCATTATAAACACAATACATTGATAATGATATGATACAATTTAAAAAAAAAAAGTAAGATTGCATTTTGGATCAGTTGTTTGCTATTTCCTAATATATATTATAATTATTGTTTTCTTATGCAGAATCCTTAGTTGAAATACAACCAAGTAACGCTTCAGAAACTTTTATACATGCAAAGTTCAATGCAAAATCTAAATTATATTTTTCATTTACATATACCATGGACCCAAAACTTTTCAGAAAATCATATATACTGCAAACATCTTTAGAAAACTGGATACTAACCTTTTCTTTAAAAATCCAAATTAAAAGTTCAAAAGACGAGGATTATTGGGAAAAATAATATCCCTTATCTGTCATTTTTCTCTCTTTCGTTTAACCTCCATGCAGCCGCAAAAAGATTCAACAAGAATTCATTGTAAATTTAAATTCAGATTTCCAAAATTTATGTTAATTCCTGTGTTAGCTAAGTTCAAATCAGATCTCACTACCAAACAACTTCAACAACTCATTCAGAAACGTGAAAAGCTTTGTACTCAGCTTGATTTCATTAAATCTTTCGAATGGTGAACTTATATTTTTTTATTTTTCCGTACCAGTTTTCTTTTTCACTGTATTGGTTGGAACTTGGGATGTGACTAATAACCGTGGTTTGATAAAATTTTGTTGGTGTGATCAGGGGAACCGATTTCGGGAAGGCGAAAAGACAGAAGGGATTCACTCATATATTTGTCGTAACATTTTATGGCCCGGAAGGACTAGAAGCCTACGTTTCTCATCCTCAATTCACCCCTAAAATGATTCAAGGCCCTAAAAAATTTAAGGGGATTGATTGTAAATTCGAATTCATATTTTTGTGGCTCATGCTTTTCCGGTAAAGAAAAGCAAACATAAACAACTCTTTTCCAGTTAAGAAAACAAAAGCAGGAGCAAAGAGTAGGCAACGACAATGGTCTAAGGCAGACGAGAGTATTTATAAGTTATGTTTGGTATTGATTGAACTTGTGCGTGCTTGGATGCCTGTGATGAAGAATTCATTCACTTCTTTTTTCATCTGATGATTTGAATTCCTCGAGTGCGCTTGAAGTCTCTGTTCTTTATTAATTGAGCTTAGAAGTTTCGCTTTTTGCTTGGATGTCTGGTATTAACTGAGTTTGGATGTTTGTGATGCAGGTATTTTTTTTTATGTGATGACTTTTAAGTCATAAGTGTTATGGATTGAAGTCATCAAGTATAATTATTATTCTTTATTAATTTCCATAAAGTCAATAGAGAAGTTTCCAATGGTTTTTTGGTTTTTTTTTAATATTTATTTTTCTATAATTTTTAATTTATCCCTAAGAAGTTTAGCAGAATATTGAAATGTATGTTTATTCAATAAAGATTGTATCATTAATTTCCTGGTTTCATTTTACAAATTCTTGGTCTCTGCTACCTTTTCATTTTCAATGGTTATTTTCAGAGCTATAATTTGTTGATGGAAATTGAATGGGTTGCTCATTAATACATTACAATCCAATGGTTCCAGGACATCTTGTTGATTGATTGAATAAATCTGTTTTTAACTTTTAACTTTTGTATTTTTAACTTTTATTTTTATTTTTGTATGATTTTTTTACTTCTCAAATCTTAGAGGTGGAATCTAGAGGAGGAATGCTGGAAAAGTTTTTATTTTTATTTTTATTTAAGAGTGCTTTGTGTTTGTATTAAGCCTATTTTTCATTAGGCATTTTCTTCTAATTATGCTCATTTCTCTGTATGATTAATGTTGAGTGTGTTGTTTTTTAACAATATATTTTGATTTTTTGGTTTTTTAAATGATTCTTTGTAGCAAGATATTAAAAATTTATTAGATTGTTTTATTCTTATAGCTGGCATTAAAGTGTTTTATGGAAATTTTATGTCATGTTCATCAACATAATATAGGACAAATTCATAACTTGAAAGATTCAGTTTTGTATTGGTGGTCTTCTATTTCTTGCTTTTCAATTCTTTTCATAGTTATGCAATATCCTTAAAGGTGGAGTAGTTCCAAGATGATAAGAAAGGCTGCCCGAGGTTCTCCTCTCTGTGTATGACTACTTGTTGAAAATATATTTCTTATTTTTTTCTAATCACGTGTTTATGTTTATATTTGTGTGTATGGTTCATGATTAACCTGTTCTCTATTTGTTTCTGTCAATTTTCTGGTTTCCTTTTACTACCTCTTTTCTCTATAACCTTTACTTTCTTGGCTACATGATTACCCTAATTTGATATATAATCAATTGTAATGCTCACGAGATATGCTCGATATTCATTATCTCTATTTAGTATGCTGGATTTTTATTATCTCTATTTAATATGGTTCATTATCACTTGTGCCCTCTGTTTTAGGTTTTGAACAACATTGATGGAGTTTGCTTCCTCTAAATGTTTGGTTTCCTTTTACAAATTATGTGTAATCTTTTACATTAAAATTTAGTAGAAAATTGGAAAGGTTTATCTCACTTCAATTGATTTTTAAATGAAAGTTAAATGGGATGCTCATCAACAAACATAAAACATTGCTAATAATAGGCTACATTTTAGGAAAGGGTGAAATTGGATTTTGCATTAGTTGTTTTCTACGAGTCCTGAGATCTATGATTTGTTGTAACTATCATTTTCCTATATAGAGCCTTTAGTGGAAATGCAGCCAACTAACACTTCAAGAACTCCTACACATTAGAAATTGGATAATGTAAACTATTATAATGGCCATTGTTGTGGAGAACGAGAAAACCCATTTTGAATGTAAACTATATTTTCATGTGCATATTGCATTTACATATACCATGGGTGTAATTGTGTTGAGCTGGACACTAACCTTGTCTTTAAAAGTCCAAAATGAAAGGTCAAGGACTAGGATTAATGAGGAAAATAATCCTTTATTTGCACCCCTAGCCATAGGGATTAGTTGTAAATTAGAATTCAGATTTCCAAAATTTATGCTAATTCCTATCATTTATGACCATGTATTCTTTGTTGGATGTCTATTTTGTATTTTGTTCTAATGATAATGCCTCTTTTTATGTGTGCGTGCATCTTGTACAATATGTTCTCTACTTGAACACCATTAATGGTTATGTTTCCATTAAACTTTTGGATTCTTTTTACATATTTTTTTTTGTCAATAACCTTTAATTTCAAGGATGCACACAATAAAAAAAAATGTAGAATATTGAATTATATACACCTGTAATGCTATGCTATCCATAGAAGACACTTTTAGGAGATTATCTATAAGGGACACTCTTAGGAAATTGTTTGATTGAGTTCTGTATTAGCAGTTTTCTATTTTTTATGTGAGAAGGTGTAGTAGTAGTTTTCCTAACGCTAACCTTAGCTAAAAACTAACCTAACCCTGACTAACCTAAGAACTAAACCTAGACTAGGTTTATGTGAGGTGTGGTGTGAAAACCTAGGGAAATCCTAGCATAAGCCCTACCTTACCTAGGATTTCTGAGGAGGAGCGCTAACCTATTGAGGAAGGGTCCTAGGTTAAGAAACTAGCATAGAAAAACTAAGGCAAAACCATAGGGCACCCTCACAAAGATACGTGTCGTCGTTTGCTAAGGTGACAAGAAGAAGGTAAATGCCTATCATAGAGAAAAGTGCAGCTCTAATGTTAGTTTTTCAACAATTAAGCTAGCATTATGATCTTAGGATCTTTTCACTGAGAGAATAACAAGCACAACAATAAAACATAAGCACATCACAAGAGACGAGAGACACAAAGAGTTTTCCTCGGGGAAACCATAAAGGAGAAAACCCCGCAACTTCCTTAGAGATAGAATCAGCACCAAAACAGTAAGAGATCTCCCAACAGCAGTAGTCTTCTAGTCCCAGTATATTTCTTTCTTCACAAGTGCGCCACACTTAAGAGAGTGAATGATGTGTGTGATAAATAGAGAGTCTCACTCTCTATTTATATTCTTCCGTTCACTTGAAGTGCATTTTCACACGTAGGCTCGACTAACAATTACTTACCCAAGCCTACACCTTAATTAGTGTATAATAATTCGAGTGCCCCAAAACTGTGGGGACTTACCTAATGACTTGACATGACTCGTTTACATTATTAATCCTCTCGATCGGAACATCGAGGCATGACCACATGACTCAAATACATAATAGAAACATCCCGGAATAAACATCGGGTTACAATACATAAGATACATAGAAGAATACATTTCGAAGTTACATATACATCAACATCTAACTCCACCACTAAGACTCAGATATGCACATCCACCAACATCCAACAAAAAGGTAAGAAGCTTGACCTCCTTGTTCTTGCGTTCATCCAACAAATCGAAGCATAACCAAAAGCAGAAATTAACCAAAGAATTACTAGGGAAATAGTTTTCCTTAACCATAAAACTTCCTTACTAGGAGCGCATCGAACTAGAGAAACCCTAAGAAGGGTAAAACACGTGCATAGTGATTTCTCCCATAAGTTCTAATCTAAAATGAAAGTGAGGAGATCTATTTATAGATCTCACACTCAATTTTACAAATAAAATCTAGGCCAACATGCCTTAAAACAAGTAAATTCATAATTATTAAATGTCAACTTAAAATTAAAAGAAAATAATAATAAAATATAGACTAAGGTAGGCTACCTGGGGTATTTGCATCCCCATGTGCCAAAACACACTCAAATAAGGGAATCACTTCGAATGAAAGGCAGGAGCGGGATGGAGGGAGGGTATTATGCCCCATCTACCCCCTATAATACTATAAAATCCTTCAACGCCCTCCTCAAATCATGGAAACGACTTAGCATGGAGGATGCCTTCCTCTGAGGAAAGAAAGATAAGGAGAGCAAGGACCCACTGACTAAAGGGCCAAGAGGGTGTATGAAGTGGCCGGGACTGAAGACTAGTGTTTTGTGGCTGAAGTAGATGCCACTGAAGTGTGCAAGAAGGGAATGGAATCATGCGACCCAATAATCAACCTTTAGAGGCCCCAGACACCAACCATGAGGTTAAAACCCTCTTTAAAAGGGCAGTCAGCAATTCCATTAAGCCATAGTACCTTTAAAATAGGACCAAAAGGTCCAACCATGACCGCCATCGCTCAATAACACCCCTCCTGGTAAAAAAATTTGGCCCTCTCTCTTGGGGCACACCTGAAGGTGCATAGGGTACAAGTACAACATAACAATGCCCTTTTCCCATATTCATGTTTCTTCAAACTATTTTATTATGCCTTCAAACATGTGTTATGTTGATAGTTTTTTGAATATTTTTTAAACATGCTTCAAAATTTCTTTACATAATCAGTTTGCATAATAGTTTTTTACAGAATTGATTTGCACGATAAATTAGGATATTGTCATCTCTTTTTCAATCAAAACATATTTTCTACTCTCTAGTATTTTAGCAGAGACCAAGAATTTGTCAAATGAAACCAAGAGATTAGTGAAACAGCCTCCATTGAATAAACATACATTTCAATATTCTGCTAAACCTCTTACAAATAAATTAAAAATTACAGAAAAATAAATTTAAAAAAAACAGAAAACCAATGAAAATCTCTTTATTTACATTGTGGAAACTTAATAAAAAAATTAATAAAGAACAGTGACTGCATTTGATGACTTTAAGTCATCATATAAAAAAGAAACTATACTAATGAAAAAAAATAAAAACCTGCATCACAAACATCCAAGCTCAGCTAATACCAAACATCCAAGCAAAAAGGGAAACTTCTAAACTCGATTAATAGAGAACAGAGACTTCAATTAATAGAGAACCGAGATTTCAATTAATAGAGAACAGAGACTTCAAATGCATTCAAGGACTTCAAGTCATCAGATGAAGAAAGAAGCTAATGAATAATGTTCTTCATCACATGCATCCAACTAGGCACAAGCTCAATTAATACCAAACAGAATTTATAAATACTCTGGTTTGCCTTGGACCATTGCCGTTGCCTACTCTTTTCTCTTGCCTTTGTTGTCTTAACTGGGAAAAAATTGTTTTTTTGCTTTTCTTTTCTTTACCGGAAAAGCATGTGCCACAAAAATATGAATTCGAATTTACTATTGAGAATAGAGCAGCTAACTTCTGAATCTCTGTACCAGAATGAGTTAACAGCTTCCTTCAGTCCCCTGTTTCTGTTAGCCACATCTAACTCTGTCACCTGTTGATTTTTGGAATATAGATAGCAGATAGCCTATTATCCAATACACAGGAAATAAAAAAAAAACTAACTATAACATAGGCTGGCACATAAACTAATTGAATCAGCATACTGCAGAATATGAAGTCACAGACAACCATCATGAAACGAATATACAGACATATAAACACATATACTCAGAAATAGATAAGGGTACAACACTGTGAAACCAACACCAGAAATTTTTATGGCAGGAAGAATAACATTGGAAAAATCTGGAAGACATAGAATACATGACGTCCTAGAGACTAGAGACTTCTGGAGATTTCGGTGTGGGGATTGACTTCTTAAGGAAGTCTTTGATCATTTAATACCGTAGCTATTTTTCAACTACCAACCAGGGATGGAATTTTACGGGTAAATGCCAGTCATGGGTCAATTTACCCGTTAAATACAGCCAAGATTTTACCGAGGCCGTCAAAATCTGGCTTGAAATACAGAAAACGTTTCAGATTTTGATTGTTTCCGGCAATTTTGACGGGTGTCCGTCATTTGAAATTCCAACCCTGCTACCAACTGCAAAAACAAAAAAAGAGCTGGCTTAACCACCAATTTTTCCGAAATTTATTTTAACCTACCAACATTTACAATCAATCCCCTTGAAATTTTTAGGGGTCTTGAATAATTTTAAGGGTGAATCGAGGATTAGAAACGTAGGATTCCAGTCCTTCCCTTGATCACACCAACAAATTTTTATGGAACCACGGATATTAGTACCAACCAATCCAGTGAAAAAGAAAACTGATACGGAAAAATATAAGTTCACCATTCGAAATATTTAATGAAATCAAGCCGAGTACAAAGCTTTTCACGTTTCTGAATGAGTTGTTGAAGTTGTTGGGTAGTGAGATCTGATTTGAACTTAGCTAACACAGGAATTAACATAAATCTTGGAAATCTGAATTCAAATTTAAATACGGATTATTTGTATGGAATCTTTTGGCGGGCGCATGGAGGTTAAATGAAAAAGGGAAAAATTGGTAGATGAGGGATTATTTTTCTCAATAATCCTGGTCTTTTGAACTTTTATTTTGGATTTTTAAAGAAAAATTAGATGTTTGAAGTATATATGATTTTTTTGAGAGTTTTTGGTTCATGATATACATAAATGCAATATGTAAATGAAAAATATAATTTAGATTTTGAATTGGAATTTCTGATGTATAATAGTTTTTGAAGTGTTACTCAGTTGTATTTCAACTAAGGGTTTTGCATAACAAAATGATAATTACAATATATATTATATATATTAGGAAATAAAAAACAACTGATCCAAGATGCAATCTTTCTCTTTTTTTAAAATTGTATCATATCATTAGCAATATATTGTGTTTATAATGCAATTTTACTCTTTTTTTAAATTATATCGTATCATTAGCAATGTATTGTATTTATAGATGAACATCTCATTTAACTTCCAATTGAACCCAGATAAACTGTTACAATATTATGCTAAATTTCAATCACATCTATGTAAGAAACAAAAAAATTACACAGAATTTGTAAAAGGAAACCAAAACCTGAAACAGAGAGCACAAGTGATAATGAACCATACTAAATAGAGATAATAAAAATCCAGCATATCATTGAAATCATTTTGACATTGACAGTGCCTTCTATTGATGAAGAACACATTTAACTTCCATAAACAAATAAACACGAAATTTGAAAATAAGACTAAGCATTATGTAAACAAAGAAATAAGAGATTTGGGAGTAAGATTAAGTATTCCAATATTTTGTTACATTTTGAATCGCAGGCATCCATGAAACTATCTTTGTTAAAGGGAAACCAAAATTTATAGGGAAAACAAAAAATTTAAAGAAAACCAAATAGAAAAATGAAAATCCATCATACACAACATTTCTTGTCCTCTTGGCAATGTTCCACCTCTACAGTCTTATCATAGCAACAAAAGCATAAGGCCAAATTAGGAGAAATAGAAAATAATTCATACAAAACTCAATCACAGAATTTCTTATAACGATTTCTTTTCACTAGCACTCTATTATGTTAATGAGCCTCACATTTAACAACAAAAAATACACACAGAAACATACACATGAACAAGAAAATATAGCAAATAACTTTTAAATGCAAAGGAGATGAACTTCATAAGCATTTCTCATCACCTTGTAAGATTCCAGCTCTAACGGTGCTCCGATATCAACAAAAAGTGTTAAAACAAATCACACATGGTTTAGAATCAATGCAAAACTCAATCAATATTCTGGATTGCAGTGTATTCTACTCATATACTCATAAAAATGGCAGCATTTGATTTTTATGAATAAAATTAATCATGGATTTTTTTATGAATAAAATTAATCATGGATTTGATAACTAAACATTGCAGTATTCTGATTTCCATGAATAAAAAGTAACCATGGCTTTGATAACTAAATATTGCAGTATTATGCTAAATCACTAATTGCATGTATGAGGATGGAAATTAAAAATTATAAATAAGATATACATAATTTTATTATTTGTCAAAAAAATCACAGTACACAAAAATTATGTATCAAAATGTAAAATAATTAGAATAAGATAAAGAATATATGTTCAACATAAAATGCAAAGATGAAGCTAATTAGAATGAGCACTAAGAAGAAAAATGGACAAGACACCTTGTAATAGAGATTGAATGAAGAACTCATTACCATCACAATTTTTCCTAAAAGGTATGAGTGCATTGCAATTGATAACATTTCAAATTTCTGAAAAATATCTGAACAAATGTGTCCAAAAAATTAAAGGTTACAGAAAAAAGAGGTTGTAAAAAGAAACCAGAAAAAAAAGACGTTATAAAAAGAGACCAGAAAATGGGCAGAAAACAAATCTTCAGCAAGTAATACAGAGTCATGTGAAGAACTCAGGTAGCCTTTCTCATCATCTTGGAAGTACTCCACCTTCAAATGTATGAAAAGGATTGAATTACAGGGCATAGAAGACTACTAATACAAAACTGAATCTTTCAAGTTCATGAATTTGTCTCTATTTTGTTGATGAGCATAAAATAAGAATCACTTTAACAACAGCTATAAGAATAAAAGAATCCAATATTCTACTAAATTTAAAGTTAAAAAAGTAAATGTTGAAAACATGAAACCAATGGAAACCTCTCCATTGACATTGTGGAAACCTATTAAAAAATTAATAAAGAACAGGGACAACACTTGATGATCAGATAGGAATATATATATATGATCATATGCATCTTGAAAATTAAAAATTATATAAATTAAGAATTTGTAAAATAAAACCAAACAATTAGTGAAATAGACTCCATTAAACATACATACATTCCAATATTCTGCTAAACCTTTTATCCATAAATTAAAAATTACATAAAAATAAATGTTAACAGAAGAAAATGAAAAACCAATGAAAACCTCTCCATCTTGGTGAAAACCTATTAAAAATGCACTTGATGACATCCCAACACTGCATCGCAGACATAAAAAAGGGCAATTTCTACATCCAAGTAGGCACAAGGTCAATTAATACCAAACATCCAATCAGGCACAAGGCCAATTCATACCAGGCAGAAGCTCAATTAATAGAGAACAGAAAGTTCAAATAAACTCGATGACTTCCTGTAACAATACGAAGAAAGAAGCGAATGAAAAAAACCATCAATACCAGTGAGAACTTACAGCTACTTCAAATAAACTCGATGACTTCCTGCAACAATACGAAGAAAGAAACGAATGAAAAAAATCATCCAGCAAGGCAGAAACTCAATCAATACCATCCATCGAAGCAGGCACAAGCTCAATCAATAGCAGAGAGGACTTATAGATACTCACGAGTCACGATTTTCCTTGCCTACTTTTTGCTTTTGCTTTTCTTTAATTCACCCGAAAAGCAGTGCTTTCTTTTTGCTTTTGCGGTCTTTAATTCACCCGAAAAGCAGTGCTTTCTTTTTGCTTTGCTTTTCTTTACCGGAAAAGTGACGCTTTCTTTTAGCTTTGCTTTTTCTAACCAAAAAGCATTACCACAAAGACAGTTTCCTGTGTCTCCAGTTTCTATGGATTTAAATTAAGAATTTTTATCATTTAAGATTCATTTATATTGGACATGTGCTCCATATTTTGTCAGTTTTATAGTTTTATTCTTAATGTCTTTATTGTTCACTAATATTTAAGTTTATGTATACTTAAGATGTGATTCATATTTTGTTATTTTTATTTTTTAATGTTTTTATTGTATTTGGGTAAGTGCTAACATAAATATTACTTATGGTGTTTGAAGTATTCTTAAACAAGATGCAAGAGTGTCAATTGGATGTAACTTCGGTTGTTGGGAGGAATCATTGTTGCTCTCTCCACTTGGTTTCAATTCTTGTAAGTGACATAATGCTCTTGTTGAGTCTCTATGTTATGATTGGGTGGATTATGTAATGTGGTCATACCATAACTTATCTTCCATACAAAACTTGATTAAACTTGATTTAATCAATAAAGCATGAACAAAGTGTGAATATTTGGATTCCACATATACACATCTTCCCCTACTCGATTGTAGAATGTGCTAGCAATTATATATATTATTTTTATTCTTCAAAGCCTAGAGTTATTTACATCTATTGGATTTGGGCAAGTGTTAGCATAAATATCATGCATGGTCACTTGAAGGACTCTTAAACAAGCTACAAGACTACGTGATTTATTAAGAATTGACCTTAATATAAGAACTTGATTTAATCAATAAAAGAATTTAGAAACAATAAACAATTGATTAAATAATGCATGGCTTGAGCTAATAAAAAATTATACCATTGTGTGAAATGATGTCATATGGTGGATTAGGGAATCCAATCAAACTAAGTACTATGAACAAATTTGTGTATATTTGGAGTCCACCTATAGATTGTTCATGTGGAATTAAAGTATATACAAACATCTTTTGAAAGGCAAAGACAATTACATTAGAAGGTTATTGTTATTTTTAATCTTGTTCAAGGAAAAACACCACACACTATGGGTTGTGTGTTTAAAAAAAATATTAATAATATGAGCATCTAAAAACATACATAATGGTTTAGGATCACTTAAAAAAGAAATAGATTTGATGTTGTATCCTTTTAGATTAATTATCAATTATGGTGATCATCAATGTAAAGGTGGCATGCCATCAATTTAATCAACGAGGATAAAGTTTGTTGCACCAAGAGTAGCGAGGTACTCTACAGGCAAGTATGGGGGAGATGGTGTCACATAACATAAGTAACACGTACCATGATGTACCAAAAATAAAAGTAATTAAAAAAATACATGCCGGCTAATAAAATAAAAAATAATCAAAAAAACATATCAGCTCACTAAAAATTCATTAAAAAAAATTGAAACCAAATAAATTATCACTGAAAAATCCATTTTGATTAATAAGAATAAGAAAATAAAAACAATAGATCCATCTAAAAATCGGATCCATCAAGCATGAAGATGGATCAAACTTCCTTTGTGGATGTGTAAAAAATTTAAGTTAAAAAAAATAACACCAAGGAATTGGATGCCTCTCGGTGCTTGATAGATCCAGGTTTAAAATGGATCTATGCTAGATCATAGTACATTTGAAGTTGTGTGGGTTTAGTGAGCACTAAATTGTACCATTCACCAATGTAACTAGGTAGGAAATCTATGCAATAGACAACTCCTCCCGGTGGGATTCATGTAGATATTAAGATAATAACATCACAATTCAAGAACTCTTCTACAACACCAAAACATTCTACAAGATAGAAATAAACATTTATTAGATATATTTAACAAATACAAGAGAAAACTCATTATTTATAACAACATGAAGAGTCCCAAAGGATAATTTGGGATAACTATTACCAATGCGTAGATAAACATTACCTATGCAAGCTCACAACTTCTAAGAATTGGCTTACAACTATGAAAACTATAGAGTTGGATGGTTGTTTGGAAAGAACGTCAACAACAACCCTCACCCCCCAAAAACCATAAGCTATAATAATAATAATAAATGGATCTCAACAACAAATGTTGATAAGCAACCCATGTACAAATTCTCATATGTAGAGAAAAAGAGAATAAACCCATAAGAGAAGAAATTCCTTCCTAAAAAAGAGTAAACAACATAAAAATGTATGAAGGAAGGAGGACTCAGATAACACCCCAAGGATAATTTCCTTCACCCCAAGCATCGATTGCAACTATACAAAATGAGGCAATGTAAAAGGCTTAATGAAGGTGTATGCAACTTTCTCTTTAGTAGGAAAATACTTTTAACTGAAACATCCTATATGAGTTGTTGAATGAATTGCATGTGAATCCCTATGCATTTTTTTCCTCTGACGCTCCATTGGGTTACGAGAAAAAGGTATGGCACTATGATTATCACACTAAAGATTAGTGGGATTATCTTTCTTAATTTCAAACTCTATCATCAGTTGTTGAAGCCAAAGGACCTCTTGAATAGCAAATAATTGTAGCAGGATACTCATGTTCTACATAAGATAATGCAATCGTTGATTGCTTCTTGCAAGACTAGGAAATAGGATAAAATCCAAGGCAATAGAAAAAACCATATGTGGATGTTCAATCATCAAATGAACCAATCCAATAAGAATCAATGAAACCAACAAGCTAAGAAGCACCTAAGGTATACTGAATGCCAAAATTGAAAGAACCCTTAATGTACCTCAAAATTTATTGTCTACTTTCTAGTGACTCTCATGAGGAAATTGAGAGAACAAGAGACACACTAGCAAACAAGATGGTAGGTCATAATTGGGTCAAATATGTTAGACTCCAAACCAATTTCCTATATAGAAAAGGATTAACACATGGTGAAGTACGAATCACAAAAAGTTGAGCTCCTTAACCAAAATGGAGTGGGCAAGGCTTACAATCAGCCATGTCAAACCAATGAAGTAAATCGAGGGTGCACTTTTACTAAAATCTGGAAAATCCCTTATAAAGACTGAAGTACCTATAAGCCGATAAAATAATGTAAAGGACCAATGTATGTCATATTAATATGCTCCATCAGTGCTTGATGAACACTCTGAATCATGGATGAATAACTTCTAATAGGAATGAAATCATCCATGTACATAACCAAATTCAAGAGATCAACACCTTGCCTCTTAGTGTACACTATAGGATCGGAATGACACAATTGAAACCTAAAACAATAATAAAATTATCCATCTTGTCATAGAAAGCTCAAGGATATTGTTTGAGACCACATAATTAACATCAAAGATTACAAACATGTGAAGGATCCTACACAAAAACAAAATATTGCTCCATGTAAATTTCCTCATGCAAATATCCATGTAGAAAAACACTCTTGGAAACAGGGGAAAAAGGTCTCAGAACAATCAATTACTTCAACCTATGAAATTCCCTTGGCTACAAGACGTGCCTTATACTTGTCAACATAGCCATCTACTGCATATTTAGTTTTATAAATCCATTTACAATTACCAAGCGTGTGTTGGTTAAGAAGAGGAACAAGATTCGAGGTGTTATTCTTCAATGGGGAAGAATACTCCTTTGTCATAGCAACATCCCATTTGGATATACCGACAACATCGAAAAATTGTTGTGGATTAGTGGAAATGGTGTTACTCAAAAGAAAATTACTAGTTGTATGTGCAGAAGTATGGAAAGAGTTGGGGACTAAATAACTAAAATTAGTTTCCTTGTAGCCATATATTTTAGGTCTCTTTTGTTCACAAAGGCTCTTTCTCAAAATTTGTCCTTGATTAAGTGGTGTTTATGGAATAATTTCTTCTACCTAATTTGCAAATTCATGAAAATTTTCAATTTGTTGATATTTGCCAATAGTGTGATTTGTAACAATAGTATTTTCCATCCACTTCTTGTCCTTCAAAGACAAAAATGTCAATGCAATCTTCACCATCCTATACAAGAAAATCTATGGGAGGATTAGGAGAAATTATTAGGTCAAAGTGTTCATCAAAGTTAAATACGCTTCTATACAAGGCATATTTAGAAATAGGATCAAATAACATGTATGCCTTCGTATCCTCATATTAACCAACAAAAATCAATGGTTATCTCTTCTTCTCCATAGATTTGTGCTTTTCATTTGAAATTAGGGCTCAAGCTTGACTACCAAATACCCTGAAATATCACACATTGTGCTTGGCATAGCCCAATCCTCCTTTGAATTCAAATGCAACACTTCCCTATGAGACATGCAGTTTTGGATGTAATTTGCACTACTTATTGATTTAACCCAAAAATAAGGTGCCATGTTCATAGACTAAATCATGCAGTTGGCCATCTCTTTCAATGTTTTTTTTTTCTTTCAACAACACACTTTTGTTGAGGGGTGTAGGGAACAAGGTGCTAATTTTGAAGGGAAAGTTCTCTACAAAATTATTTGAATGCTTGATTAACACACTCCACCCCATTTTGTCACGTCTCCATTGTTAGAATATTAGATCAACTACACTAGATATCTATCTAAGAAACCAACAACATATCAAACATAAGAACCAGAAAGAGAAAAGAGTACACCAAATATACATGGTTCACCCAATAGGGATACATCCATGGGGAGGTTGTCTTCTATGATCTCCAGAAATCTCCTTCAGTCTTACAAAGAGAGCACTAGTCCTGATACGATATACAAGATATGTCTCCAGAACATTCAAGATGTATCATGAGATTATATAATGATATTTGAAACATGATATCTAAAAAGAATCCCTTGACCCTATTATATACCTAGAAATGTGGAGGAATCACTCTCACATATTGCATGTGGGATAATATAATTCTCCAAAATAACACCTCTTTATATAACAATGGATATCAAGAGTATAATTTACCATAATAAATATGGGATATAATGTATTATTGTTTTGCTTAAGATTGTGGAGAACTTCCGACATAATACAAAGACTATTACCTTCCAAGGAATATGATATATTCCTACATCCATCCATCAATCCGACTAACAGAGTGGGACATGAGCAAGTTATAAGCTTCAAAGTTTCACCCCATAGCCATATTATGAATTCATAACATTTAAAATGCATGTGGAGATGCATAATAAAAACACACAATGGAAATAAACTCGATCTACACACACATAACATGCACATACAAGCATAATCATCGCATGCATCGATTATAAACATTACATATTAAATACAAGAGAATACTTATCTTTAAAACAAAGAATACCCAAGCAACTAGCCACGTAAGAGCGATTTTCCAGCCAAATGTAGGCACTATGTCCAACATATACTCTTTTTGTTGAGGCGCCACCCCCAAGTCGGGCCTATGAGGCCACCAGGGTGAAGGAAACACCTATAGGCTTCTCTCTCTCATCCCACAACTCATTTTAATCTCTATTCTTATCCAAATTCTCATACAAATCTCTAAAGGGATATCACTTAGCCATCACAACCTTAGCTCCAACAATACCTACCTCACACAACACCCTCATGGGCTAAGGAATCCCCTTTACCGATTCACCTTTCTCTTGGGAAATCCATCTTTCCAGGTGCTTCTAATGTGTGCTTAGAAGGAGTCCAATATGATATGTGTTGTTAAAGAACCACCTGTAGCCTCAATTCATGGCTTCTCAAGCATCCAAAAGTAGCAGAAATTAATGGGTAACAATACCTAGCTTGCCCAACCTCATTGCTCACCTACAAACATCTATTTTCCCTTCAAATATGTAGCTCTATCTCTAAATTTGATTTTCTTGGTTATGTAAAGTCTGGTAATGGTCATGAACATCAATACAAAGCTCTATGCTCCATGTAGTGTAGATATGCATGAGAGAATGATAGAATGCATGTTGACTCCATAGGATATGAGATAATGGTGAAAAGACAACTGACATAGATTTTGACCATAGAATAAAGGAGTATGGATAACTGCATATTGGATTTTGACAATCGATATATTTTTCACAAAAGTGTATTCATCCCAATTCTTCAATAACTGCATGAGGTAACTTTTCCCACCAACCTCTACATGCATTTAGTGGTTCAATTCAATAGTCAAAAGGAGGTATTTGGCTCATTTAAAACACATGACATAATTTGGAAGAGTTCTAATGTTGGCACTTGGAAACAAAGGATTTATTCTCCCATAGGCCCCCTTTTCTCTTCCCCTTAGGTGGAATTATAGGCATAGCCCCTTTAGTGCTCTTTACACACTCATCTTGAACCATTTTATTATTTATGTAACACAATATTTACGCATATTTCTAGTTAGTGTGACAACACAACTATATGGTCCAAATGAAAATATTTACATCATACATGTCTATCCATTCACTAGTCGGGCCTTGAACTTCGGCTCCACACTAGGAATCCATACTAATGTATTTACATAATTTACATAAGTTTTTGCTTAAATATATTTCAAGTAAAAAATGGGGGTATTACACATTATCTGAGCATATTCTATTTATAGAAAGAGAGTTCTCAACAAAATATTTGAAGGCCTTAAAGGTAGCAAAGACCCCAGTCTTGTACTTATGAAAGTTCACCCAAGAGAGATGTAAGAAGTTATCAATAAAGGTAAGTGCATACTTAGCTCTAGAAAATGAATGAGTTGAAAAATACATTAGATCACTATGTACCAACTCAAGAGGTTTGGTAGCATGCAAAGCCTTATGATATTGTTTGCCAAGAACACAACCTAGACAAACTCCATTAGTGCAAGACGATTTAGGAACATCAAGCACCAAATTTGGTTTGCTTAACTACTGCAAATGCCTATAGTTCAACTGTCAAAACCTTTCATTCCATAGCCTTCTCAAGGAATGAATATGCGCTAGGAAAGATGAACCTAAAAAAGGATAAAACCCATCAAACTTACACAATCGATAACTATGATCAGTTATACCATAAGCAACAATAATTTATCGATTATGTAGTTCTCTAATGACCAATTCATGAGGAGTAAATTTTATTGTCTTCCCATCACCAAAGTGAAAATTTTGATAAATAGAGAGTATATTAGTAAATATTTCAAGAATAAGGAGAACATCATTCTTGCAACCATCAACGAACTGCATAGTGTCTCATCCTAAAAATTCAAGTTGTGTAGAACCCCCAACTAAAATCTACAAAATGTTACTATTATGTAATACCCCCATGACACTGCTTTTATTTTCATGGTTTGAAAATTATTATTTTTTTATTATCATGTAATGAGTTATGAAACTCAAAAACTCAAATGACATTTGCACAACAAATTTTTTTATTTATTTATTAATAAAGTAAATAACACTTGGAGAACTCAACTACATGAGGGGACACAAACCATGGCACCAAAGAACATGTGTAAGCAAGCTAGAGTGATTGATACCAATCAAATCCAATCCAAAACTCAACAACCAGACAAGATCCTAATCATAGGGATTTAAAGATGTAATTGGAGATTTGATTGGGATGGCATAAGACCTGGGAAAAAGCTATATATATGAGTGAACTGGAATAGCACGGGATGTCGTGTTGTGCATGGATAAACTTTGCTGTGAATGCATGTGTTGAGTGTTTCTCCTGTTTCATAAGTCCATCGCTTAGCTTGTTACAGACTCTGAGAGAGAGTGCCGCGTGGAAGCTTTCTTGTTGTAGCTTGTTACAGACTCTAAGGATTGAGTGCCGCGAGGAAGTTACTTGCTGTTCTGGTGCATGGTTGGTGATCCATGTCGGGGGTGGAGCAGAGCAAACCGTTGAGTTGCTGCCTCCTATGGTTGGGAGGAGTTGATTCTCCAAGTGTGTTTCCCCTGGATTCAAGTAAGTAGATCTGATTTAGTTTCTCATATATTTCAGCTTGAATTACGGTTATTTGCATGATGAATAAAATATCTTGACAGTCAAAACAAACACCTTGTTTCTGTTTCTTTGATTAATTAGAAATTTTTGATGTATTGTCCATGGGGATGTTACATATGGTATCAGAGCCCACGTTCGAACACTGGACCTCAAGGGCTCTTCACAGGTGTTCCAAATCTATGTTCTGAATCTATGAGATTTGTTTATGAGTCTGTTGTTTGTCACAATAAAGAATTACTGAACTAGACAAACTCTGCACATGATTCCTTGTTTGTCATTTACATTTGTTTGACTGTGTTTTAACTCTGTGTGACTGCGATTAACATCTGTATCTCTGCATACGTGTTTAACTATGTCATACACTAGTTTGATTGTGATTTACATTTGGAAGAATCTAGGTACACGCGATAATAATTATCTGGATTTAGATCTTGTTTTCCTTTGCATATGATCTGAAATGTATGTTTGCTTTTAATGGATTGCGAGATTGATTTCATGGACTGTATGTGATCTGAAATGTTTTATATGTTTGTTTTTATGGTTTGCATGTTAGATCTTGATTACCTTAGCATGTGATCTGAAACATATCGAGATTGATTTCATGGACTGTATGTGATCTGAAATGTTTTATATGTTTGTTTTTATGGACTGCATGTTAGATCTTGATTACCTTAGCATTTGATCTAAAACATATCGAGATTGATTTCACGGACTGTATGTGATCTGAAATGTTTTATATGTTTGTTTTTATGGACTGCAAGTTAGATCTTGATTACCTTAGCATGTGATCTGAAACATATCCTTAGTATACTCGTTTTAATGGACTGCAAGTATATCGAAATTGCCTGGGAATTGGATCGAAAATATATCCACCCGTTTTTTGTAATACCTGTTGGGATAGATCTGTGTGCTTTAGTATAAATCAATGATGCAAGCATTTGTTATGAAAAGATCTGGTGAGTGTTGGATCTGGTCTCTACCAGCGTCTTTTTTTATAAAACCGATTGGTAATGTCTGAATAAGTATAACCTGCAAGACTAGAGATATGTGCTTTGGTGTACACTCTGTGTAAATGTGTGATCCAACCTCTGTAAATTATAATGTGTTTTATTGGTAATGGGATTTATAATGTATCTATACACTTTTTTTTCCTTGTTACAAAATTATGTTTAATTCATGAAGGAGTTAGTAATGAATATAATTGGTTTTATGGAAATTATTTATGTTAAGTGACATCAGTAAATTACATAAATCTTAGTTATGGTAAAAGTTAAGTTCCTTATTTTATTTTCCAAAAATTAGTTTGATGGGTTTGTTATAAAGGTATTCATATAATTAATGTATTTGTATCAATAAATAATTAAATTCATTCATATATAAGTTTTTCGCATTCATACAATCGCATTCATACAATTATAGAGATAGGATTATGTACACCATATTGCATTTTGGGTGTATTACATTTAGGCATTTTAAAAGTGCATATATTATGGATATATTAAATAATATCGGGTAAAGTGGATGTAAATCAATGTAGATCGGGTTAGGAAATAGGTATAATATGAATGGTGAAATATTGAAATTGATTAGTTGATGTAGTTATGAGATGAAGGTGAATTGTTGTAATTTAAAATGGAAGTGACTTAGTTATATAAGTATATGTTATTTATATGCAACTTTTAATTCATCAAGCACTATAAAAAGAAACTTTTAATTTTGGAATAAATAAATAAATTGGATGTATGTAGGGTTATTCAAAGTGATGTTAAAAATGCCTTTAGTTGTACTTTGAAAACTTTTAATATTTTGGACAACTTTTATGATGCTTGTAAAGTTTTTTGAAAATGTTTTTAAAAATTCCTTTAATTGTATTTTGAAGACTATTGAAGATAGCTTTTATGATGCTTGTGAGGTTTTTGAAAATGTCTTTTAGTTGTATCATGAACACCATCTAGAATCTGGATGGTTAGAATTAGAAATGCCAAATTCCTTTGGCAAGTACCAAAGTTTATTTTCACAAATCGATCCTACTCTTCTTCATAATGAGCTTTTTCAGTACTAGAAAACATAAGGCAATTTAACATGTGTTGCTGGCTTCAGTTCATTTACTATGTAAATGCGTTCGTACTACATACTCTGCAAAACATTTAAAGACTCTGCAAAGCATTGACACTTGCGCTAGGCATGAATTTTCCAAGTGTGAAGAACATCGGCCCTAATCCAATAGAAATAAACTTCGAGTTTATTATGTATGTGTTAATATAAAATAAGTTTATTATGTATGTGTTAATATAAAATAATAGAATTTCAAATTTTATTGGATTTAACACATAGAGACTCATGTTTGTATGTGTAATGATTTACTTTACAAGTATTTATTACAGACTTCATATTTGGAATGTAATATCCCGATTTTGACCCCTATTGCATTAAAATTGTACACGATGTAAATATCGTTATTTAATCATGGCGAGGAGCTCAAGGCCAAGGCCCCACCATGGATTCAGCATTTTATGTATCGACAATTAAAATCGATGATGATGGTTATCGTGCTAGCCAGGCATAGTAAAAATTGAGACATCATGTAAATATACAATTAATAAAAATACGCACAACTAGCAATGTCGCTGCAACGTTCCACCCAACTAAGTATGAGGATAATAGCAGTTCGACCTAATGAACTCGCATACGCACATAATGTTCTATACTATGTGAAGCATTGAATTTTTGAATGCAAAATTTTGTGTTTATTTTGTGTGTACATAAATAGAAATGCTTAAATAAATGCATGAAGAGTGGAGTTGTGCCTGAAGATAGAGAATATGATATTTTTTATTTTTACCTCCCAATATATAAGGGATAAATGTGGTAATAACTAGTGAAGTTTTATAACCTGTAATTGGAACGGACACTGTAATAATGCTTAACTAAGTTGTAGTTGGAACCTATAATGTTATGAAGAAGACATAATAAGCATGTTTCAGATATTAGCAAGATGTCGATATCTGCTTGGGTTGATATGTAAAATGTTTAGAATCTTAAGATAATGATTGACATGTTTATCTTCTTGTATGTGGAAGAGGAAAAAGTATGGTTACAAGAAAATATTTATGCATTCAAGCATTGCTTAATCCCACTACACTATAAAGATTGTCAAGGAAGTGCAACCAAATTTAAAAGTTGCCCAGGATCAGCAAAAAGGCTACGTGGATTTAAAATGAACTCCAAGAGAGTTCAACGTTGGTGATCACGTATATCTAAAGGTAGAGTCGAAGAAGAGTTCTTTGAGTTTGGGAAGGTGTTCCAAATTGGTGCCAAGGTATTGTGGACCTTTTGAAGTGTTAGCTAAGATAGGGTCGGTAGCCTATCAGCTTGCACTTCCACCTAATATAAAAGTACACGATGTATTTCATGTTTCATTGCTATATATATATATATATATATATATATATATATATATATACATGATGCTACTCATAATTGACTGGAATGTGATTCAGGTAGAACCCGCAGGCGGGTTCCAGACCAAACCTTTCCACATTCTAGACAGGAAGGAATGTATGCTCCGGAATCGAGCCATCATTCAAATAGAAGTGCAATGGAAGCACTTCAGCCTTGAAGAGGTAAATTGGGAAATGGAGAATAAAATGCGGGGAGCATATCCCTCCATGTTCTAGAATGAGCAAGGGATATTGGAATAAAAAGAACACCGAGGACGGTGTTAAGCATAAGGGGGGGAGAAATGTAATACCCCCATGACACTGCTTTTATTTTCATGGTTTGAATTTTTTTTTTTTAATTATTATCATGTAATGAGTTATGAAACTCAAAAACTCAAATTACATTTGCACAACAAACCTTTTTATTTATTTATTAATAAAGAAAATAACACTTGGAGAACTCAACTACATGAGGGGACACCAACCATGGCACCAAAGAACATGTGTAAGCAAGCTAGAGTGATTGATACCAATCAAATCCAATCCAAAACTCAACAACCAGACAAGATCCTAAATCATAGGGATTTAAAGATCTGATTGGAGATTTGTTTGGGATGGCATAAGACCTGGGCAAAAGCTATATATATGAGTGCACTGGAATAGCACGGGACGTCGTGTTGTGCATGGAGAAACTTTGTTGTGAATGCATGTGTTGAGTGTTTCTCCCGTTTCATAAGTCCATCGCTTAGCTTGTTACGGGCTCTGAGAGAGAGTGCCGTGTGGAAGCTTTCTTGTTGTAGCTTGTTACGGACTCTGAGGATTGAGTGCCATGAGGAAGTTACTTGCTGTTCTGGTGCATGGTTGGTGATCCAGCTCGGGGGTGGAGCGGAGCAAACCATTGAGTTGCTGCCTCCTATGGTTGGGAGGAGTTGATTCTCCAAGTGTGTTTCCCCTGGATTCAAGTAAGTAGATCTGATTTAGTTTCTCATATATTTCGGCTTGACTTACGGTTATTTGCATGATCAATAAAATATCTTGACAGTCAAAACAAACACCTTGTTTCTGTTTCTTTGATTGATTAGAAATTTTTGATGTATTGTCCACGGGGATGTTACATATTAGATGTAGAATGATGCATCTCATGAGAGTGAATCATATGGTGTGAGGTTCCAGCTTCAAGTATTCAGTTGTTTGAAGATGCTTATAAGGATTTAGTAGACAATGCATGCAATTTACTAGAAGAATATTTTGGGAACTGAAATTTTGTGCTACTACATGGCTTCATTCAATGGTTATAGTTTGGTCCAACATTTGGATTCATTGTGCCCTAGTATGCCACAAAAATTATAGAGCTTCCACTTGATTTCTTCTTTGTCTTGGAGGAAGACTCGTCGGGTACTAAAGATGGAAAAGAAAGGGATTTTGAATTATGTTCAGACTTGGAGGTAGACTTACCAGCTTAAGCACGATCAATATTTAGTTTCGATCAATATGTATGCTAAAACAACTTTTGAAAAAGTAAATTTAAAGAAATTCCACAATTTGTGATACTTGGTTGTTTAGATCTAAATGGAAATATGAATATCTAGAGAGAGATTATCTTTTCTAATGTGATTTAAATTAGTGCTAATCTAAGAATGCAATCCACATTGTAGCACAAAACAACAATCTGCATCCATGGATTCATGGGTGAATCAACTAATTTCTCCAAGAGGCAAGAGAAATAAATTCAACACAATCTTTTTGACCTTGTCTTTAAGGGGATGACAAAAAATAAAAAGAGGGAAAATTTCGAGTCGGATCCTAAAAACATGCCAACACTTTAAACACCTCACAAACAACATAAACTTACCAGTATATTTTAGGAAAAATAAAATTAAATAAAATTTAAAATTTAAAAGAATTAGAAAGGGTTTGTAGCAATTAGCTTTGATACCATGTAGATGCTAAAATAATATCACATATCATGAACTCTTCTACAACACCAAAACATTCTACAAGACATAAATCAATATTTTTTAGATATGTTGTACATATACAATAGAAAGCTCTAAAGCTTTTAACAACATGATGATATCCAATGGATAACTATTACAATTGGGCATATAAAGATGATCTACATAAGCTTGTAGTTTCCAATAATTGGCTTACAACTATGACAATTATACAATTCAATAGCTATTTCGAAAAAAAAACATGAACAATTCCTATAGAGTCATTTAATCTTGTAGCAAACATACCACCCATTGTTGAAATATGTCAATATAGGAAGTTAGAGATCCCATCCATTTAAAACTCTTATTGAATTTAGACTATTTGGGTTGATATGGAATTGAGAAAAACCTCCAAAAATAAAATTCCACCATACATCAAACATAGATGATCGTGCTATAAATTTTTTCTTAAGTGAAAATCGCTAAATTATAGATCCATGTTACTTTTGTGAAGCTACAAACTACTCAATTAATTGTACTAATTTCGACCTAACACATCAATCATGGCCATTGCTTGTTCCTTCCTTCACCTAGTTTCTTTTCGAGAAATAATTGTGTTCATGGTGAACATTATCCTTTCCCTTTCCTTTCACTACTTATCCAATGCTTTTCATAACTTCAACCCTCAAATAGATAAAATCTTATCTTTACAATTGTTAATGCTCAACATCGACAAGCTTCTGAATTTGTCAATACATGATGCCAAAGGAGGACCCACTGAAATTTGTAAACAAGTTCATTATATCTACATCGTCATGTCCTTAGTGATGTGTTTGTTGCGTCCATATCTTGTTTCACCATTTTTTCTTTCCTATGACCCCTTTGAAAGATCCACCAATTTTCATCATGCAACATTGTGTCATAGTCAGATCAAGCATTGGCATTTGCTTGTGTCTTGTCTCACATGTCGTCATGCCAAGGATTCAGTGTCATGGCATTCATCTCATTGCACTAGTTGTGTCCATACTTTGTTTGGCCAAATCTTCTTCGGTAGTACCCTTCCAACCCCATAAAAGATCTTACTTTTGATACATTCTTTGGTTTCTTCCATTCCATTATAGTTATCTTTTCAGGATCATTTGAGATGCCTTCTTCTGATATAAAACTTGCTCTGATAGAATGAACAATTACTTAGCTTGGCATAAAACTAATGTTCTCTTAGTACTTACATCACCAATATTAGATGTTCTTCATGTTCTTCTAACTAAATAGATGAGGATGTTATCTAAGAATATAATTACAAACTTATACAAATACTTTCTAAAAACACCATTCATTAGACACATGAAGGTTGATGCATTTTTCAATCCAAAAGGTACCACTATAAACTCATAATGACCATATCTTATTCTGAATGTTGTCTTATTGATGTCTTCATTCTTGATTATGACTTGGCAATAAATCGATATCAGATCTATCTTTGAGAATACTTTGGCTCCTCTCAGTTGATCAAACAAGTCATCAATCCTTGGCAAGGGATAGTTGTTTTTGATTGTTTCTCTGTTCAATTCTTTGTAATCTATGTATAGTCTTAAAGTTCCATCTTTCTTCTTTACAAACAACATAGGATCTCTCGAAGGTGACACAATGGGTCTTATGTAGCCTTTCTTCAAAATATTTTCTAACTGCATCTAGAACTCTTTCAATTATGTAGTAATCATTATGTAAGGTTCTTTAGATGAAGGAGACGCACCTGGCACCAATCAATAGTGAAATTGATCTCTCTCTCAGGTGTCATTCTTGGAAATTCTTGAAATACATCTACATATTCTTGTAGAACTGGGTAGTCTTGTAACTTTGGTTCTTTTACTTCTTTTGGCTCCTCCACATGAGCTGCATACAATTAACAACCTTTTCTAAAAACACTTTCTCAACTGCGAAGTTGTGATATGTCTTAGAGATATGGGTCAAGGTATACATTTCATTGTCATTTGATTAGGCTTATTCATCCAAACAAGTATAAGTTTTGTTGTGATAGTCAAGTACGACATCATGTACATCCAACCAATCCATGAAAATCAATACATTATATGAACCTAAAGGTATGATGTTCAAGTCTACAAAGATATTGAAACTATTCATTTCCAAAGGAAAGGCTTCCTTATTGTTTATGTGACCTTCCTCTTGGTACTTGAAGCCAATTGTACTAGACCTGTTGTCTCAAGCTTTCTTTTCTTCGAGTAACATCTCTCAATTATGTTGGGTGTAATGTGTTATCTCTTAAATAAATTAATTTTCAATAGGTCAAACTCAGACAATTTATTTTTTCATAGTAGTGAATATTTCAAGGTATATTATAAAATATGTTCAGGTGATTAACAAAATTGGAATGCTTGGTGTTCTTTTTTTCAAGAAAAATTGAAAGTTCAGATTTCTGTGGCTTAGGCAAAGTTTTCAACAGTTTATTAGCCACCAAAAATCCCATCTCTCAGCAGCTAATGATTTGGACTCAGGACTGTGTTAACCACCAAAAGCCTGTTGATGTTGTTTTTAATAGAATTTTGGAAAGGGAGCTTTTAGTGGCTTAGGAGAACTTTTCAAAAGTTGATTAGCCACCAAAAATCCTAGCTTTCGACAACTTAACAAGTTGGTCTAGGAAGACATTAACCACCGAAAGCTCATTAACTACGTTTTTGGATAAATTTTGGAAAGGAAGCTTTCGGTGGCTTGGGCGAACGTACCAACGATTCATTAGCCACTGAAAAGCCTCGCTTTTAGAAGCTTGCAAATTAGACCCAAGATTTCCTTAACTGTCGAAAGCGCCAAAAGAGGAAAACGGTTAGCATATCCATCGAAATCAAACACAGTCAGCATGAGGAACGTCATGATCAAGCACTTAACCGCCAAAAAGAATGGGGACTCCAGAAAACCATGAGTTGGTGAATAAAAGGTCATTATTAAAGTGAAGTGACTGATAGAGACCAAAACCCTAACCTACCCTCCATCTGTCACATGACTACAGTTGAACCACCACGAAACACCAAGTTCCAGTTAAAAATGATTGTTGTACTAGCTATCTCACAGTTCTCATCAGAAATGACTGTCCCACTGCTCAAGTACCAATTACTAATCAGCCCCTCAAAATCAACACCCTCTCCTAAATTTTTTCCACATTTCCTGCATGCATTCTCACTGAGCCAAGCCTTCTCTGGATCCATCATTGTAGTATTCTTCCCTAGGGTTTGAATTTCAATTTTGCAGGCGCAGAAGAACATTCAAGAAGATGAAGAGAGGAGGAGGACCCACTCAAAAAAATCAAAAACATGTTTTCATGGCTAAGCGTCATTTCAAAATGGTTTCTCATCCACCAAAAGTGGACTTTCGGCAGCTAAGATCGAAATTTCAGGGGGCTCTAAGCCACCGAAATCGACGTTTTACAGTGAAAAGGAATCATTTTAAAATGGTGATTATGAGTGACTGGAGAATAATTTTGCAAAATTATTGGAATTTTTTGTTCCTAACATGTCAGAGAACAATAACCTCTCTCAGTTTTCCTATAGGTGTTTTCTATTGGGAGAATCGAATACATTTCTAAGCCCTAATTTTTGGATCTCAGAATTTCCCTGTTTGACACATGTTTTTGAAATACATATCTCGGGAAAATGAAAACGAATTCCAAAAAACTGAGAGAGGTTTTTTCTCAAAACAAAACAAAATACAAAAACCTCTTTCAGTTTATACAAGGTGTCACAGATTTGGAGAACCAAATCCATATATGAGCCCCAGGTTTCAGCAGTTTGGCCAAATTTTTGGGGAAAAAGATGATCTGTCAGTCCTCCAGGTGGAATTTTTGACCTCATCTGTCAGTCCATGAAGATTTGTTGTATATGTAGAATAAGTTCCAGCACCATATAGAAACATACTCAACCCACCTCACTCAGACTCTGAAGAAGAAGAAGGGCAGGAAGTTGACCTAACAGAGCAGGTTGCAACAGAACATGAGGATTTTCCCTCACCAACACCAAGGGAAGGTCAAGATGAACCAATGGCAGAGACTTCCTCAAGCAAACCTAGGTCTCAGAGAATCAACTAGATATTATTGAAGATTCATGAACTAGAGGTCTTAGATAGAGAGATGAAAAGAAATAATGCAAGATTAACCAAGAATAGTTCTGAATTGCATAATTCTATTCTAGAAATGAGAGGGATGTATTGTCTTTCTGAAAAGAAGAAATATGAGATTAATGAAGGATAACTCCATGCTCTACAGGATGATCAGAATGTCGAGGTTGCAGAAGAAGAACCCAAACCCTAAAACACACCTTGCGCTGGAAACCCTAGCAGAGGCAACAATAAGCCTTTAGGACCCGAAGGTATCCCATGATGTTGCTGATATTCCAAATCTTATGTAGGTTGAAGAAGTACCAGAAGGTCAAGAATAAAGTTGTAAAAGGTTGATTAAAGACTAATTAAATTTTGCAGAAAACAGAGCTTTCAGTGGCTTAGGTGAACGTAGCAGCTGTTCATTAGCCACTGAAAGCAAAGCTTTTAGCAGCTTACATGTCCAGAATTCTATTTACTTAACCATAGAAAGCACAAATAGGTGCAAAAAGACATGCTTCCACACATAACCAATTTTGATGGGTACAAACACCTCAGTGGTCTGTTCCAGTTTTGAGGGTGCCATCAAGGTGAAATGGGTCACAAACCCTACCTGCTTTTGACAAACTATGACTTAGCTATCAAATAATAGGTCATAGCTCTACTTCAGTGATCACTACAGTTATCAAAGAGTTCATGGAGTGAACAAGTGTTAGATTTAGATAGGTCAACACTTAAATTAGGGTTTTTGACCTAATTTTGCAAAAACTGTTATTTTATTTATTTTATTAGTAAATCAGATCCAACTTTTCAGGATCTGAAATAAATTTTGTAAAGGCTATAAATCCTAAGACTTATGTTGAAGCAAAGGTTCGACTTCAGAGAATTTTAGACCCTTATTGTTATCAATCCTCTCATGTTATTCATCATTTAATATAAGATCTTTTGCCATTATATGTTCAGCTTCCATATCATTTTTGTTCTGTACTTGTGCTTGAATGTCTGATTCAGGTTTATTCTTTTTATGTAATGCCAGATAGTTGTCATCCTATCTATGTGTTGATGAGTTGAATTGCAAGTATTCTTCCTTGTTATGATTAGCCATTCATATGTGATTGTTTTATGTATGAATCTNAAAGCATTTAAGTTACCAGGCATCCTTGAGCTGTAGCTTAGAGGAGTTTCCTAGAGTGCTAACATAATGTAACTATGGATAGATCCATAATCAATTAGAATAGCTATACGTATGTCATGTCCCCAAAATCTTGATTATAATCCTTGGGTGACAATAATTTAATTTTAGCCTATAGTTAATTTTCCATAATTTAATTACAACATAAAAGGATAATGTAGGCTCTTAATTGAAATATTTATTGAATTAATATTTGTTTGAGAGGCTAATGGCCTAGTTGGCTCAAGAGGGAACATAAGAGATAAGGAATACTTTTCTGAGTTTTCATCCACAAAAGGAAATTGAACAAAACAATGAAAACCATAAAAGAGGAAAAAATTAGTACAAGCAACTAAAAAACATAAAAGATAGAAAAGCACGAAAGTAGTTCAAAAGAAAAATAGGCAAGGCTTTCCATATTTTTGTAAGAAGGATTCAAAAGGAAATATAAAAAGATACAAAGAACTAACTAAATATACAAGGTCTAAATTTATCTAAGGAGGGCACATTATATGAGCTAAAGAGGGTTCACATGAGCTAGCAACTTGGCAAAGAGTTCTCAAGCATGATTGGTTCGAATTCCTAGAAAGCAGGGCCTAGAAGGAGGAAACAACAACCAACTAAGGTTTAAAAAAGGAGTAGGAGAACTTCCTTTCACATATTTTTGTCATTTTTATTATGTTAGTGGAGAGCTCTTTTTTCTTAATGCTTGGGAGATGTGCCCCTAGAAACCAGTTGGGAGATGTGCCCCTTCTATATAGTGTATCTAATTGAATCAATTCAGCTAGTGATTGAGGATTTGGACACCTTGTCCATCTCATTGAGGTTAATTCACCCATTAAGGTTTATTTTCAGGTATTCCATTTAATTTTCAGGTTTTATCACAATCTTGGGTTGAATTGCTACAAGGGAATTTGAGAATTTAGAAGAAGAAAACACTTCTGGGAGCAACTTTATATCCTCTCTTCTTGTTTATCATTATAATGTTGTGTGCCTCATATCATATCATAGTTTATTGTGGTTTTCATATCCCAATGTTTCCATATCTTCCAATTCATTTCCAAGATCCAATCCTTCCAGTCAAGTGTGCTCTTATCCAGCAGTTCCAAAGATTACATGCATTGTTAAACATTTCCTATAGTATTTGAATTATCTATGTTTCTAATGGTGGACGATGTATTCATCATTATTTACTGCTGTACTTGAAACCATATAATGTAAATTATCTCTTATGAAATTTAATAATATGAATCTTCTTCTAGTTCTCCAATTCCATATTTATCTTTGAAGTAATTCTACTCCTATGTTCGTTGTGGTGTCAAAACTAGATAGTTTCAGGATAGATGCAGTATACCGACTTCCATGAATCCAAATCACATTCTGTGAGCTTCTTCTAATAGTGGAAATTTATTTGAACCCATTCCATCCTTTGTATCTAAAACTCCTGACCCTTTAGTGACGATTGGGTTATCCTGGAATGTAACTAGTTGTGCAGTCCTGAAATTGTATTTTGCTTCATAGCTTCCAAATATTGTCAAACCAAGTCCATATATGTAATCTACTATTGTTTAGTGGTTTAGGGTGTAGTTATAGTATATCCATTTCCAGTCTGTACTAGAATCTGTTAGGTTCCACATAAGTCCTTGAGACATTGCCTCAAAGCGTTTGGCATTGCTAAAGGGTCGACCCACACATGATGTAGCCTAGTAAATGAGAAGTTGTTGAATTTGGGAGTATGTTTAGGATTTTGTAGGTTGTATTTGAATTGTATAAGGTACTGGCATCTCTTTGGGAAAATTTTGGGAAAGTTTGGTTGTGTTAGAGTCTTAGTTTTTTTTATATCATTGTTCAAAACTAGTCAAAGTGAGCCAATGTTCCTGAATCTCCATTTTGAAACATTACAGTGGTATTAGAGCATGGTCCTATGCACTCATGGACCATAATAATTAGACAATCCAAGGTACTTCTTCCAAGTTCATAAATATAATAGTTGAAGAAGGATGGTAGATATTTGTGTACCAAATGATGGGTGGGAAAGGTTCTTGAAGAGCCAAGAAAAACATACTCAAGATATAGAGAATCATTTGCAGCGGTTGATGGAGACCTTATCTAGACCATATGGGATACCGAGGCTCAAAATATTCTTCTTTGATTCATCCACAAATATAGTCTTAAAAATTCATTTTTGGAGAATTTGGTTCCAAAGAAGGTGCATCCACTGTCACTGTTCAACTTTCAAATGAACATGAGAAGAGTCACAAACCATCCATTTCTACATCAAATGGAGGGATACATTCTTCCTCCAACACCACTATAGATTAGGTGTATGTGGCTGATTCACACATGAGGAGATGGAAGAATGTTGACCACTTTCAGGTTATTGCAAGGTAGAAGAAACTTGTGCATAAGAAGAGCTAGTTCCTTCCACCAATAATGCAGAAGAACAATTCAAAGGCGAAGGGATGAAAACAAATGACATTCTGGACATTGTTAGGAAACCATCCATTGAAGGGTGCAGAAGTCTCTATGTTGGTGAAATAGAGATTGATTTGGAGGATCTTGCTCTAGGAAATCATTCTCATGTACAAGAAGACGATGAACTTGCAGCAGTAGAAGTGGTATTTTTTAAGGATTATAATAGTATACTTAAGTATAGTATTCTAGGTGATAATTTTGGATTGAAAAAAGCGCGCACGCACACACACACACACACAGAGGAAAACATTAATTATGAAACATACAATTTACACTAAAACTTTTAAATTTTGGCGCACATTATGATAAAAAAACATATTTTATATAAATATAGATGATATTAGAGACTAAAAATGACCAAATAACGAATTTATTTTTTGAAAAAAACCCAAAAATTAGCCAATTGGCAAAATTTTGCCCCTAAATTTTTCGCTGGTAGAAGATGAACACGAATCATTTCCTTCATCACCACTTGAGCATGAAAAGAACAGAACTCAATTTTCTTGTGGAATTTAAGAAGATGATAAGGCTGAAATCACAATCTCGTCTCAATCACATTAAGACTTGGGTCAAAGAAAATCACATAGCACAAATTTGAGTCTTCCTTTGGACCACAAAGTTTAAGAGCATGCTAGCACGAATCTACTCCTTGGAGAGAATAATAAATAAACACAAAAGTATGATGGTATTTCTGGTTTTTGCGGCAGACATGTTCCTTTGTGTCACCATGGTATGTCATCCAAAGATGAAGAAGTAGATGCACATGAGCACATGAGGCATGGAAATGATCCAACCTTCAATGAGATAAAAGAACAATGCAAAAGAGAAGGCCTAGAAATAGTTCATGAAGTTGTTGACTATGTGAACCCGGATGAAAGGAATCCACAATCAATCACACATATATGGCTGGTAACACTCATTATTTGATGGAGGAACCTCATGATAGGTATGAACATGTAGAATGATAATATTTGCAAGTGTATAAGGAAAGAACCCTCATGGAGGATGCAAGCCTAGTGTTGGATTTGATACTGAAAGATCATAAGATTCCCTTAAGTGTGGAAGATTTTGATCTACAAGAGGTGGCTGAGTACATTTTACATGGATCAGCAAGGAAAAATGTTTATTCATCCATGGATTGGGTGGATAAATACATAACACAGATGGAGATTCATTGAGGTAAATATTCTTCTTGCATCTGTGGCAATTTTTTTGGTTTTACTGATATTGTATTTCCATGTCATGAGTAGAAGAAGGAAGTGGTGATGTGATGCCCCATGTTTTCCTCCCTAGTTTTTCCCCACCACTTGTGTTTGATCTACAAGAGGTGGCTGATTACATTTTACATGGATCAGCAAGGAAAAATGTTTATTCATCCATGGATTGGGTGGATAGATACATAACACAGATGGAGATTCATCGAGGTAAATATTCTTCTTGCATCTATGGCAATTTTTTTGGTTTTACTGATATTGTCTTTCCATGTGAGTAGAAGAAGGAAGTGGTGATGTGATGCCCCGTGTTTTCCTCCCTAGATTTTTCCCCACCACTTGTGCTTGAGGGTGATACTCTAGGAGTAGACACGGGATTGGATTTGATGAAGAATGGAAATCTCATTGCTTATGAGAGTAAGTTGTTGTAACCCTATGAGACACACTATTTGATTCATAACAAGAAGATGCTAGCCAATATATATGCATTGACTAAATGCAGATTTGAGGTTGAGATGGAACTCATAAGATGGAAGAAACAATGGTTAGCATATGAGATTATGGCCCTGGGATGATTCATGAACACCAACACATGATATCGATCCACTTCCAAGACTGAACATACTTAGTGCCTAAATGGGTTTTGAAGAAGAAGATTTTGTGAGTTGTCCATGTTCCACTCATAAATGGTCACCATGGTTGTTTGGAAACTCACATGGAAGTGAGTAACAGGTTTCATGAAGAAGCTTAAAAAAAGATGCATTGGATCATGTGGAGGAGTGCAATATATGTCAACACTATGTGATGGAATATATTCATTTTGTTGGCCTTCTTGATTGGAAGAAACAATTTGGTGGCAGTGTACAAGTTCTTCAACACCCATGTTTTTTATTTCTTGAGGACAAGCAAATTTTGGGAGGAGAGGGCTATCATGTCCCCAAATTTTTGATTATAATCCTTGGGTGAAACTAATTAAATTTTATCCTATAGTTAATTTTCTATAATTTAATTAGAGCATAAAAGTATAATGCAGGTGCTTAATTGTAATATTTATTTATTTAATATTTGTTTATGAGTGGGTAATGGCCCAATTGGCCCAGGAGGGCGCATAAGATATAAGGAATCTTTTTTCTGAGTTGTCATCAACAAAAGGAAACTGTACAGAGTAATGAAACGCAGGAAAGAGGAAAAAATCAGTAATAACAACTAAAGCAGAAAAAGACAGAAAAGCAAGAAAGCAGCTCCAAAAGTAGGAAAGTAGTTCAAAAGAAAAAAAGACAAGAATTTCCATATTCTTGTAAGAAGGCTTTAGAAGGAAATAAAAAAAGGCATAAACAACCAACTAAATCTACAAGGTCATAATTTATCCAAGGAGGGTGCATTATATGAGATAAGGAGGGTCCACATGAGCTAACAACTTGCCAAAGACTTCTCAAGAATGATTGGTTTGAATTCCTTGAAAGCAAGGCCTAAAAGGAGGAAACAACAAGCCAACAGATGTTTATAAAAGAAGTATGAGAACTCCCGTTCACATATTTTGATCATTTTTATTATGTTATTGGAGATATCTTGCTTCTTTGTGCTTGGGAGATGCTCCCCTAGAAATCAGTTGGGAGATGTGCCCCTTCTATCCAATGAAGCTAGTTGAAGCAATCGGCTAGTGATTGAGGAACTGGACACCCTACCTATCTCATTGAGGTTGATTCATCCATTAAGGTTTATTTGCAAGTATTCCATGTATTTTTCAAGTTTACCGTCTATGAGAATCATTGAATTGATACAACACAAGTCCATACTTGATATAAAATAAGTCTATAGTCTTGATACAATCCAAGACCAGTCTTGATACAACATGAGATTATAGTACTAGCACCCCACCTCAACACATGAGGATATAGATGGGACTTGATACAAATAAAGTCCCAACCTGTGTAACATCCCTCCTTGTTCATATTCTTCTATAATTAAATACAAATGTAAGTGCCTTCCTGGTAAAGAGCTCAAGGCCAAGGCTTTGTCAGGAAATTGTGTAAGTATTATTTTATATTTCCTAAGTTGCAATTTTAAATTTTAGACTTAGGAGATTGAAGTTTGTGACACAACTAAAACGATATGGGTGATGAATCCACTAGGGGGAAGGGGTTGAAAAATCCATGCAAAGCTAACGAGTATCATATTGATGCATGAGGCATCGAATTAACAATTGAACTGTCAAAGTTAATTTGAGAACCTAAGTTATAGATTCCTTTCTAAGAATGACTATTTTCCATAGGAAAATAGTGAGGTCCTATGAGCCCTAAAAGAAAGCTAAATATTACTGTTATACTATTGGTTAAAAAATTATTAAATATCAACTTATTGAGTTGGACCTTGGATATTATGAAACCATTACTGTTTACGTGGGAGAAATACACACAAGCCTTGGTGAATATATATATATATATATATATATATAAAGAGGTTGCCGCAAAACAACGACTTATGTATTTTCCACAAGCTTACAAACCACTTTGATTGATGGATATTTTTTCCAAAGCAAATCACTATAACTGAATAGTGGAAGATCCTTTCATGAAATTTTTTGTTTGGTTTACTTAAATTATGGGATAAATCACACGGAGTTCTCCCCTTGATTGGAAAGAGTGTGGCACTTTGCACAAGGAAGATTTTTTTACATTAGAGACTCAAGCCTCCATAATCAGCGAGGGGGGGAGATATCCAAGACCCATAATATCCTCTTCTGCGTTATCTCCTAAGGAATCAGGATTGGATACCTTTTAATTCTAGGGGGTGGGGGGATCTCTAAGGGGTCATCTATGCCTTGTCGAGGTAGTTCTTCTTTGTTTTAAAGTTTTGGGGATTTCTAGTGCATTCAAAATCGGCGAGGTAAGATCGTTCATTGGTATGTTGTGACAAGGATCGAAGGGTAGGTGACCTTTGGGATAGAGGATCATCTCGGTGGGCTTTGAGATGTATAGGCCCCTACTTAATCACAAGTTATTGGTATCTGGTTTGCAGAATGTTGGATATACTCTTGGGAGGTTGTTGTTCCCATGGTTTTTAAAACAAATTGGGAATTGGAAATGGAGAAAGGAAGGTCATTTAACATTGCGGTTGCCATTTCTTATGTTGGAGACTAGATGAACTCGCTTTTAGAATGGGAAGGAATTTAATTATTGTCTTTATTATCTGTTATGTATCAAAAATGTTTCGCTTTCCACTTCCTACAAATCTGTATTTATTTGATGGTGTTTATTAATTTGACCAATCTCAGAGCTTGGGCATTTTTGTGAATTCCTGCTAATATTTAATTATTGGTGAAAATGCATAGATTATGTTGTAGAGGGAGACCTAACCCATGTGTGTCTTGGATTGATAATTGAACCATGTATTTTTTTTGTTTATCTATCTGAGGAAATATAAAGCATTTTTGGATATTTCTTGAATTACCATTGTTTTCAATTGAAAATGATTCAGATCTGAGATGTGTTGAGAGCGCCCTTTCTCTACAGTTATATTCTATTTACAAACAATTGGGTCTAACAAGCCTTTGGATGGGGATATGGAGAAGGGAATTTCTCTTTGAAACAGATTGTTCTTTTGTGTTTCCTTTGCGTGGAGATTAATGTGGGATTGGATAATTTGGAACTTGTTTATTTTGTGTTTATTTTCTCATGCTAGAAGAAGAAGGTGTTTCCCTTTGTAATTAGTTTGGTTGGTTTTGTTTTTCCTCTTCATGAAGAAGCAAGAGGGTGTTTCCTTTTGAACTACTTATTTGTATTCTCTGCGCATGCTAGATGAGGAGAAGGAAACTGCCTTTGCAGACCATTCTTTTGTATCGCTTATCAATTATCATTCAGAGAGGTCTTTGCCTTAGATTCAAACCAGTTGAACTCTCTTCCTTACTAGTTTCCAGACATTTATATTTTTCTACTGTAAAGTGAGAGAGAGAGAGAGAGATGTGTGTAGGTGTGAGAGACTATGGGTAAAGAGTGTGAAGTGGCTTCATTTTATTCTTTATGTCATCTTTCTTGCATTGGTTTTGTTGTATATATTTTGTATTCGGTGAAAAAGACTGATTCTGTTGGGTTGAGTTTTTTTAGAACTAAGGGATTACTATAATGGCATCCCATAGATCCAAGTATTTACTGATGCATGTTATCATCTTTTCTTTATAATATTCAATATTATCAACTAGAACCTTAGTGGATTCGTTGTCCAGCTGGGGGGTGACAAGTGTATTGAATGATTAATAAACACAACTAGCCTATGATTGGGAGGAAAGTTGCGGGCACATCTTCGGTCACAAAGGTCTATCTACCTCAAATAAGTGTTTTTTAATTGTTATAATATTGTTCTTTAAACTTTGTAAATAATCTATTCATTGATGTGCTAAGTTAATAAGAGTAGTTAAAGGTTAGAATGGTCTTTCATTATATAAATGTTATCACTATCTATCAAAAAGATCAATATCTATTCACAAATGTGTTGAAAGTATCAATTGGAAGTAATTTATTTCCATTGTTTGAATGTGCTACCATATTATGTAAAAGAGTAGGAAGTAATATTTGATTTAATAATTCCTAAGCATTGTTTGGTATGATCATAGGATTATTAAGTAATTCTTATCAACAAGAGCCACGAGGTGGCAAATGTACTTGGACTTTGACAATATGATTTGTAGGAATATCAGGGATTTAAAAACTGATAACTATAAACACATTCAAAACCGAAGTAATAAAGAAACTAAACTATCATGAAAGTACACAAATCTCTTAAGACTAGCAAAAACAAACTACATCTCAAATTTGCACTTTTAGGCTTTAGTGATCAATTAATTCACCATCACTCCATCACTGTTTACAATGCTAATTAACTCTACCATCATCCACGTAACTACAAGCAATATGATTTGTAGGTATATAATTTAATTAGATACGAGTGTGATTCGTATAGGTGGCACCACAGTATATATCTATTGTGAATCAGATCAATGTTGTCATCCATATATTGATGTCTCATCCCTGATCCAGCAATATATATCATAATCTATATATGGATACCTAAGTATTAAAATTTATGATAGGTAAGTAAGGTTGTTAAACGTCAATTTGATGGTAAGTAATTTTGCAAATCTATAGTGAAAATTTGAATCTGCGTGTCAAATACATCTTGAAAACCAAAAAACGTTATGTAGGCCATCAAATTCCAAGCCTGTTTGTAATCATTACATAATAAGGGATACCTGGTAGCTAGTCCCTTTCGCTTAGTGTAGGGATAGCTAAAATGAAAATAGATAAACTTGTCAACATCAAATAGTATATTTACTATGCACTCGTTGATTTTTCAATCAATGCCTTGTCTTTCCAATAGTTGAAGTTGCTCATGGAAAGCATTAACTAAGGATGTGGATGTAATGTCTACACTATCACATGAACTTAATGACCAAATTATTCACAAGTAACTACATATCTTCTTTTGTGAATAGTTGGAAGTATGGTTAGCAGTAGAACATTCTGTAATGGAAGCATGGTTAATGGTAATAATTAATAATTAATAATTATTTGTACATACTAATTAAGAAGCACGATCATATCAAGTTGTATATTAATATAGCACTATTCATTCATGACTATGATATTCGAACTCCAAAAGTTTCCATTGTATAATTAAATTGAAATATTTTTAATTTTTGTGGTATTATATTGCATCAACTTATTCATTCCAATAGTTAGAGAAATATACTTAGTATATGGTATGGGTCCTTAATGACCATCTTCCATTTCAGAGAAAGAGCTACCAAGTTAATCATTCCAATAGTTAGAGAAATACCCTTAGTCGAATGTCGTGGCAACAACTACTAGATATTACATGGTTTTTTTGTCAACGAGGGCATTCCTAGCATTGCCTAGTGGGTTCAATTCGAGGGAGATTAATCGATCTCAAGTGGAAGGTCGTTGTTTTTTGACTGTGTACAACTGGAAGGTCATTGTTTTATGACTTGTGTGTATGATCATTATGTAGTGTAGAATAAGTAGGCTAACTCCATCATTGGAAACTTATGATCTAGCAAACAACACTGTAAAATTTGTAAATGGATGTTTCAAAAAGAATTCATAGATGTGTTGTTAATCAATTTCAGGCTATTATGTGTTTCTAGTAGTAATTTTTGTATGATGATAGTTTTTTTTTTTATGAAAATGGTTAAAATAGTTTTTATTAAAAAGGAATAAGTCGTGGCTTAACGCCAAATCCGACACTTTACACAAATTCTCCTCTCCTTAAGGATTTCAAGAGGATGATGGAGATCCTCCATATATGAAGTTTCATCTTTGCGCGAGAGTTCTTTACATTTTTTAGCTTCATTGAGATGTAAATTTAAACAATTCTTAGTAACCAGTTGTATAAATTAAACACCAACAGTAAATTGGTAAATTAACCAAGGCAAATGTTGTCCCCTCTCATGAATGTTGACTATCAAGAATTGTGGAAGTTGTCTAGAATCGCGAATCGTAGTGTGAGTCTGATTGCAACGCTTGAAGGGATTCCTCTGAGGTAGCAAATCAGTATAGGATTTTGACCCCGTGTACAGTTAGTTGGCTAGTGTGAAAGCAATTGTTGCCTGTGGTCGACAATTACCGGGTGTCAATGCACATAATGACAGGTGTCCATGCCTACCAGATTCAATCCCTTAATGGAAGGAGCTTAATTCCAACTCTTTCGATTCTTGGTTTGTGAAGAAAATTATAGCATCTAATCGCCAACGCCCCAGCTCTTCCAGCTTCTTAACCCAGCAAGCTCCACACCTTCAACATGCATCTTTCCCATGACAATGTTTCCCTTGTCCATATTTTCCATCCAATCCCATGATGCATGCGCTAGCTTTGCTACCTCATACAAATTAAAGAATGTTGACTAAGGTTAAGAAACTGGCTGCATTTCCTTTACCTAGGCCATGGTGTTGAGCATTCCAACTGGGAAATTGGCTTCATGATTTGTTGCTTGGTCTGTGTCCTCATTCAAATTTCTTAGGATGTGGCATAATTTTACAGAGTCAAATTTGGGTATTAGTGTTTGAATTATCTCCAGCATGGAGTTTAATTTGAGATTACAAAGAGAATTTCCATGTATTATAGAGTTGATGAGGATCAGGGAATCTCCAAAAATGAGTATCTCCCTGAAGTCCAAAAGTAAGGCTATCTCACATCCTTTTAAGAGAGCCAAAGATTTTGCCTGATTGTTGGATTTGGTCCCCAAACCCCAGCTATATCTGAAGTTGGTGTTTCCATCATGGGAGTAGAGCACCCCTCCCACTCTTGCTGCTCCAGGGTTTCCTCTAGAGGCTCTGTCAAAGAATAGGCAGTTTTTGTTTTGGATTTTTCTCCACTTCTAAAATTCAATTATGGGCAGTCTAATTTTCCACTTCTGGTGGATTTTTGGGCGCTTTAGAAGGTTGGGATTGTCTTGAAGGGGGAGATCCACAATCCACTTCCTTTCCTTCTCAATGATAGTTGAATCTATCTTCTTTCCCGATGCTTTTAGAGTTTCCAACAGAAGGCCTTTGGCTTGTATAGCTACTTGGACTGGGGTAAGGAGGGTGTTCTTGAAGATATCTTGATTCCTGGCTAACCAGATCTTCTAATAGATGTACTTAGGGAGTGCCAACCAGACTTGTTTCCACACCAACTTATCTCTCAGAGGGGAAGGGTACTTATTCTTCCATGAAGTGAAGAGTTGAGGGAGGATAGTGTTGCTTGGGGATGCAATATGAAGGTATTTGAGGAGAAGTGTCCAGACTGGCAAGGATAAGTTGCACTACAAAAAGAGGCAATTGATGGTTTCCAAATATTTGCAACATATCAGGCGTTGGTGAGGGCCAAGGATGCCTCCTTTGGACATATCTTCCCCTGACAGTATTTTTTTGTGTCCAAGGATCCAAGAAAAGAAATTTACTTTGGGGAGTCCAAATGGAAGAAAAACCATTTTCTAGAGCTTCTGCTGGGAGTTGAGCCTCTCGGATTGAAGAAGCTTATAACCCAGGCTGGCAATATATTCTCCAGTATCCTCCCACCCTCTCCTATATGGGTAAGAGATATGAATTCATGCGTAGCCAGAGAGGATATTTATGAGGGTTTCCTTGTCTTTCAAGAGGGTCGGTGGGACCTCTAGGATGGTCTAATTCTCCCAAATTCCATCCAATGACTAGCTTGAGATATCATGTAAGGTGTTAATGTTTTTTCCCATACCCCAATCTCATATTCCATCTAGCTCCATAATGATGTTAAGGGGGGTGACCAAGAATGTTGTATGTCCATATCAAGGTCTTCTTCCCATTTCCTAGGATCCAGTGTAGTTGTGGTTGGAAGAATTCCATTCCATTTTTTGCACAGCTTCCACAAGGGAGTTCCTTTTAAAATGGGTTGTGTGTCCATGCATCTTCTTCCATTGCTGGTGAGGTATTTTTTCCGAATAGTTTGGCTGACCCAGTGGTTGTTTGGGGAAATATTTTTTTGAATAATTGTTCCACCCATTGCCAGGTTTTCTAGATGGGGGTCTTAGATCTATAGTCCTCCCTCTTTTTTGGGTCTTCAGACCACATTCTGGTTGACAAGGTGGAGATGTTTTTGGTTTCCTTTCCCCCCTCTCCATGAAAAGTTTTTCAAATACTTTGAGATTTTTTCTAAAAAGGATTTTGGAGCTAGTATAATGGATGCATAGTATATTGGGAGGGAGGGGAGAGTAGATTTTATTAGCACCAACCTCCCAGAGTGATTCATCCATCGCCCTTCCCAGCTGATGAGCTTGGCCTTTATTTTCTTTTCCACTTCCTGCCAGTGAATTTCTTTTCGTGTGTCAGATGAGATAGGGATTCCAAGGTATTTGAAGCTTCTTGAATTGGAAAAGCCTTGCATTCCTATCATATGTGAAATTCCTATGCGATCCATCTTGTCCACATTCCAACCATAGATGGCCCATTTTTGTAGTTGATTTTCCCACCTATGGTTGCACAGAAGAATTGGAGGATTATTTTGAAGGCTGTTATAATGTTTCTAGATGCTCCTCCAAGGAATAGGGATTCATCAGTGAAAAAAGCGTGGTTTATGGGATCGACTCCTTGGGTCTTTTTTATCCATGGCAGGTTTCCAGCCACCATTTCCTTTTGCAATTTTCTATGGAGTGATTCAATGATCAGAATATAGAGGAAAGGAGAGAGGGTACGTCCTTTCCTAATCCCTCAAGTCACTTAGAAGACTCTAGAAGGCCTTTCGTTGACCAGGGGGGCTACCCACAGTTCCCTTATGCATGCTTTAATTTTCCTTATAAATTGGATGTTGAAATTGAATTTCCCTAGAACTCTATACAAAAAAGAGTGGTTGAATTTGTCAAATTTGTTTTCCATGTCAAACTTTATAATCATGCCTTTTTCCTTTCACTCCTTGCTTGAGTGGATCATTTCTTAGATGAGGATGGCATTGTCCAGGATGTAGTGTCCTTTGATGAAGCCTCCTTGGTTATGGGAGATTACCTTATGTAGGAGAGCTTTTAATGTGTTTTCCATCAGCTTGGAGTAGATTTTGTAGGAAATGTTACACAATGAGATCAGCCTGATCCGAGCGAATGTTCCTAGGTTGGACTCCTTGGGGATTAGAGTCAAGAATGCAGAGTTCACTCATCCCCCAATTTTGTACTTTTTCTAGAAAATTGTTATCATTCTAGTCAGGTCATTTTTTATAATGTTCCAATAGGTTTTATAGAAGTGGTAAGAGAACCCATCTGACCCTGGTGCCTTATCTGGTTCCAAGCCCCAAATCATGGAAGGGATCTCTTCTTTTGTAAATGGATTTAAGAGATTATCATTATATGATGGGAGAAGCAGATCCAAAATGTTCTCCAAGAGCTCCCTGGTGTTGTCCTGATCCACGCATCCTTCCTTGAGGAAGAGGCTTTTAAAATGGTTGTGTGCTTCTTCCTTTAAATGATCTTATCCTTTAGCAATCTATCCATTTTCCAGTTGAATTTGTTCGATGTGGTTATGTGATTGTCAATCCTTATCCTGTCTGTGGAAGTAGGCAGTGTTCCTGTCCCCATATTTTAACCAGGTATTGTGGGATTTGATTCTCCATTATTGTTCTTCTTTTCAAAAGGATTGATATGTCTCGAATTGTTTTTTAACTTCATGTTCTAGATCATGAGTCTCTACAGTCTTACTTTCCATATCCATTTGCGTTGCTAAGAGGGAAGAGACCATTTCTTGTTTGTCCTTGGTTGGTTTATTGTTGTTAGATTTCACCCATTCCTTCAAAGCAACCTTAGTATTTTTTATCTTTTGTTCCTAGACAAAACTCGGGGAGTTGGAACAGGTTGTCCCCATACCTTTCCCACAATCTCAAAGAAGCCAGGATTAAAGATCCATTGAGGGTTGTACATAAAGGGGATCGACCCTAACTTTTCAGTATTTTGGATAGAGATCAGGATGGGTTTGTGGATGGGTTTGAGGATTTGGGAGTGTATAATATTCCCATCCAAGAGGAGAGAACTTTGGGATAAGAACTGGTCCATTCAGGAAACAATCTGCTTCACTCCCACTCTTTTGTTTGTCCAGGTGTAAAGCCCTTGCTTGGGTTTGATTTCCATGAGATCCCATTGAAAGATGAGGTATTCGAGCTGATCTCTGAAGCAGTCCCTCTTAAATAGGACCCCATTTTTCTCCTATGAGAACCTTACTAAATTCAAGTCCCCAGCCAGTAAAATGTTGGGGGGGGAATAGATCTCTATGAAGCCTTCTAGAGAGTTCCAACAATATTTTTTTTCCAGGTAATGCAAAGATATGTAAAGGTTGAAGAGAGTGAAATTGACCTTGGATGGAAGGTGTTGTAGCTATGTGAAGATCCAATGTTGGGTTGAGAAGGAGTTGAGGAGGGTAAATTTTGACTCTTGTTCTAGAGGGTGGCCAATCCACCAGAAGCTCCTCTAGCACTGACGACATATCCTCCTTGTTTTTTCCAGTTCACTCTACTGAGGCCAAGGAGTGATTCATCCTCCATTTTGGTCTCTTGGACCAGTAGATTCCATTTTTAACACATCTTTGACCGCTTTCACTTTGTTTGGACTACCTAGTTCTCTGCAATTCCAAGAGACCAGCTTCATTATTTACTTTGGTTATGGTAGGAGGGTCCTCCGTTATTGCTTCTCATCCTAGGATTTTTTGTGAAGGATCTTTCCAGGGTGGATTGATTTCCTTGCATTTTTTATCTTTCAGCCTCTTCTTCCCTTAACTCTCTATTAGATTTCCTCCCTTATCTCTTGGAAGATTTTTCAAAGGGTTCTTCTTCTGAGGTGGAGATTGCTTCCCGTGTTCTTCTCTTGGCCATTTCGACGTAAGAGGGGGATGAGATCTGGCTTCTAATGGGAGACTTTGAGTGCAAAAGTGGTGGAGGTTTAGGTAGTACCCCTTGATATTTCCCAGCTGGTTCCTTGGGTATTTCTCCCTCCTCCTACTCTTCCGGATTTTCCTCTCCTTCATGGCCTTCTTTGTTGTTATCCAAGAGGTTGAATAGATTCAATTTTCATTTTTCTAATCTCTCGAGAATCTTAGAGGGTCTTGGTTCAGTTTGAGGTCCTAATCCCATGGGATCTTATATTCCTTATTTCACTTTAGATATGGGCTTAGATTTCCCCCCTGCTTTCTTTTGGTTTGTTTGCTAATGGGATTCTTTCCTAGTCTCCATTAGTTATTATTCCTTCTTTTTGAAGTGTCTTGTGAAGTTCTCGTATTCTCGGTAGTGTCTGCATTTGAATGGGATTTTCTCATAATCAAGCTCTTAGATATGGGACTAGTCTACTAGAGTGAAATTGATGGCCTCTGGGATTCCTACTTCTAGATCTACCTCTACGCAGATCTGGGCACAGGAGTATTGATCTTGAATTTATTCTACTTACTCATGCTCTCTTTGTGGGTCAGGCACAGGATCCACCGGAGTATGGGTTGGTGGACCCATTGAGACTTCTTCTACACTAACAGGTTCTCACCATTCCACCAACTAGTCATCCATGATAGTTTCCATCTCTTCATCAAAAAGTTTATAGAGTGTCGAAAACCACATCTTGTCGGTCTCTTTGCACTCCTGCACATGAATGGCATGTTGCCCTATCGCAAACTAAACGATGTGTTGATATTTCACCACCACATCCTCTAATAAGCATGAGACCTTCATGGATGTAGCCTGTAGCACCTCCCAAGATAGCCAGAATTGTATTGAGAAGTTCTTAAGTCATTTCGACTCCTTAATAAACTAGAGGTTCTAGTATCGCGCTCCTTTGCATACATTGGAAGCCTCAATGTAAATACCTAGGTAGTCTTTGGGATCCATCTAAGAAACCAATGCGATCAGAATGAATAACCATCTATAAGTGAAAGGCCGTTGCCCTTCCTGGACTGCTAGCGCATCATCGGTCAATTGGTTCATCAGGAACAAAGATCGGTTCATTTGCACACCTTGTGGGCACTTCTTAGAACATGCTATGACCTTGGAAGTGTACTATTTGGGCCTATTCTTTCTCACCACCTTGCTTTTCAAAATCCTAGTTGCGATGCAGGCAACCTACTTATTTATGTTTTCTACCACATAGCCTCGCCTGTCGCACTGCAAGTTATACCTCCTCTTCACCTTTGCCTCCAGTCATTTATCATTGTCCTTCCCCGAGAAATATTGCAATGGGTCCGACCTGTCCTTGAGAAGCCCTGTGATCTCTGAAATCAGTTCAATGGTGACTGGTATCGGCTGGTCCAACCACAAATAGGCTCCATGAAAGCATGCTAACAACTGCTTCATGCATGCATTGGCTTCCACTAACCTCTCTAAACGTGGTATGTTGATGAGGCCCAACAACCCCAATCGCTCCAATCTCCGTGCCCAATCATGTGGAATGTAGGATAATGGGTCGTTGGCTGCCTCTGTCACAGGTAAAAATGGGTCTATCGTGATCTCTATCAGTGCTAGCAGGTCATGATTTTCATACTTCAGTCGCATGATGGAGGGAACGATGTCCATGGTGCATATCATGCCCTGTGGTATCGTTGCATTCCTAACTAGATACCTCTCGTTCTTCATGATTTTGCATGGCTTTGCATCAGATCAACATGGAGGAACATATCCAAGGATTTCTATAGTGGACACCCCAGTCCAGGATGTGGATTCCTTAGGCCCAGATGTCAATGGTTTTGTCTACTAGAATGCCTCTTTTGTTGCCCATGCGGAAGTTCTGGTTGACTGCTTCTTCTGCACTGGGGACTTGGGCCATTGATCCCCTCTGTTGTTCTTAGTGATTGACGATGAACCCACCAGTATGCTGGAAACTTCTTGCTCAATGGTCACCCCTACAATTGGTGAATCTCTCTCTCTTGAAATCTCTATATGTATTGGCTCACTCGAATTTCCTCATAAATTCCCACAAGTTCACAACACAACATATCAACCTCACTCTGCTCTGTAAGTAAATTGCACAACACAACATAGCACACTACAATCACCTCTGCAACAGCTCGATAGCTCAAATCTCTACAATGGTGAATCCAGACCATGATCTACCCCTTGTTATAGCATTGAGTCGATTGTGTGAATTATCTCCTAATCATTATGACCAAATCCTTATTAATACCTCAGATCCACCATCGATCCTCCCAATCTAACTGTCAAATCTGCCATCAATGTGTGTCCCATCCAGGAGCGTCGCCAGTTAACTATTTTAACTACTGTATTTATTGCTGACTTGACTCTGTTGCAGCCCTGTAGCCATTGCAACATGACTTTCTAATTGCAATTTTGACTCCTCTACTTGTGCAACCCCTTCCTCCTTGCGCTCCATCCTCCTACTGACCATCCTATGCAAAAAAAAGAGATTTTTTTCCATGCGTGGTGCCTCAAGCATCATGCTTCATTGGGCCCATCTTGTAAGGCTTCATCCTACTGCCACTTACTAACTCAGTCAACATCACACCATATAACTATTGCAATTGTATTGCACCTCCTGTAGTAATGGAACTAATAACATATGGACCTATCCAATGCATATGCAACTTACTTGGATGTTTGGAGAGCTTGTTGTCATACATTAGGACTAGGTCCCCTTGCTGAAAGTTTTTTTTTATATGTCGATCATGCCAAGATTTCTGTCGATCCTTCTCAACTCACTAGTGAAATCCTACAACAAAGTGGTCTCCCTCGAGTTGTACCAACTGCTCTAGACATTCTTTTAATGCTCCTTCGCCATCCATTCCTATCGCCGCAATGATGCACAAACTCATAACAATGTACTCCATTGGCATGACTGCCTTCTTCCCATACACCAACTTGAATGGTGTCTTTCCTGTCAATATTTTTCAAGTGATGTGATACGCCCACAAGACTGCAGGAATATTCAAGTCCCAATCATTGCAGTTTGCATTAAATACCTTTGTGGCATGCTCCAACACCTTGTTGAATGCCTCATCTATCCCATTTTCTTGTGGATGATAAGGGGTACTCTATTTTATGCTATATCTGAAACTCCTTTGTCGACGTACTGACCGTGGGAGTGATAAAGTTACTCCCTTGATCACTCATCAATATATTTGGACACCCAAATCGAGTAACAATGTTGTCATACAGGAATCATGTTTTTGTCGCAGCAATGCAATATACAACTGGTGTGGCCTCTGCCCATCTCTTCAGATAATCTATTGCTATGATGATATACCATGCACTGGTTCTTTTTCCAGGTGGGTTGATTGGTCCCACAAAGTCCAATGACCATTTCTCAAATGGTTGCAGCATCACCTGAGGTACTAATGGAATCTCATCCCTCCTTTACAGTTTTCCAGTTCTTTGACAAACGTCACAAGTTTGCGCATAGTTTGTTGCATCCTTGTTGAGAGATGGCCAAAAAATCCCTGCGCGGAGCACCTTCCTGGAAGTAGCACGACCTCTGTAGTGTCTGCATGCAACTCCTGTGTGTGCTCCTACCGATACCTACCCCTTTTCATGTGGTAGGACACATCGTCATAATATCTCGTCTAGTCCCAGCTTATAGAGTTGTCGAGTGATCAACTGAAAATCCATGACTTGAAAAACCAACTACTTCTTTTGACTTGTAGTAATTCGTTCTGGTGTTGTTCCCTTTGCCAAAAACTAAACTATTTGCTCATAGTAGTCGTTATCCATCTCAACTCTGAATAATTACGCATCAGGAAACCCATCTTCAATGTTCGTTGGTTCTTCACTTGTCTCAATTCACGATAAGTGATCCAGGCCTGCATTCAAGCGACCTGATTTCACAATGATCTTAAAATCAAATTCTTGAAAGAGAAGTAGCCAATTTCATATCTTCCCCCCCAACACATGCTTATTCACCGGATATTTCAAAGCAGAGTGATTCATCACATCTTGAAATGACCTCCCAATAGGTAGCGTTGAAAATTATGTAGGGCATATACTATTGCCAACCCTTCCCTCTCTGTCGTATTATAATTCTTCTCCGCGGATGAAAGGTTTCAATTAGTGAAAGTGATTAGGTGATCAATATCACCTTCACCTCATTGTGCCAGTACTACTCCCAGCACGATCGATGATGCATCAACATGAACATGGAACTCCTTCTTGCAATCAGGAAAAACTAGTATTGGTGTGGAACCCATCTTTTTTGTTAAGGATTTGAAATGAACCTGACAGTCCTGACTCCATACAAATATCACATCCTTATTTAAAAAATTATCCATAGGGGTTTTGATCACGACATAACATCTCATGAACTTGTGATAGTATCCTGTATGGCTGAATGTCGCTCTAAGCTGCTTCACATTCGTAGGTGGTGGCAAGCTCAAACTGAGCTCAATCTTGGTTGGTTCAACCAAAAATCCTTCCTTGCAAAAAATGTGGCCCAACAACATCCCAATAGGTGCATAGAAAATGTAGTTCTTTGAGTTCAAGGCGATCTGATGTTGTTGAATTCACTCTAGGATCAGTCGTAGATTTTCCAGATGGTCCCTGATTAATCCATAAGCTTTTCAGTCATCCATGTAAACCTCCAGAAACTTCTGAATAAAATACTTGAATGCAACGACAACAATCATGGAGAATATTGCAGGTGCATTCTTCAGTCCAAATGGCATCACTGTGTATTAAAAAAATTCCCATTCAGTAACAAAGGTTTTCTTATGTCGATCCTCTTTTGCAATCTTAATTTGGTGATAGACAGAAAATCCATCCGTGAATGAATAAAATTCTTGATCACCCACTCCTTCTAATACCTCATTAGTAAATTGTGTCAGAAATGGATCATGCAAACATGCATCATTCAATTTTTTGAGATCAACACAAATCTAAACCTCACTGGTATTTTTATCTTGCATCACCATGGGGATGATCCATTCTAACTCCTCATCCGGTTCTATTATCCCAGCATCCAACAATTTCTCAAGCTCATCCTTGACCCTCTCCTTGTATTGCGGATTCAAGTGATACGAATGCTTCTTCACAGGCTTCGCATCTAGTTTTGATGGGATCTTCATCTCTCCCAAATATCCCAATATCCCCTTCATTCCAGAGAACTTTGTAGGAAACAAATCTTGGAACTCAAGCAATAGATCAGTGATCTTTGCCATCATTTCTTCACCCTAGTAGTCCCCAACATTCACAAACTTCAGTTTCTCCTCTTTTCCAATGTTGACCTTCCAAATTTTTAATGGTTGACTCATCGGATATGTCGGTATCTCAAGTTTTACGACATTCCAACTTCCTTCTATCTCTAGAATGTTGATGTTCTGTGGATCATTACCATCATCAGTCCCTCCTTTCACATTGTAGCACTCCATCATCGACTACATCATATGTGTTGTATGTGTATCCACTAGATATGCGACTGGCACTACCTTCAGAACAACGTCACGGATATGTTGCAACGCACTATGAACAGTTGGGTCTACATCCACACAATTGGATGTATGACTGAAGCAGGTCGACATCTCCTCCTAGGTCATAATTTCTCTCTGCAACTTAGGTGATACATATCACTGACGTGGAATTTCATCCAACATGTGTATAAAGGCATGTACCCACTAGTCCTTTAATCACGATACCCACATGGTCTAACATGCGATCAGATGACCATCAAGATCATTCCACCCATCATACCTCTTGACCTGGTATTTTTTTGCTTCACCAAATAGAACCGTCATCAACCTGCGACACTGCGACCATCCAGTGATCGAATTCTTTTGAGTCGCACACCAACATGCTGGGGTTGCCTTCAATGTTTCATCTAATGCCATCAATTGTTGTGGTTTTGACACCTTATCCTCAAATTCAACTAGAAACTCATACAACTCAGGTAGTCCTTCATATACTGGCAACTCAATAGTTTCTATTGCGACTTGGTACATGAACTGAGTAATCAGGTCACACTTTCAAATCCATACCTCATGCATTTGATTCTTCCAATTCTCCAAAGCATCATCAGAGTCTGAAGACGCAGAGCTAGAGCTGCGCCAATCGAGATCACCGTCAACAGTCAGATGATGTAATCCTCTAAGATGTTATATGTGTAATCCCATCTTCCTACAATCTCCTCCTTAACTAGTTCAGCATATCTTCTCCATTCAATTGGGTCCATCGGAGCTATGACTCTACTATTGCATTTTTCAAAGGTCATCGCATGCTTCTTGAAATTAATCACTGCCATCCAATCCCCAACAGTGTGGGATATGAGCCTCCACCATCAACAACTTCAATAACATCAAAATAGGAATAAATATTCATCCCTTCAACTTTAACTATGAGATGCAGAGCTTGACCAATAGGTGTTACTCTGGCCTGGCTAGCCAGTAGGAGCTTCATAGGGGACCAAACCAACTGTGGTTTCCCCATATTTTCTCATGTCTACTTTGTTAGAATGTTGAAGTATGAGCCTAGATCCAGAATGACTGAATCGACCTCGTAGTCCCCAATCTGGATATTCATTCTCATCTCTTTTCCCATCTTTTTCTTGTGCAAAGAGTTCACTGTGGACTCCTTCCATCCCTTTTCCGATCAATGCAATAGATTCAAAATCTCAGTGAGGGAATCGATATACTACTCCAGTGACAAATAACTTTCAAAGAAGTTTTGCAAGGTACCATGCTATCATGATGGTCCTGCTACCAAAGTTGAATCAAAAGCAGTTGGCATTTCATAGACAAGAAAATTACCTGGATATCTTCTTATCGCATCACGTGCTTCAAAGGATGTGTCTCTCTCAGCATCAACATCAAAATGTACCTTCTTCTTTCCATCCAGTCGAATTTGTGGAAATGAGCTATCATCCCATGTCGCTGCACCTCCACAAGTAATGACCGCAACGCCAACATCCCACATTCTGGGTTCTGCTGAGATCTTCGCAACTGTCGATCCTTGGTTCTGGTTTGGTGGAGGATTCACTAGTTGGTTCGCATTCTGATTGAATTTTGGTTCTGATTCTGGATTTGGTTATGGTCGTAGTTTTGCAATTGGTTCTGGATATGGTTCTACAATTGTGGGATGTTCCTTTCTTTCCACTTCGCGATCAACTACGAATAGTTCTCAACAGTGTGCTAAGAAATGATACAATAAGTACACTATTCTTGCAAGTTCAATAAATCTCATTGATAATGTCCCTATACTCCAAAATTATAACATTGTACAGGTTCATGATCTCATCGTCCTCCTCGACTAAATCCTCCCCATCGTCCTCCTTGGAATCCTCCGCGGAGTCCACCTTGTTGCTGATACTGTGGTTAATTGAATTATTGTTGCTATGGGGGATTCAACTGTAATTGCACATACTGTGGTTGAGTATATTGTGGCTGCTACAGATCCATCTGCATCTAGTTATACTATGGAGGTGGCAGGGAAAACTGTAGTTGCAGTTGCAGCTACGGTACAAAATGTGGCTAAGTCGGTGGTTGTACCACCTATGGATGTTTTTGTGGTTGTGGAATCATTTGATGGTATTCTCCCTTCACATAGGACATGTCCATTGTTCTGTCCTATAGAAAATCATATGTGCAACAATCCTTATATTCATGCCCAACAGACTGACAAAACGTGAAAAACAAATTCGTCGGCTTTGTGACCATCTTCTTCATATACCCACAATATTCATGTCGATGCCCATATACTTGGAAAATGTGACACCATGGCATGCCGCGATAACTTAATGGATTTGGTGCTCCCAACAATAGGTAGTTTCGAAAATACGGGCACTGATCTTTATGATGTCCTTCCACACGACATCAACCACGCCATTTTTCTTCATGTTGCTCTTTCCCATTCTTGGTATCCTAGAACTATATCGTCAAGTTATCCAGTTGATACTGAATCTGAGTCATGCCAACTCCATTCTCACTAATAGGTGAAGCCTCCAACAGAGCCTTGCTCCGTGTCACAATATTTTGCTACATCAAAGGAATTATGATATGCAGTACTAATGTCATGATGAACCATTCCTTATGTTGAAAATCACTCATATCAAAGCTGACTCTCGCCATCAACATCTTGAATCGCTGATCAAAATCCCAAACAGTTTCATTTGGGTACTACTTAATCTCCTTCAGTTTGATGATATATTGCGCCTTAGATTTTGGTTTTCTGAATTCTTCAATCAATGCTTTCCTGATTTTAGCTAGAGTCTTCACTGGAGTCCCTTGGGAAACTTGTACAAATTTCATGTACCAATCTAGTTCACGACCTTGAAGGGTCATCACCAACTGGCCCTTCTTAACGTCATCATCCTTAGCTTATTTGAAATTCTAAACTCCTTCACACAGAAACCAATATTTCTTGAAATCCTCAGTCTTGTTTCCATGAAACAGAGGTAACTTCACATCATCGCCTGCCATCCTGATCCTTCTTCCTATAGTTGTTGATCCGCTACTATTAGAGTGTTTTTGACACGTCAGACAAGTCGGTGTAGAGTAAGTGTTTCTTCCTGAGTGCGGCGCAGTGCATAGAGGTGTGGGTATGTTGTTTCTCTGGGTCGGTCTTTTCTCGGGCTTAGGTGTATCCTAGTCTCATCCTTTATCGCTATAGGATCACTTCATCCCATGTGGTGTTCTTGTGGCCTCGCATTTCAGTCGCAGCAGGACTCTCTCTTGTCCTCTACCTCTTCTCTTGTCGAAACCTTGCTCCTCCTCGCATAAGACAACTGCCTTCCTCAACTTCCCTCACAGTATTTTCGTAACTTCCATCCATCTACCTTGTATCATTCCATCCAACCCTCATCTTTGTGATACCCGCAACCTCTGCACACTAGGGCTCTATTCTTCAGAGTTCATCTTGAATATGCCTTTTTTGCAGATGAGCATCTTAATAGACAATTTCAAAGATAAGAGAAACCTACCTCTTGGTCCATTGAAGAACTCCCTTTCTATGTCGTTGTAAGATTTAATTGTGTAGACCGCAAACTCAATGATATATCCCTCCAAGATGTTGTCAAGAAAAACTTCAACATCCCTTGACGCTTTGTTATCTACCTCCTGCAACTACTAGATCAGTTCTGAAGTCCAGCCAATTGATTCAACTCCTTAGAATTTGTCTTCCGATAGTTCAATCACGCCAACCACTCATACAAGATGATCGAAAACTAAGAGAAAAATTACTCATGTAGATTAGAATACATGTGCCTCTCCAACCACTTCTGTGTTTTTACTCCAGGGTTCTGATTCTATTTGTCAACAAATTCCTGTGCCTTTTGGTCAAACCAGTCTTGAATTTTTGGTCTTGTCGGATGCCACAACATGTCCTCCTTCCCCTTCACACTATGGTCCTGACAACAGAACCATTTGTGACACAGATATGTTGACAAGGGTTCAGTCACTATTGACACCCAAACCACAACGATCTCCCTGAGCACCGACCCAGACAGGTTTTACCTTGTCTAGCAACACCTGTGGAGCAGATGAAGTCTCAACCAAGATGTTCGAGGGAGAACTATTGGAATCAAGGTTCCACAGTAAGAAGGAGGATTGTGCATCTATCATCAAACTTATTGCATCAACATTTAGCAGATCCAGACATTAACAGATTCATATTGTCATTTAGTGGATCAGATCAACATACTTAGATCACAACACAGACATTGATGCATAAACATCTCTATCAATATAGCATCATTCATAACAAGAAAGCATCGCATCATACTAATATAACCATAGTAATGCCGTATTCATTCATATTCACATCACGAAACATAGGAAAAATAGGAAGATGCAAAAATAAATAAAGTTTATGTCCAATCTCCGTCATGTCATATTAGTCTTCGCAGCAAAACACAGGTTCCCAAAAACAGTTCTTCAGTTCATATCTCACATTAAACACAGATTTATGATTCAATTCAAGATCAAAAGACAGTTGTGAGCTTGATCTCCAACAACAACGAACTGAAGAAGACTCAAGATTTGTAATCCTAAATCTATTTATAGGATTGCACGTTTACATCGGTGGTCCACTTTAAGTCAACTTCCTAACTACTTGGAACAAAATCTACAAAACACCGACCGAAATCCACATAATATGGTCAAAATATACAAAATATGGTCGAAATCCTGAAAACATAACCAATATGCCTTGCACGCCAACTTTTACCTTTGTGCGGTATCTTCGACCTTGCGCAACATTCTCGATGCTGCGCAACTAACTATCCTCAAAACCACCTGCCAACACTTTTTACCTTTCCCTTTAAATCAAATTCACAAATACTACCAATATTCATATGAATCAGGGACATACTCCTACTTAGTGCTCCAACAACCCTATTCACTTTCACTTTTATGTGTTTAATCTCAAAATAATATTCACTAAGGAAATCCAACCATCTATCTTGTCTAGCATTTAAATTTTGTTGGTCAAATAAATAATTTAACCTAATATTGTCATCCAATAGTAAAATTATTCTACTCAATAAATAATGTCTCCATAATTTCAATACTCGAATTATAGAAGCAATTTCTATGCCATGAGTAGCAAAGTTTCTCTCATTTTCTTTTAGTTTTCGGGATTCATAGCATACTACACAACTATTTGTGATGATCCAAAGCCATAAGATATCATAATATAAGAAAGTGCACGCCATCTAAAACAATGTAAACATTGGGTACACCTCCAATATATATATGAGAGATGATTTACACAATAACTTCTTAAATAATATGAGATCCTTCTCCAAATACATTCATATAATCATTTCACATGTTCCCTCAAATATACCTATTCACTCATTGCACTTGAGGCCCCTTCATTAGTTCAACCCCTATTACATATTCATTTACTTCTTTACATATACATTTAGCCCCAAATATTCCCTGCATGGGGTCATACCATATACATTTTACCCCATATATGCCCCACCTTGGGTCATATCATAGTACCCTCCTTCGAAAAATATGTATCCTCAAAGCTTTGTAGTCAATGGCTTTACATGTGATGAAACCAAGTAATATGTTTTCCTCACATTCCTAGTTTTTTGTTTCATTTGATTATGATCCATCCATCCATCCAAATTCGATTTTTTTCAATCCTAATCCTTGATAGTTGGTTTTTGCATAATTTTGATTCCATGTGTTCTGATTGTGTGTTCTCCAATTTGTTGTAGTTTCTTGTACAACAATGTAAACGTGGAGCACAACTCCATTATAGATAAGAGATGTGATTTATGTAATAAATCTTTAAATAATATGAGATCCTTCTCCAAATATCCCAATACATTCATATATTAATTTCACATGTTCCCTCGACAATGACTACATTACCTCTATATATACCTATTCACTCATTGCACATGAGGCCCCTTTATTAGGCCAGTCACTATTACATATCCATTTATTTCCTTACATATACATTTATCCCTACATATGTCCCCATTGGGGTCATATTATATACATTTAACCACATATATGCCCCCCCTTAGGGTCATATCATATACATTTGAATTTTGACCCCATATATGCCCCCCTTTGGCCATATCGCTATCTTGCAAGAGTAATACACCTAGTCCTTTGTAAGATGAATCTATGTAGACTACAAAGTATCTATATGGGTATGCAATCTTCTAAATAGGTGCAGTAGTAAGGATAAGGTTTATTTCTTGAAAACTTTCTCCACAGTTTTCTGACAAAATAAACGGTGTTCCTTTCTTTTCCAAGAAGTTAAGGGATAGACTAGCTTTGAAAATCCTTCTATAATTATTCTATAGTAACCTGCAAGGCCCATGAAGGATGTTATATTGGTTAGATTTTCAGGAGTAGGCCAACTCATGATAGATTTTATTTTATTAGGATCCCTTTCTATTCCTTCTTCTTTAATAATATGTCCCAAGTACTGAGTTTTCTTTTGGTAAAAGTCACACTTGCAAAACTTGGCATATAATTGATGTCCTCATCTTTAATCCTCACTTGATGATCTCCCAAATTTAAATCAATTTTAGGAAACACTTATTTCCAACTGACTTGTTCAAAAAATTCATATATTCTAGGAAAAGGGTGTTTGTTCTCTGTGCTCACCTCATTCAACTTTTTTTAATATATGCATAATATTAAGGTTCCATCCCTCTTTTTCACAAAACGAACTAGTGCTTCCCAAGGGAATATACATGGTCTAATATAATTATTTTCCAACAATTCTTGTTTACATTTTTATCCATCAATTCTATGGTACTCATTTATATGGTGCTTTAGATATAGGTGCATCTCCAGGAATAAAATCTATTGTAAAGTAAATCTCTCTCTTACGAGGTAAACCTAGTATTTCTTTCAGAAATACATCTTTGAACTCTTGAAGTACCATAAAGTATTCAAGCTATGGTTTACTATCCTACACTATTTTAATATGTGGTCTGCATATGGTTTATGCCCTTTTCTGACACATTTATTTAACTAGAAGGATGAAAGTTGTCATGCAGAGTTAGCTTTGTGAATACCTATTACTATTCTAGGTCACCATCTCCATATGTGCAAAAAACATATTATTGAATTAATCCAATATTACTTTATATGCTTGTAACCAATCAATTCCCATTAATATATCATAAGAACCTAATGATAAAATATTTAAGTATTCTATAGTAGACATCCCATTTATTTCTAGCTAGCATTTTTCTATTAATTCAATTATTTCCCTCCTATTTCCTATAGCTAATTGGAGTATCTAGGATTTCTTATGTTTAATTTTATGAAAAATGGATGTTTCAACAATTATTAGGGAAATGTAACTTTGACTAGAACTAAATCAATCAAAACAGAAACAAATTTCTTAGCAATCTTACCTTCAAATTCCACCATAGATGATTGATGGTCAGTTTGTCGATCCTCCAAGGACGCATAGATCCTATGGATACTTCCTAATACATCAATGATTGTTGTGGCATATTGTGCATTATGAAGAGTCCTATCATTTTCATGTTTATGAGGACAACTACTCAATAAGTGTTCTTCACCATGACCCAAACACTTCAAAGGTCCATAGAGGATTCATTTGGTTACGTTCCCGCAAATCCAATAGGTGTATTTCCACTTTGAGATGGAAGGTTTTATTTAAAATTGTTTTTCACAAAATTATTAGTCTAAAAGCTTCTTAACTGGTTTTTATATTCTATAGGTTTACATCCTTTCTTCCTTATGTCAAATTATCCATTTTCTTTTCTTTCCAACCTATTGAAATATTTACTCTATGTTTGTAACAAATGGTGTATATTCACCTTCTCATCTTTAATGTGTGGGACATACCTTTACAATTTCACAAATTTATCGATTAAGTCATCCATAGTCATCTGTCTCAGTTTTAATGTATGAAACTCCTTGATTTTCCATCTTAGGTTTCTTCTTTTATTTGATTCTATTCCCATCTCAAAATATGGTTGATTCACAAATGCTTGATGGATTGGAATATCTTCCATGGTAATGATAACTGATATAAACCTTTAGTGTTTTCTTTAACAAGTTGGTAAAATATACATGTTTTCTTTCTCTCCATGTATACAAAAATATGGTTTGTTAGTTAACTAGTCTTTTAAGACATTGTTATTTTCATCCTTAGATCTCATATGGCCTCATAGTGCTATAACTATATTCTAGTACCAATCTGTAATGTACCATATTTAGACACCATTGTTATTTTTTATTTATTGTGGAAATGCTAGTAGTTATCCATAACATGTACGAATAAGTTGTTTATTTGAATTTTCCTATGGTTCTTAACATAACAAAATTTGAATAAGAAACATGTTAGATAGTTTTATAATAGTTATAAATAAAGCACACCAACATTTAACTTGATTTTATTATGCATTATTTTATTTCCATATCAAAGGAAATCTAAGTTTCATAATATGAATGGTTCTATATGCTTATGATTTTATTATAGCTTATAGATGCAATGTTATTTTAGTTATAAAGAATTGTAGGCATGCATAGACTTGGTTACATGCCAAGGATTCCAAGTTGAAAATCTGGTTAATTGTTAATAACAACCAAGGTATATTTATTACCTTGTTATCATTGTAAGTATATGTATTCTAACACGTGTGTGTATTGTGTTTATGCCTAGGGTATCATTTATCATGCATAAAACATATAATACTTACAATGTTGGAAAGTTAACTCTGAAGGTCCTCTCTATAGGAACTGTTGTGGTGTGATAAAGAGGACTTAGAATTTGTCCTTAATGTATTTAATATATTAAAGTGAAGATGTGCATTAAATGAGAGCCCTAAAATAAATCTAATCTCATCCTTTGATTAAGTTGGTTGAGTTAGTTAGGGGTAGTTTGGGTAAGATAAAGTATAAAAGAGTGTTTAGGGAAAAGAGAGAGACATCAAAAGAAGAAGAAGACAAGAGAGTGAGAGAAATAAATTTATTGGAATAAATTTCTGATTTGTGAGAGATTGATCATTAAACAAATTGAAGGCATGATTCCCAAGAAATATGTAGCATTCATTGGACTGTACAGCGAGACCGTACAACTATTATTGTAAATCGTTCAAGCACATAAATCGAGGCAGATTGCAGGCACAAATTTTGAGACAGGATTTTATGGATTTAATGTTGGGCAGAGTCTGTACAGTCTGTACTTGGAACAAATCTCGAGAAAACTGTTGTGTACAGTTCGCACATGTGGGTTGACTATGAGCATATTTGGCACATTTTTCAATGTAGATTTACAGATGAGGGTTTCTGAAATTGTTTTGATGTTGTAGGAGAAATTTTGAGTTGTTGAATTTCTGATTTCTTTCATAAATAAAATTATTTCTTTGGGTTTTCCTCTGGTTAGGGTTTTTCCTGGGATTGGTCCTAAATTTATGTGTTGTCACATTTATCTTCATATTGAAGTTGAGTGCATTGGTGTTTATACTTAAACTATCAGTAACTATGAAGGCCCTCTTTATAGTTTTGGTGTGGTGTGATAAAGAGGACTTATAATTTGTCCTTTGTGTTTTTATGTATAAAAATGAGTTATATATAAATAAAATGATGTTTTGTACGTTATAGTATGGGTCCCACTTAAAGATTATTTAATAATTAAAGTGAGTTAATTACTAAATGTGGGTGCATTAAGTGTGAGCCCTTGATTTTGTAAATGTATCTCAACCATATATTACATGGTTAGATAAGTTAGTTACAAAAATTAATGTATAAAACAAAGAAGAAAAAACAAGTTAGACACATCATCATTCAGGAGAGAGAGAGAAAATTGAGAAAGTGAGAGAGAAGAGATACCCTAGAGTGGGCATGAATCCCAATGCAAGGAGCATCACAAAAATTGAGGCAACCTGCACTAATCCGTATAGCAGTCTGAGAAGTCTATATAGGCACAAAAATTGAGGCAATGTACAACAGATTGACAAGACGTATTGTTGTATTTATTGCAGGCACCTATGGAATAATTCTCAAGGAAGAATTTATTGCAAAAAGTGGAGTCAGTACATCACACATGTGGAATAAAGTACACTCCATACAGGCACCTATGGAGACCATACAATAGGTTGTCCAATAATTAATTGCACATAAATTGAGGTATTTTTGTTGCTGGTTTATTTTGGGTATTTTTTCTAGTGAGGGTTGAGTAATAATTTCAAGTTTAGCTGGAAATATTTCTCAACTTTCTTCTTTAATGATAATTTTCTCTTTCTAGGGTTTTCCCTGGGAGTTGGGGTTTTTCCTGGTCTTTGACCAAAATTTATGTGTTTACATGTGTGAATGTTTACTTGAACATTGAGAAGAACTTGAATATGACAGTTTATATTATAAATTTGATGAGTTAATTTGTAATCATAAACCCTATGTCATTCAAGTGTTTGACAAGAATGTGCGAATGAAAGTTTCATATTAATGGCATTTAATTTATTCATGGTATCGGAGCGAGGTCTGAAGTAGAATTCAAAGTTGTGAATCACATTCAGAAGTTGTGTTGTATTTCTAGTTAAAAGATTTGTTGTGAGTAATTTATTTTCAAGATGACGAGCATTAGATATCAAGATAGGTTGGATGGCATATTCAATTGTTTTTCTTGGAAAGTTAGAATAACTGTCGTGCTTAAATAATGGAAGATATGGAATTTCACTAACACCAAGATGATTAAGCCTACATACAAGGACGATTTAGAAGAACATGAAGCCCTATAAGTTAGAGCCCAAAGAGTAATTTTAGATGGGCTAAAGGATCATATTATTCCACATTTTCTAGAGAAGAAGACTGTTAATGACATGCGAGATGTTCTGAAACAATTGTTTGAAGTGAAGAATGAGAACTGCAAGATGACACTAAAGGAAAAGTTGCACACTGTCAAGATGAACAAAGATGAAAGTGTGACCTATTACCTAACTTGCGTGGTGAAAAGTCAAAGATGAGTTAGCAACTGTAGGAGAAACTGTCTCAAATTCAGAATTGGTGAGGATAGCCCTAAAGGGTTTCACCAAGAAATGGGAATTTTGTGTTAAGTGTATTGTTGGTAGGGAGAAGCTTCTAGACTAATCCATATTATGGGATGATTTTACCCAAGATTAAATTCGAGAGGGATCTCTGGGTATTTTATTCGATGAGAGGTGGAGCATAATGTTGCACTTGCAACAAAAGTTAACAAGAAGAAGAAAGACACTAGTCAGATCAGATGCGACCATTGTAGGTAGATGGGACATTACTCCTCAAAGTGTCTTGAGAGAAGAATGCAAAAGGGCATACTGAAATAGATATGGTAATAACTGCAATAGTAGAAGACTATGCAACAATGTTTGAGCAAGTGTTTTCTCTTTTCTCAATTGATTCTAGTATATGGATTTTAGTTTTTGAGAATGTTTGGATTGTTGACAGTGGTGCAATGAAACACATGATTGGAGTCTATGATTTCTTTCAAATGATCACATTGTTGGGGCCAATAAATTTCATCCAGACATATATTGATAGTCGTCATATAACAATACAAGGGCTTGGAATAGTCAAGTTCCAACTAGAACTTGTTGAGTTTATGTAAATACACAAAGACTTGTTTGTACCTGGGATGAGAGTTAGCAAACTCTCATAACAGGATTTGAACCTGAATTCTGGCGTTAGAATCCGACGTCATCCGCCATTTCACATGGATGTGTCGGACAGCAATCAATCAACACAATGCCGATAACAAAATATTTATAGCTCCGTCGGATATCCGACACTATGGTATCGGATTTCTGACTCTTGTAGTGTCGGATATCTAACACGTTCGTGTTGGAGCTTCAACTTCTGTGAACCCAAAAATGTTGGTTTTCCAACCCCTAAGCATCGGATATCTGATGGGTAGTATAGATTTTTTTATAAAAAAAAATTAAGGTTTACATGATTTTAAATTTTATGGTCCCATACTTTCAACTGTAACTATGTTCAAGGTGTCGAATATCTGACGCATGTCCATTATAAATATAAATTGTTTTAAACATTTCAACATGTTTGTTGTAGAAGCGACAGATGATTGTGAAAATCATTTGTTCCTCGACGAACGTTTTTAGGAATTGTTTTATTCTTCAACGGGTGGTTGTGGGAATTTTTTTTTCATCGATAGATAGTTTGTTGGGAAATTTTTATTCTTCGACTTCTCTCCATTTGACAAAACCTTGATGCGTGGTTGATGCATGGAACTTGATTTTTTAAGACAACCAGTTATATTCATTAATGAAGTTTATGACAAAATGTCAAATAGATTAAATATTTCAGATCCAAACGAAGACAACCGACAATTGCTTGCTAGACTATGGGATGCAGCGAAACGAAGGGGTGATGGAAAATGTTATTGTCCATGTACTCAATGTAGGGGATTTAAGAGGAGAATAATATTGATCTCAACAACCACTAAACATTGCAGGGAACATGGACACGCTGAGGGGGGGAACGAATATCGTCCATTTGTAGGATTAGCATTATAAACATTATTATATTCATTTTTTTTGGTAATTGTATGAATTATTATTTTTTCATATATTAATGTAAATTCATTTATGTTTTCGTGTATTTATATTAAAGGAAAGACACCCTATAGCATGTCATCCAGAGGAAGTGCTTTCAGAACAAGTTCAGGATCAGGATCATGGAGCGGGTATGTTTAATGGAGAACAAGTGAATGATCATATTGAACAAGATGATCATGCTGATGATGTAATTGAAGATGATGGTACAAATATATTGATACATGATTCATTTAACGTTATAATGGATGACGACGGTGTTGATAATGAAAATGATGATGACTTTGATGATGTTCATGATATACCTCTTCTCGATAAGGCATATGAACCCCTTTATGGAGGCTCCAAAACAAATCTTCTCTCTACTATATTGTTGATAATGAACTTGAAGGTTATGAATGGTATTTCAAACATTACAATCACATGTATGAATCAAGTAAGTTCCAAGTCAAAGATATGAATGTATACATCGAACCTCTTATAGATGAGCTACTGAAGTTATGGAATGGCATAAATATGTATGATGTATCTAGACCAATACGACAAAGGCAATTTCAATTCCATGAAATGGTTGTATGGAAAATACACGATGCCCCTGGGTTAAATTCATTTTGTGGTTTGTAATTTTAAGTTCCACTTTAATTTCATTTAATGATATGGAGTAGTTAGAATATTTTATCATCGTCATCATCATCATCAAGATCATCATCATCATCATAATCATGATCATCGTCATAATCATAATCATTGTCTTCATCAGCATCATATAAATCATCATCATCATTGTCATCGTCGACATCATCATTATCATCGTCTTCATCAACATCATAATCATCACCATGATCATCAACATCATCATCATCAACTTCATCATCATCGTCATCATTATCATCATCATCCTCATGATGATGATAATCATCATCATTTTCATCATCGACATCAACATCATAATCTTCATCATCATCGTCATCATCATAATCATAATCGTCGTCATCATCATCATCATCATCATCATCATCATCATCATCGTCGTCGTCATCATCATTTTCATCATCATCCTCATGATGATGATAATCATCATCATCAAGATCATCATCATCATCGTCATGACAATCATAATCATCATCATTAGGATCATCATCATCATCATTGTCATCGTCGTCATCAACATCATCATCATCATCATCATCATCATCATCATCATCAACAACAACATCGTCATCATTGTCATCATCGACATGAACATCATAATCATAATCATCATCATCAACATCATCATCATCATCATCATCACCATGCTCACATGCTCACATGCTCAACTTTTCAATCATCCTTCAAAGCTATATTTTCATTTATCCAAGATAGGGATGTGTTGTTATGTAGATGGTTCTTCCCTCATTAATGTGAAGGTTCTTTATTCAAGTTAGGATATAATAAAAATATCCTAATACTATTATGGCAATTTATATAATATAAAATAACATATAATAAAAATAAAATACATATAATATAAAATAATATATCATAAAAATAAAATACATTAAATATCTAATAACATATAATAAAAAATGACAAGTGTATTTGGACATTGTCAAATTTACTAGGGATCGAAGGATCGGTTTGCAGCCATGCGACCCTGCGGAGGAATAAGGAGGGAGCCCTAAGGTGGGAGCCCATGGGGGCGCCACGGAGGACAGGGGTTTTTTAGTTTTTTAATATTTTTCAGGCAACCTGTCGCGGGTGGAGGTGAAACAGAAAGAATCTGGTAATGGAGCCAGGAGTAGGGTCTGGGTTACCGATAGACTACTCGAGTGACCCATGGCTAGAGCTAAACATCTTCTCCTCACCAAAAATTACTAGTATACCATCCCCAGACACAGTGCAGAACACTCTGGAAAATTTGACAGCTGGAACCGAGAGTAGGGTTCCGGTTTCTCTGCCAGATGAACAGCTGCTACGTTTGTTCGCAACACAGCCATTAAACTTGGCCTTAGGAGGAGCCTCATACTCATTGTTCCACTCCATCCAACCTTCGAGCATAGCTGCAGAAACCCACTTCATCGAAATTCCCCAAGCGGAACCACAAGGAACCCCAAACAGGGAAATCGATCCTTCAGTGTCATAGGCAGCACCCATAGGAGAAGCAGTTGAAAGATTGGACAGAATCTCGAACGGGAACTCCACCCCAGAAGATGAAGGCCCCCCATCTGAAAGAAGCGCAAAAGAAACCCAAATTAGATCCAGGAAATGAAAGAATCACTATTTAAATCCCTCTAGAAGAGATTTTTACCTAATTTGTGGAGTCGACATCTCCATGGAAGAAGTACTGGAGATGGATGAATTAGCCCTAGTCGGGAAAATCAGAGGAAGAAACCCTACCCTGGGGAAAATGAAGGAATGGGTCAGGACAAATTGGAGAGGGCTGACAAGGTGAAGGACCCGTTATTAACCCGCTTGCAAAGGGATGGTTCGGATTCCAGTTCAAAAGTAGAGAGGATGCATACCTCATACACAGCAGAGTCTAGACATATGGGAAAACCCCGTTTTAGCTAAAGCACTGGACCCCCTTGTTCAATGCGGAAACAGAGCGACTGGAAACAATACCAGTTTGGGTTCGCCTGCCAGGACTACCATGGGAATTCTAGAACCTGGACTCACTTAGTGACATCGAGAAAGTGCTGAGGACTTTCATTGAAGTAGACCTCTCATTTTAGGAGATGAAAATCAGAAAGGTAGCCAGGATCCTAGTCTCTTTGAACATCAGAACCAGTCTTCCGGAAGCCTTTAATTTGGTATGGAAAACCAAGATAAAATGATAGCTATTGGACTATGAAGGGCTCCCGATTTGATGCCACAAATGTCATGAAACAAGAAATTTGGCAAGAAACTGCCCAAACTTTGTTCCCTCAACAATTGAAAGAAGGAAATGGGTTAGGTGAATAGAGACCCCGAGCTCCAAAGAAACTGACCCGAACACAGCTTCAGATGAAAATCCTCTCAGGTTGGAGGCCACAAAAAACCATTGGATCAACCGAAAATAATGGGAGCAGTAGCAGCAGAAGGGCCTCCTCAACAGACGGAACAACGTCTGATCACGTCTCCCCCACCGAGTATGAACACTTCTTCCCTTAGCAATCATCTGAATGATTTATCTTTGAATGAGGAAAAATATTTACCTACCCCTATCACAAACAGTCCCCCTCCTTCCCCGCATTCAAAAGTACCTCCAATTCAAACCAGGCAGCCTCCCCTTCCGCCATAAAAAATGACTCGCCCACTCAATCCTCCTCTATCCATTTCCACCTTCATTCAAGGGACGTTCCAATCCCTCAAAAACCAAAAATCCCTACAAAAGGACTAGGGGTAAATCCCAAGATCACATCCAAAGGCAAAGGGAGAGGAATACAATCTCACCTCTCTATGTCCTAGAGCATGGCGCTCAGCAATTAGGGAAGTGGCAGACAAACAACCATTTTCGGGGTGCTTAGAGCAGTGCAAACCCCAGATGGGGTGCCCTAATGAAATTCGTCTCCCTAAACTGCAGGGGTCTGGAAAGCACCCGGAAAATATTGCCCTAAAAAGGATGATGGAGATTCTATCACTAGAAGTCATCCTTCTACAAGAAACAATGGGTCCAGAATTGGAAGTTGAAACTGGTTTAACATCACTTCTTCCGCAATACTCTTTCACAATGCAAAGTGCCATCAGCCACTCTAGAGGTCTAGAAATTGGATGGAAGAAAACAAGCATTTGGTGCACAAACTCTAGATGCATTATTTGAAGAGACAACCTATTCTCTCTCATTCTTTGAATCAATCTCTTTCACTCATGTTTACTGGGAGCGAAATAAGGAGGTAGATAGGCTCTCAAAGAAGGGCCTGACATTGCAATGGGGTGAATGGAAAATTTTGGAAACACAGGACTCCAAGGCCACGAAATATCCGCACAGGCCTTTTATAAATCCATCACTCTAAAATTTTTTGTGAATTCAAAATATATTTTTGAAAGCATAGCACAAAATCAGTCTTCATGCTTAGTCTTCATGTAAATTCAAAATTAATGCTTTTTTCCTTTGTTTTATGAATGAATGCTTTACTGAATTGTTTATTGATATTTTTTTTTCTGCCATTGACTAAATTAATGTTTTAATGAATGAGTTAATGAATAGTTTTTTCAGCTGTTGAATGATTGAATGGTTTAATGAATGTTATAAAGAATGATTTAATGAAAGCATTTTTCAACTATTGAGTGAAATAATTTGCATTGTGAAATAGTGAAATAAATTGTTATTTGCAAGTATATGCATTGGGTTTGGGGAGTTGAGAGTGATGTGAGGGGGGGGTGGGGGGAGGGGGGAGGGGCCATAAGATCTTCCACCTTCACGTGGTTGGGCCTGTTTAGTAGAGAATATTAAATTATTCTCGAAACAGAGAGGAGCTCAATGAATGGTAAGGAAGAATACATTAAAAAACATTTATTTCTATATTTTTACTGTGTAATTTTCACTATTGCTATTTGACTCCTCCATTGGAACTTGTTACAGATAGCATTGGGAAACATTTCCATAGTTAAGAGGCAAGAAATGGAGTTTTGATTAGATCGATGGCCTTATATACATAGTATTTTTGGTTATCCATGTTTTATCAAGTGATATATTCTTAACACTGATTAATTTACTTGAATAGTTGAATAGTATTGTAATTTACATTGTAATAGAATTGTATTTATTTAGATTTTTTTTGTTTTTGATATTAAGTAGATTACTAAATGAGTTTTCTATTTGATATTGAGCAGATTACTAAATGAGTTTTCTATTTATTGTATCTATGGGTAGACAATTCTTTTAAACAGAAGTTGTTATGATAATTTTTTGCTTACATAATTTATGTTAGATCATTATATTTTAAATTCCTTGATTAGATTAAGCAATTGAGTGTCATTTAATGTTGCTTGAGGATTTTAAAGAACTCAGTTACTGTTGCTTGAGGATTTTAAAGAACTCAACTACTTGAATTGAATTAGTAAATGATAGATGTTATATAACATGTTTATATAAATGGTTGGGCATGATAGCTTCGGAGATAGATTGTTTGAATACTTGGTCAATTGTAGCAGGATGCATTTATTTTTGCAACACACTCATGTCTTCATTTTAGTTACAATAGCTTTAGACTCAAATGGTCCATGGAAATCAGGTTTATAGGCGAGGATTTGTTTGATGTTTGTATTTGGTAATCCATTGTATGGATTGACTTCTATTTTTTCCATGACTAATATAATAGTATCACCTAGCTATTTTTTTCAATAGGGGTTTGCTTAACTATTTTGTCCATTCATCCATCTATAAAATGGAGCAACCCTCCTTTCATCACTCACATCAGATTGGATTGAGAGTGTCAAACTATGCTTTCTCCTTACCAGGGAGAGTAGTATGGAGATTTTCATGTGCTTAGGGGCATTTATACTTGAGTTTCCTTATTTATAGGCTATATCATTCACCATCTTAGTGAAGGGAGAGCATGCCTCCTTAAAAAATATTTCATGTGCATAAAAAAATTGCAATTGCAAGGTCATCTTTTCCCTATATTGTCAAACAAGGTTGAGATCAAGGGAATGGTTTGCCTTTTTTGTGGAATTCTAGGAGGAGTTTGTGTTTTTTAAGAAAGGTTTGAATGGGAAATAGAAGAATATCCTCTAGTAGCACCACCAACAGCATCAGCAGAAGAATAATTTCCTTTAATGACACATTTGTTTATCCATCTCTCTTCATTCATGCAGTGTTAACTTAGTGCTTCTACATGCAGACACATTATAACGAGGGAGCTCAAAAATTCAGCCTTGAATTTTGAATAGCTCGCTTGCTAGTTGGCATCATACAAACTACACCTCCCTTTTTTATACCAATACTTGAGTAAACTATAAATTTCCAGAGCGGGGTTTTGGTCTATTTTTGGGTGATATTTTTTTTTTGAGAAATACGTCTTATAGAATTTATTTGGCTAAGCTTCTATGCTATGAAAAGAAAATATATGCCATCAAAGTCACTTGGGATTTGCACCTAGCTTCATATCCACCAACTGGTTGGGGGTGTGTTGAGCCTGGGTCTCCACATCAATACAAGCCCGATCATCCCTCTACTTATTGTTTGAAATTGCAGGGGAAGAGGCTAGATTTATCATGTACACCTAGACTTTATCATGTACACCTAGACTTTATCAGTATTGGTTGGTTAATAATACATTGCAAGCTAGGGGTTTATAGAAACATTGAATTTCAATCCAGTCATGCATAGTGGCATACTGTTATGTTTTCAAGATGCTTTTGAACAAATAATGGTTTGTTTCTACATCATAAGTCCACATTCAATGTTTTCAATATGGTTTTGAATAAAGAATGGCTTGTCTCTACATCATAAGTCCACATTCAACAACCTTTGCAGCAAGAGTTTTTATATACCCAAAAAATAACATTCATTCTTTACTTGTTTATGGATTTTGCAATCCTGCAGATGCAAGATGTGGACAATGGTACAATGTTAAAGTGGACTCTTCAAAGGTTACATTGGAAAATAGGGCAGATCTTTTTCAACGAGCTGAAGTTTGTTGATATAGAGACAACCAAGCTTCCTTTGAAGTTCCTTGATGCTGAATATGACATGATAATGATGATTTCACACATGGTGGATGGGCAAGTCTATCTTATTAAAAATCAAGAGGTAAAAACACTTGGCATTGTTTTATGCCCATTGGTCAGCCTATCCTTTGTTTTGGGATTTCTTTCATCTATGCTAAGCTGGTTAGGAAGGAAAAGTGGTGTGAATATGAAGTTTGAAGAGAGAATTATACTGTTCTAGTAAATGGAAAAATAGGAAACACCTTGGGAAAAATCAAAAGTATTAACTGATTTATTGTAGGGAAAATAGCAGTCATGGAAAAACTAAATGATGTGATTAGGATGGAAAATTATATAAGTTCATTCACAAAGGGTGAAATTGCAGGGGAAGGAGGCTAGCTTTTACAACAAGAAATCCTAGGTTTCATTTGAAAATGTTCTGAAGCTTCTTGCTCATTTTGAAGCAAATTAAAAATATCTTTCTAAGATTTGGAAATTCATTTTTGTTAATGAATCTCATTTTAGTTGCACCAAGTGATAAATATCAAGGATTAGGTGATAATGTCTCTTCCAATTGGACTATGTTGCAATTGTCGATACATTGACTATCTCATGTAATCTTTTGGAAACTTCTACATGTTTTAGATGACACTTTGATTTTTGTTATGTAAGTCACTGAGTGGCCTCATGAATGTAAAAGTTTATATAGATTTGTGAAGCAGTCTATTCTTGCCTTTTAATTTTGTTTTATAGAGGTTGTAGATTGTACTATTCTTAATTTCAACATAGTGAAATCCATGATTAACCTGTTTGGATTTAATGATAGTTTGTATTCACACTTTTTCTCATCAAGTCCCCTCTATAGCTTTTTTATAGTAAGTTTTTTAACTAGGTTATAATATGGTTTGGATTTTGGTGGCAAAGGATGTAAATTGTAATTATGTAAAATTGATTCCTCCAAAATAAATGGGTTCTTTTACTGATACAACAAGAATTAAATGATTAAACAAGTGATCTATATACTTATTTGGTGTATTTTTATTGTTTGCAGATTGCCACTAAACCCAGTCCATTTTTGTTTGTAAATGACATATTTTTATTATTTGCAGATTGATGTTGCATTCATTGTTTTTTTAAGACAAAAGCGGTTATATTATATATAGGGGGGTGGTGTAACCACCAAAGGATACAGATTACAAAATGCTTTCATAGAAACAGTAGCTGAGTACCTATTTACAGAGAAACCAGAGTAGCCATAGATGTCCTTGAGGAAGCGGAAAAGCCATAAACCAACAGAAACGCCCTTGAGGAAGCGACAAAGACATAAAACATCCAAAAATGCCCTTGTGGTAGTGACAATCCAATAGTCTGTAGCCTAATCAGATTTTTTAACTGAAAATCAAAACTAACTAAATGCCTTAAAAGCTTATAAACATAAACTAAAACCTGCAGGGACGTGGGGAACCGAATGCGAGCAAGATGGCGAACCCAAGTGAGAAGTTGAAAATTAACCATCTGAACTAGAAGACATACCATTTTCTTCATGCTTGAAAATTTTGAGGGCGAGCTTGTCCACCTTGAGTTCTAGCTGATCAACAATATGCTTGGTGAGCGAGTTTTCGGTTCGCTTGACCTTTCGTTTGATTTTATTGCAGAGGAAGACCAAATCCTTGTTGACATGATCCAGACACCGTCTACCTTCGTAGTCATTTGCGTTCACCTGGGTTTGCAGTGAATTGAGTTCATGCTTCACCTCCTTGATTTTTTTGTCCTTCCAGGATGGAACAAGCGTACTCGTGAAAGAAGAATCCGCTTCCATCCTGAATAAAAACAGTCTCCAAGCAACTAGATGATAGAGCTCCCGAATAATCAGCACATCAAGTTTGATTCGGCCCTCTGCATTCCAATCCTTTATATCCATAATCATCATTGAGACCATCATCATCTCATAGCCCAGCGTATCGTGAATCCAACAATTGCTCAAACGGTTCGACGCGACCTTCATACCAGAGTTCATTAGATTATCATATTCCCATATGGTAAATTCACCCATTAAACCAAACATTGCATCCTCCTTCGACATGAATTTTGCGGAGTTCACCTCATGCGAGAGCCCTAAATCCATAATCACCATTAAACCAACGAATCCCCTCAATGAAAAACAATGATAAATCCTGAGGTCACTTGCCTTGATGACATTAAGACACGGGACGAAGCTCTGAGCATTCGAGAGTGTTCACAGCATGTCACAGCAGTTGAAGGGATGGGATGGTGGTTCATTTATGCAGCCCCACGTGAGGCCACATGAACACTGTGCGCTAGGCGTCACAGCAGCCTGCCAACATGTGGAGGAGCGAGGGGGAAGGGCCCATGGGGGGGAGGCCCATGATAAGCCCTCGGTCCTATGGGGGAGGGAAGTAAGCTCTTGGATCATTAAATATGAGCTCCCTGGGGCTTAGGGATGCCAGTTTATTTTCCTCAAGATCAGCGTGGGAATTATTTTCACGTAGCACGTGATAGAAATCAATTTTTTTAAAGAGAGAGGCTTGCACCATGATCTTGCGGATAAGATGCCTTGGGGCCATATGAGTTGGTGAAATATTTTTAGCTAGAGTGTGGATGACAACTATGGAGTCTCCAATAACAATTTGCTCGGAGATTCCCAATTCCCCGGCTATCCTCAATCCTTGCCAAAGGGCCAAGGCTTCAGCCATATTGTTGGTGTCAATGCCCAATCCCCAAGCAAACTTGAACTCCATTGATCCATTCGGAGTGAAAAAAACTCTGCGCCCCCCCCCCCCCCCCCCCCCCCCCCCCCCCCCCCCC